>JAOTOL010001557.1:805000-1082500 GCA_034440575.1 Imbricaverruca yamaguchii
ACTCACAATTATGCACTATCTCGAATAATCTTCCTGTTCGCTATTCACACATGCATGTTGCAGAATCCGTTTCGGATTCTTATTTTCTTACGAGGGTGTGTGCCAACTTCGATAATCAGTCTAGCCATTAAGCAAGTACAATGCAAATATAAAACCCAAAGCAAAGTAAGAGCTCTGTGTGCGGCGTGCATGAAATCAGTGAATGTGAGATGGCGGATGAGCAAACAGGGGTGTGGAAATGAGATGCAGTTCATGAGGTAGACACGGCGAGACGGGACATCAGTTTCCTGTCCGTGCATGCATTGTGTTCACTCTGATATATGCGGCACATTCAAGGAACAAATTGTATCCCACACTTGTATGTGCGATCCTCAGTGATTAAGCTTCGCGCAGTTCGTCAATGCTTCCAGATACAGAACAGGAAGACCATGAAAAAAAGCTGGCGTAGGATTATCCCATGGACCCCTCTCAGACACAGGCGCGTCCAACTACGGGAACACAGGCCCGTGCCACACTCAGCAAGGCGAAGGTTCCGGGACTAAAAGAAAGAAAGTAAAAAGTCAATTCAAGATCCATTTCAAGCATTCCAATGTTCTCAGAGATACTTCGTGATCATTGGATGCTCCATGTGCATGCATTTTTTGGTACCTGCAGCTTTTGAGCGAAACATTTTGTGGGCAAACGCTCTCGGGCTGTTGAGATTGCCCCTCACACTTCCCCGCATTTGCAACTACCAGGATAGTCCGAAGTACAGGGCACTAAAATTGTGTTTTTTTTTTAGGATGGAGAGTAATTGCTCTAGGGCAAAACTCACGACGAGATTAAAATATGGAATGCTTGTTTTGAGAGCAGAAGTGTTCCTCTTTGTCATACTTGCTGAAAAAAATAACGGTTGTCTCCGCCTCCTTACAATCAACTATGAGTTATCCATACGAGGTTAGGTTGCATATGGCCGAACACACTTGAAATTCGCTACCAGTGTTTCTTTGCATCGAAGCCTATATATATATATATATATATATATATATATATATATATATATTTATATATATACATATATACATATATATATACCTAAATATATAAATATATAAATATATATATATGTATATATATATATATATATATATATATATATATATATATATATATATGTATATTCCTATTACTTTGACATTTTTTACGGGGAAAATCACTTTCTCCTTCATGTGCCATTTTACAAATAATTTCATCTTAAATTACTGCTGAAGTGATGTTCAGCAACTACCTTTTCTCAGGGTGCCAATCGATTTGTTAAGTTGATTGAGATCTATTGCTATGAATTAATTTTGTTCGCGATTTCACCTTGTTCACACATTTTAGACGAAATCGCCGTTTTGAATTAGTTACGATGTTAGACACCGGTCAAAATTTTGTAATTACGGTAACTTTACAAAATGGGGCTAAGCTTACCATTCGTGAAGCGAATTCAGCTCAAAATGAAGTGCGTGAACGATTTTAGGAAAGTCACAACCACATCGCCCGCTCCTTGCAGAAAAACTAGATTCGTTCTTGCACCCGGAATGAGCTTAGCATGCAAAACCGGATTGGGGTGCGTTGGACACCGGTTTCATGCCAGAGGTGATTCCTCACAATGCATTATCTCAACACCCTGCATCTGAAGGACCGTCCCCGTACTCTGCCTGCCTGATAAGAGCATCTGTCGTCTTCACATCTGTCTCTCTGGTGTCGTGCGGTCGTAACCCCGCCCCACCGCGCTGCCGACCTCCCTCTGCCCACCAACCGCATCGCCGGTCCGCTGATCGTCACTGGCCGGTCAGCCAATCAGGCCGCAGGGGCGTGCTGGGTGTCGTCACGGCTCACACCGCGCAATGTGCAGAACCGAATTACAAAAAAAAAAAACGCGCCAGCCGTCTGAGATGCGAGCGAGGTCTGGCTGGTCATTGGACATTCGGCAGCGAAGGTGTTGAGATCGGAAATACAACGCACAAGGTAGGACGGAGCACGGCAGCACCCGGCTGGACTTGGCTTGTTTGCGGGCAGCACATGCTGTCGACCGATTTGTCCTTGGGTTCCGGTGCTGGTGAAGCAGGTGCATCCTTCGATGCTTTTCGCACGCAACATGATACCCATGGGTGTTGCATGTCAAGACTGGACCTGTAGGACCAATATTACTCAGTCTTGAGCCAGCCTCCTACTGCAGACGAATTATTTCTTGGTTTACTGTTATTGCTGGTGCTGTCACTACAGTGATTGTCTAGTTCGGCAGCTGAAATTTAGTTGAGACCTCGGCGTTGATGGCCTGAACGGCAGGTAGACCATGCTGTCGGACCCGTGAAACCAGGATGGTTTCATGGTGTTCCTTGGGTGCTCCAGAGCTGCTCCTTCTTTTGGATATCATTGTTTCTTATCATGGAATTAACACGCCTGGGGTGCTGTGTTCACAATAGTAAGTATATTGAAGTTCTGGCATCTGGACGGAGGATCATGTATTACAATTAGTCCGCTCTAGGAATGTAGTCCGGAAGTATTGTTCGGTTCTGGAAAAATGCTGCCCAGACATCGTGTTGGCATAACTGGACTAAATAAAGTGATGATATTGAAGGAAAAAATATTCGAACCATAAGCCTTCTCGCCGCTGATTTCACATGCAAATATATTGCCTAATGGAGAGCCATTCCAGGGGAAAAGCAGCACGCACGACTCTTCCATTCTCTCATCTGCATAAGAATGTTGGAAGCCCAAAGGCACAAGTCTACGTGGTATTTTATTTGGCTATAACCCAATTTCTCTCAAAAGCGATAATGATCTTTTTATTTAACCCTTCCATTTACACCTCTCGTTTCGCTCAGGCCAGATTTGATCTAATTACTTTACAGCCAGCACCGGCAGGTAGACGGCCTACCCGCATTTTGACAAGTGTCGGGGTCGACCTAAGGCGTCGTCCACCACCAATCGAAAGAAACCATAAATCCTGTCAATCCCAAAGGCCAGCAGTCTCAATAACAGGTGTATTCATCGGTGCCTATGCCCGGCTTCTGATGTAATGACTTTGTCTCGGCCTTGACTTGCAATCGACATGTAGGTGAAATGGAGAAACAATATGAAGCAATTCGTAACATACATGGATCCAGTTCAAGGAACAATAAGGGACCATTTTGGTTATCGCAGGAGTGTTTATTAACTTTTTATTCCAATGAGAAATGACGTGCAGTTTTTTCTAGCATCGCTTCGTTACTAAATCGATTAAAATAGTCTCACGACAGAAGACAGTGCATCTGCTGTTTCGGAGAATATGTAAAGCTCCGTCAATGAATTCTTGCCACGTGCCTTGTCGGCCTCTCTGTGGTAGTGTCAGGTTATATTATTTATTGGATATATACAGGAATTTGTGGGTGCACAAAGCAGGTCTGTGAATGCACACATCGGTTGGTTTGTGCAGGCTACTATAGAGAGATGTAAAAATGCACTCTCGCTATCAATTTGGTTTGGGAACGATCTCCCTCCTGTCAGATTCCCACTGCCGTGCTGTTCCAGCAACAATGGCGCTGCAAAAAGTGCCCATAAGAAAGGTCAATGACAGGATAAGAAAAGGCAAATGGTATGTCTGTTACCGCGTTCCGGTAAGTAGCTGAACGTTACATTTGATTTATATATTTCGTGTTCTAAGATATAGTTTGTTAAATTTTGCATATACTTTGTATATCTTGTTATGTTTTTTCCTAATGGAAATCAATCGACCGGGTTGTGAACATGACCTTGTTATGAGAATGCCCAAGAGAACACACCCACCCTCCGTTACCGATGCATGGTACTACTTTTACACCAGTTTTTATATTGCTTTCGAGACGGCTGGCTGTGCTCAGTTGTTGCTGTTTCCGTAGCTGTAATTAGCCAAAAACGACATATGTTAATGACGTGTTGTAGGTAACAGCCCGGATGTATCCGAAAAAAAATCGTGAACGAATATTTTTCATATTTAGACGGAATAATGTTAATGTTCGATAGAAGTATCAGTCCAGCAGAGAACTTCCCGCGACCTTCAAAGCCAATTGAGTCAATGGCCAAATTGCCTTGAAGCACTGGTTGAGGCCGACCGGAATACGCGGCCTTCGATATCTACCCCGCCGCCGGTCTAAGCGTTCTTGCATATAGAAATGTCGATCAAAATGGTCTCTGGTATCATTCCGTCAGTCCATTCCATCTGTCGGTCCAAATGATACCATACAACCGTCTGATAATCCAAAGGTTCATCCATCTGTTAGTTCAAAAAAGTCCCATTCATCCATCCGTTGGTCTAAGAGGTCTTATGCACCCGCCCGTTTGTCCGAAAGGTCATATGCATCAGTTCGGTGGTCCAAAAGTTGTATGTATCCATCTGTTCGTCCAGAAGGTGCCATGAATCCGTTCGTTTGCCCAACAGATCGCATCACCGTTACATGTTCATGCTCGACCTAACTCACTATTCCAATATCTCAATCCTCGCTATCCACGACACCACAAAGGCTTCAGGTAATTGTGGTCGACAGCTTTATCACAGGAATGTGGAAGAGGAAGTGGAAGTCCTGGTCAGTCAGTTACACTAATTCGCTATAATTTTTTCCCCTTTCAGTTGGAAGTTCCAGAAAGATGTAAAGCAAAAATCCACATTTTCGAGCCTAACCATTGCTGCGCTGTGGACGTAAAAACGAGTAAGCTCCTTTTACTAAGTCCTTGGGATTACTGACGGAAAAGCCAGCATTCCGCACAGATGTACTACCGAGATGCACAAAACCGCCATACATCGGATGCTAATGAAACTTGGCGTTATAGTTGATAAGCAATCGAGGTTGCATTCACACAACGACTTAAATTCTTTAGCAGGCGGAATTACGCTATGCTGTGACGTTCTTATCTGCAATGACACCCTATTTACAGTTATGCATCTTTGTCATGTAAATATGCGTCAGAAATGTTTCATCTTCAAGGACACCCACCCGGAGAACCAAAATGCCGGCGGCGGCGTATGACCTAGGAGCTGCGACGCGGCCCAACCTGTCGGCCCGGCGATTTGTGACCTAGCCAAGCTCAGGGTTAGATCGTAACCCAGCAGCTGCCACGTGGCCCAACTCGTCGGCGCGGCGATTTGTGACCTAGCCAAGCTCAGCGTCAGGTCGTGACCCAGCCGCGGGCTGGCGTGTTACCCAGCAGCTGCGACGCGGCCCATCTCGTCGTCCGGCCACTCGCCACGGGCCGCCGCCGCACAGCCGGAATGAATGGCGTTCCACGGCTATGATTGGGTAGCACGGAAGCCGACCGGTGGCAGCACAAGGCCGGGTAAAAACAGCCCACCTGGGCCGCTCCAACAGTAGCTGGAAGCATTGGGCGGCTGTCGGCAGCAGCGAGGCCCGCCGCCGGACACGTCCGACCGGTGGCCGACTGGGCACGCGCCGCCATAAAACTGCACCGGTCAGGTCGGCACAGTGCGCTGTTGTGCCACAACACCGGTCAGGTCGGCACAGTGAGGAACTGTGTCGGTCAGGTCGGCACAGTGCGGTGTTGTGCCACAACACCGGTCAGGTCGGCACAGTGCGGTGTTATGCCACAACACCGGTCAGGTCGGCACAGTGCGGTGTTATGCCACAACACCGGTCAGGTCGGCACAGTGCGGTGTTATGCCACAACACCGACCAGGTCGGCACAGTGAGGAGTTGTGTCGGATAGGTCGGCACAGTGTGGTGTTATGCCACAACACCGGTCAGGTCGGCACAGTGCGGTGTTATGCCACAACACCGGTCAGGTCGGCACGTGCGGTGTTATGCCACAACACCGGTCAGGTCGGCACAGTGAGGAACTGTGTCGGTCAGGTCGGCACAGTGCGGTGTTGTGCCACAACACCGGTCAGGTCGGCACAGTGCGGTGTTATGCCACAACACCGGTCAGGTCGGCACAGTGCGGTGTTATGCCACAACACCGGTCAGGTCGGCACAGTGCGGTGTTATGCCACAACACCGACCAGGTCGGCACAGTGAGGAGTTGTGTCGGATAGGTCGGCACAGTGTGGTGTTATGCCACAACACCGGTCAGGTCGGCACAGTGCGGTGTTATGCCACAACACCGGTCAGGTCGGCACAGTGAGGAACTGTGTCGGTCAGGTCGGCACAGTGCGGTGTTATGCCACAACACCGGTCAGGTCGGCACAGTGCGGTGTTATGCCACAACACCGGTCAGGTCGGCACAGTGCGGTGTTATGCCACAACACCGGTCAGGTCGGCACAGTGCGGTGTTATGCCACAACACCGACCAGGTCGGCACAGTGAGGAGTTGTGTCGGATAGGTCGGCACAGTGAGGAGTTGTGTCGGATAGGTCGGCACAGTGCGGTGTTGTGCCACAACACCGACCAGGTCGGCACAGTGAGGAGTTGTGTCGGATAGGTCGGCACAGTGCGGTGTTATGCCGATCAGGTCTGGGCATTGCGCAGTTGTTACGTGCAGCTCAGAACAATGCAGAGTTGTGTCGGGCAGGTCTGGAGATTATGCAGTTGTACCCAGCAGGACTGGATAGTGCGGAGTTGTGCCGGACAGATCCGGACAGTATGGAGTCGTTGGGAGTAGCTCTGGACATCTGGTGTTTCATCGAACAAAGTAAGGGGAAGGATGGCGTACCAAATAGTGCATAAGCCCCACTAGCACCACGGATGAAAAATGAATCATGTTATAACTACACCAGTCCAGATACAATGCCGACCTTAAAGTGCCCTTGCTTATTGTGGTACAAAATGGAGTTAATTATGTTTGTCTTAATTAGCTTCTTGGTCTTTCACTGGTAGCACAAGACTCTTGAAAATGTGATTTCCTACATCAAAGGCGACAGTTATCATGATTGGAGGACAGCAGGCGTGAGCATTAAATAAAAAGTTTCGTTCTAATCGTCGTGTGACAAAGCACTACTATGGTCAACATTTTGTGCCTGGCCAGCCTAATCGTCTTAGGAGATGCTTTGTGTCGGGGTGGTGCTAGGTATCATGCCATCAGCTGGTGTTATCTGCTTAATTCTGATATTATCCTTTATATATCGCCTTACATGATACTCACATTAGCTGCTGGATTCACTAAACACCATGCAATTGTCACTATTTATCACACCATCACTTCCGTTGCCTTAAAAGTAGGTAAGACAGAACATGCGTGAATGGGATTAACATCACATTTAAGACCAGCAGTAAACTGACTCCCACGATGTGAAAATTGCCCTAATTGATGTGGTAAACTTCTGAAGACGATCATTCAATTTAATCAATAACCATAAGGCTAAGAGATGAGATGAAAATTGTCAGTGTGGTCATTGCTATAGGTGCCTCATAAGGCTGGTGGTCAATATCGACTCTTCAAGTGGTCAATGTCGACTCTTCAAGTGGTCAATGTCGACTCTTCAAGTGGTCAATGTGAGTGTCGGAGCATTCATTGCTGCAGTCAAAAATTATCTCCATGTCAAGTCGCATATCAATAGCATTACTTTCTCTTACCTCCGAGATGAAGTTAGGTCGAATATCATCAGAGACGGATATTTATTGGATGGGCCTGCACCTGATGGCGCGCTCTGAAACAGGCGAACAGCTGAGGTATCGATGCTGCCGATTCTAGGGCAAATGTACGTAAGGACAAATGTACGTATGGCAGATGTACGTAAGCAAATGTACGTAAGCAAATGTACGTAAGCAAATGTACGTGAGCGCAAATGTGCGTATGGCAATTGTACGTAAGCGCAGATGCACGTATGGCCAACGTTCGTAAGCACAAATGTACGTATGGCAGATGTACGTATGCACAAATGTACGTATGCGCAAAAGTATGGAAGCGCAAATGTACGCATGCGCAAATGTACGTATGCGCAAATGTACGTATGCGCAAATGTACGTAAGCGCAAACGTACGTATGCGCAAAAGTACGTAAGCGGAGATGTACGTATCCGCAAATGTACGTAAGCGCAAAAGTACGCATGCACAAATGTACGCAAGGGCAAACGTACGTATGCACAAAAGTACGTGTGTGCAAATGTACATGAGCACAAATGTACGTAAGGGCAAATGTACGTATGCGCAAAGGTACTTATGCGCAAAAGAACGTAAACGCATTTAATGCCATCGCATTCAAGCACATTTCGTTAGATGCATATGCCATACGTATATATGCTCTTAGGTAAATCTGCGCATACGTACATTTGCGCTTACGTACATTTGCACATACGTACTTTTGCGCATACGTACATTTGCCCTCACGTACATTTGTGCTTAGGTACATTTGCGCATACGTACTTCTGTGTATACGTACATTTGCGCTTACGTATAGGCGCACCGAAGGGGGCAGGGGGGGCCGAGGCCCTCCATGAGACCAAAGTGCCCTTTTGACCGAAAAAGTGCCCTCTTGGCCGGGATGTTCCAAATTCAGCCTAAAATCACCTGCCTTATGTGCTCGGCCTGTGCCAAAGGTGCCCTTTGGGCCAAAAACTACCCTTTTGGCAAATTTTTTTTTTCACGCCAACCCCCCGCCGTCAACAAACCTTCCAGTGTGCCCCGGGCCGCGAAGTGCCCTTTTGGAGCCGGTCAGGTGCCCTTTTGGAGCCGGCCAAGTGCCCTTTTCGGTCCGCCCCCCCCCATGGAAGAATCCTGGGTGCACGCCTGCGCTTACGTACATTAGCCATACGTACATCTGCGCTTACGTACATTTGCTTACGTACATTTTCGAACGTGCATTTTCCATACGTACATTTGCTTTACGCACATTTGTCCGGTTTCCACGCTGCCGAGTTCGCCTTCCCTGCCGGGCCGGCCGAGGCGGGCTCAAAACTGAGCCGCCCCGTGTAAAGACCCCAGCGCCGGAGAGATCAGATTGCGCAAGGATGGGAGAGGCTCATCGCACCCGACACCAGCCGGCAATTAGCCGGCCGTTTATCGGGGCGGAGTGGCGCGGGCGGTCGTCACGCCGCGTCGTCAGCGGCGGCGTGCAGCGCGCCGAGACGTGCCACGGCGCACCAGCGGCCCGCTGCGACGTGCCGCGGCGCGCCGGTGGCCCGCTGCGCCACATTCCACGGCCGGGCGGCACGGCACCGCCGCGCTCGCCGCGCTTGTTAACAAGCTCACCGACACGAGCCCGCCCGACGGAGAACCGGCCGATCCGCTCGCCATCGCCAACTGACATTGCAGTAATTAGGGGAGCGGACTGATTGAGCGCTCGCTATGCCGAGGTGCGTGGCCTTCATCACTCACAGACGGCACGCTGTGACGTGTTCATCTGAGATGGGCGGCGAGCTGAGCGGAGGTGTTGGGCCAGCCGTCAGCAGTCCGAGTGTGGCACCGCTCCAGCCGCCTCGGCACGGATAATCCGCTGCCTGTGAGGTTAGCCGCCTCGGCTAGACGGCTACGATCAGGCTTGGCTAGTGGTGCAGGCCTGCCGACATCGGTCCCCACCGTGCAGACATAGTATACATCATTGGACAGCCAGTCACAGCACACAGCACACAACAGCAAGCCATAGCACACATCCCTCAACAGCTGGCCACAGCCACAGCACACAGCACACAACAGCAATCCACAGCACACATCACTCAATTGCCGGCCACAGCACACTCTATTCAACAGTCTGCCACGGCACACATCACACATCACTCAGCAGCCAGCCACAGAACACACTACGCAACAGCCAGCCACAGTATACATCACTCAGCAGCCGGCCACGGCACACATCACTCAACAGCTGGCCACAGCTGCAGCACACAGCGCGCCCGAGCAGAGCGTCTGCTGGCCAGGGCTCGGGCGGCAGCACTAACTGCCGGCACGTGCCGCCGCCGGCGCCGTCTCCGGTGCCGGCAGCTGACTCGGTCGCGTGACTATCCACTATTCAGCTTCTGGTCGGCCGGCTGGCTGCGTGTCTGGCGGCCGTCCGGATCGTGCCGGGGAATCCGAGTGTGGGTTGTAGCCCGAGTGTGCAGGCGGCGGGCCTGTGGGAGGAACACAGACGGCCGGTGGCCGGACAGCAGTTTGGAGAGGAGCCCCGTACCGAATTGTTAATACTGTTCCGGATGGAGCCGCTGCGTGGTGCCTGCTATTGGGAGCAGTGTGGGATGGGTATGAAGGCGGGGTTATTAGAGATATTGTATTGTCATGCCACCCAACGTGCGCCTTCTTCGAGCATAGTTGTAGAAGACGATAGGCTGCACTCGCGCCGGCACACATGCATATGGTTATGGTGTGATATTGAGCCACTCCTCCGGCTGTGGCTCCAGCTTGCGTCATTGTCCAGGATGCTGGGTATGGATGGACAGGATGCAGATGATGAAGAGGCTGAGTGTGAGGTGAACGTAACGCTGCCTTCAGGCCACGAGGCGTGCCGTGCATGGTCATTGAATGATTGCCGTGATATCACATGAGAGAATAGCAGGGTGAGGTAATTGAGTCGTGGCTGCTTAACTCATCCGGCTGTGCCCCGCTGCGCCAGAATGTGCATTGAGTATGATTTGAATGAGGTTTGGACGCGTCGTTCTGCGCCTTCAGGGAGACGCCATGCTGGACACAGACTGCGACATCGATGAGAGGCCGCAGATCGCCGTCGGCCACAGTCAGAGCGCCCGGTCTGGCTCGCCAGAGACCTACTTCACCTGCAAATTCTGCCAGCGACTCTTCAGGTGGGCGGTGCAATCTGTGGGTGGTCGGTACGGGTAGTAACAGGAAGCGGCGGAGACGCTGGGGAGCGATGGGAGATCGCAAGGGGAGGTGAGAAGAGGTGCGGGGAGCTGGGATCGGTTCCGACCGCTAGACGACCGCGTGTCCGTGAAGGGCTAGGGAGTGTGGACAGCGGCGTAAATGTTCCGGATACGTGACATGTCGCAGGGCTCGACATGACGTAGTATTTTCAGGGATGATGGTGGCTCGAGTTTCGCCGTTGCAATTGCCTGATGCGAGGTAAGATTCGGTTCTCCCCAGTTACCAGATACACCAACCGTTGCTGTCAGAGAAACTCTGGAAGGGGACGATGTCTGTCAGATGATAAATTGCTCATGACAAACTAGTCGACATAAACCTAATGGCAAACGCCCTTCCCTCCCTCTCACAGATAAGCTGACAAAACGGCCCACTGATCGTCTCATCTCACCTGGTGTTCCTAGGCCAGCTCCATTTGATAATTACCTCACATGGCTAGTCATGCCAACCGACTGATTGATATAAGGGGACGCATGTGCCAGTCGATCAATAGCTAGTTGCGACCTCGAAGACTATTTTGAGGAGATGGAACCGGTTGAAAGTCTGGCCATGCGTGACTACTCACCGGTCAGGATTAGAGTCACTCATAATTGCTTTGCTCGGCAAACAGCGAGGCTCGTCCTCCACCCGAGCTGTTGCATCAGGGGGAGTGACACCTCGAACAACAGCCCCGCACACGTCTACTAACAGCGGCTCTCACGGCCCGATCGTGTCTCGCAGCGTCGGTATGTGGCAGGCTCGAGTTGTATCAGGAGTGACACCTCGAACAACAGCTCCACACACGTCTGCCAACAGCGGCTCTCACGGCCCGATCGTGTCCGCAGCGTCGGCATGTGGCAGGCTCGAGCTGTATCAGGGTGACACCTCGAACAACAGCCCCGCACACGTCTGCCAGCAGCGGCTCTCACGGCCCGATCGTGTCTCGCAGCGTCGGCATGTGGCGGGTCGAGTTGTATCAGGAGTGACACCTCGAACAACAGCCCCGCACACGTCTGCCAGCAGCGGCTCTCACGGCCCGATCGTGTCTCGCAGCGTCGGTATGTGGCAGGCTCGAGCTGTATCAGGGGTGACACCTCGAACAACAGCCCCGCACACGTCTGCCAAGCAGCGGCTCTCACGGCCCGATCGTGTCTCGCAGCGTCGGTATGTGGGGGCTCGAGTTGTATCAGGAGTGACACCTCGAACAACAGCCCCGCACACGTCTGCCAACAGCGGCTCTCACGGCCCGATCGTGTCTCGCAGCGTCGGCATGTGGCAGGCTCGAGTTGTATCAGGAGTGACACCTCGAACAACAGCCCCGCACACGTCTGCCAACAGCGGCTCTCACGGCCCGATCGTGTCTCGCAGCGTCGGCATGTGGCAGGCTCGAGTTGTATCAGGAGTGACACCTCGAACAACAGCCCCGCACACGTCTGCCAACAGCGGCTCTCACGCCCTGACAGCGTCCTGCAGCGGCGCCGTGTGGCCGACTGGGGCGGCCGCGTTGGCGGAGGCCCATCTGCCGAGGCCCCGCTCGTGACCCGACCCGCCGCGTCCCCGCACACATTATCACCGCATACATTAGCCGGGTTCAAAGGTGGCCTCCGACGGCGTCATATCTCAGCCGCAGCGAAAGGATCGCGCCGTCGCTGACTGAGAATGGCGGAACATCAAGGATGAGAGGCCGCCGCCGTGATAGCTAGATCCGCGCGGCCAGTCGCTGTACAGCTGAATCGCCTCGAGATGATAAGAATATCATACAGTGTGCCAATATCTTCCAAGATTACAACTAGTTTTCGCTTTAGTGTTGCATTGCATTCGTTTAGCACAATGGACTCAATTTCACCCAAACCTTGCCACTATAGAGACCAGGGTCAGAGGTCAGGGACGGATCATTATTTGCATACTGTTCAACTCAACTAACTTGGTTCTAGCCGGTACTGATGTTTGAGGAATTGGACAATTAGCTTATACCTGTCAAAAGATGCTTCAAAGACATATGGCTCCATTCATCGATTTTTATTATACCGAGTGTTCACACATTGTGGAGATCCGTACGGACAGTCCGATCACTTGTCATGTTTAGATGCTCCTAAAACGTTTAAAGTTGACTATGAAAATTATCGCCGATGCAGTAAATTAGGATTAGAAGGGTAGCCAGAAAATTCTTCAGTAGTAAGGGCTACGTTTTTCAAGTACGAATTGTGTTCTTGAGAGCCCATGCTCGAATTTGGTATCAATTTGTTCTGGCGATCGAGTTGATTCTGTACATGTTGATCCTCTGTGAGCGGAGGAAATCTGTGCATTCCCACTTTGTGGTACGTCTTATCGTGAGCAAATTGGTGCTTGCGGCCATATTATGCTAAGCTATTTGAGTATTATGTTGTGTGTTGCTGGTCAGTTGGGCGACCTTTTCGATTCCCAGGCATCGCACTTTGTAGCACAACACATCCATGTCCCTCGCTTCTGGTAATTTTAAATTGCGTCGTCACTATTGTGCAAATGAGTGAAGAAAATGGGTAGCATTGCATATTTCCTCCATTTTCAGAAAACCGTACAACCTCATGATCCACGAGAGATCACACGACACGGCGAAATACAGCGCGGACATCTACAAGCTGCGCACCGAGTTGCAAGCCTGCAACAGACGAGACATCAGGTATTCTGCGCTGAGAAGTCGCTGGTCATTCTCTCCAGCTCACCACTGGGCTCTCTGAATCTTAAATAGAATGTTGAATGGCATGACAGCATGGTATAAAGTTTGCTCATTGTGTGCATGGCGATGCAGCCTGAAGTATCCTGACAGGGGTGACCGTGATCGACTCGATTAGTTTGATTTAGACAGCATGGCGTTGACTCCTGATACTACGGACAGTGGTTCTTGATCTTCATCGGTGGCTTGCACGATATTTTGTACCTACGTTGCCTGGCTCTCACTGGGCAGTGTTTCGACCATACAGCTGTTGCGTCTTTGAGCTTCAACGACGTCAAAATAATTGGAGTTAGGGTCTATTGATTATTCTGCACACTTTCGGCTGAGGAGGGCTATCTAATTGTTTTATTACAGAAGCGACATGAGTTCCTTTAGCTTAACATTTTTAAGTTGACGTTCGAAGTAATAGCTACATGACTCAGCCAAGTAGGGACATATCACATGCTATTTTATCGGCTTCCATTGGATAATGGTTAGACGTTAGTTGCACGTTGAAACCACAGACGTGGTCGGTACGCGGATTCTTCCTGTTCCGGTACTTGAAAACCATTGAGGTTCCGCTTTAAAATTGTCTTAAGCTATACGCATTACTTCGAACAAAATGTGCCTAGAGATATTTCTCAGTCTTCTACTTATTATGAGCATCATTTCAACACGAAACTTTAGCATTTATTATGATCTGGCGCTCCCTGTAGCGTGCCATTTAGCCCAGGTATTAGTATTTGGAGTAATAGCTGGGACAAATATGTTGTTTCTAACGTTCCAAATCGCCGCCCTCTTATACTTTTTTCGTCTACGGCATTGAATCACTACATACGGTCTCAACCCCACTCCGGTTTTGCACTCCAACCGCGGGGCGTATTCCTGATCCCCGATCTCACCACGCCACCGTCCTGATCCCGTATCTGATCACAGCTGCCACCCCAGTCTCGTTATGCACTTGGTCACTATCTCACTTCGCCAGACACCTTGAGAGCTGATGTATACGGAGAACCCGTGAATACTCACCTCAGTGACCAGATCTGGGATGTCAGCGACACCAGTAACGGTTCGCGAGCAGCCACAATGTCAGCCCCACCCCTAGTGCCGTTACCTCTGCTCTCACACCGTCGCAGCCCCACTCCTAATCCCACCGGCAGTCTCAGTACCAATCCCACCCAGTGCACCGCCTCATCTGACCCCACACCGTCGCAGCCCCACTCCTAATCCCACCGGCAGTCTCAGTACCAATCCCACCCAGTGCGCCGCCTTATCTGACCCCACACCGTCGCAGCCCCACTCCTAATCCCACCGGCAGTCTCAGTACCAATCCCACCCAGTGCGCCGCCTTATCTGACCCCACACCGTCGCAGCCCCACTCCTAATCCCACCGGCAGTCTCAGTACCAATCCCACCCAGTGCGCCGCCTTATCTGACCCCACACCGTAGCAGGTCCACTCCTAATCCCACCGGCAGTCTCAGTACCAATCCCACCCAGTGCGCCGCCTCATCTGACCCCACACCGTAGCAGGTCCACTCCTAGTCTCACCGGCAATCTTATTACCAATGCCATCAATGATGCTGCCTTGTGTGGCCACACAGCGTCACATACCCACTACTAGTCCCACCGGCGGTCTCAGTGCCAATCCCACCCTAGTGTCGCTGTATATGGCCCCATGCTGCTGTAACCCCACTCCTAGCCCCAGCGACGACTGTAGGTCTCAATACCCGCTGCATAGCCGGTCCCACTGGCAACTGCACCACCAGTCGGTCGCGAAGTCCCAGCGGCGGCTCCACCAGCCGTCCTACCAGCTGTCCCACCAGTCGTCCCACCAGCCGTCCCACCAGTCGTCCCACCAGCCGTCCCACCAGCCGTCCCACCAGCCGTCCCACCAGCCGTCCCACCAGCCGTCCCACCAGCCGTCCCACCAGCCGTCCCACCAGTGGGTGTTGGCCAGGCGGCCGTCTCGGTCGGCCCGTTTGAAGGCGGCTCAACTAACCACCTGACGCTGTCGCCTTCTCGGCGGACACGGCGCCGCGTTAAGCACGTGCGCTGTCGGCCGGTCGGCACTTCTTGTGCTGCTCTCAGCCCACGCCGACGCCGGCGCTGGCCCGCCCGCTCGGTCGCGTTCAATAGACCACGGATTAAGTCCTGAGATCAAGATGAAGACGCGCTGTGTTATTCTTTCCAGATACAATCTGAGCAGGGCTTTGCCTCGTCTGTCACTGAGCCGCCTTTATCGGCAGTTTTTGTCGTCGCATCAACACAAGTGGGTGGCGGGACAGCAAAAACGGCTTTAAAACTCGGCACAGGGCACTGGAGCGAGAACAAAAGAATATTAGCGATCCATTATGCTAATGACTTGATCACGTTTGTAATGGAGACGAAAACAGCTTTATCATCATGCGTTCATCAGTTAATACTGACAAGTTGTTCACGAAATGTTGTTATTAATGACTGAGCACAATTGATAACTTCAAAATGCGTCTGTTACATTATGCAACCGTTCGGGCCGTGATCTGAGGAGATTAATGACGAATTAATATTCATTGAATCCGGGACTGGCTGACATTCACACACTCGGTCTCCGACTGCCACTAGGAGCGTGAAACAGGAAGTAAGCTATACATCATGGTTTTCCGCGGGAGGCACGTATGGTGATGACCATGCGTCAGCTGATAATTACTACATCTGATCAGCCCATTGTATGTACTATGCTCGACAGCATAGCCCTACCAAACGGATCTTTGTTCAAGTCAGCCCACATCAAATACTGATATCGATTCCTCGTTGAGCGCAATTTGACTGAGATAATGAGCGCTATAGCTGACTCCAATAGAGCCAACTCTCAGCCTTCCGAGCTCTCGGGCCCTCCCCTGACTGGTGATGGTCAACTTGTGCCAAGATCACAGCGTTATTTTGCAGGCCCACTCACCGATCACTCTCATCTAGGCGTCCCCAGGTCTCGGAGGGTGGTGGGAGTCCGGATTTGAGTGCTGCTTCAGCTGGTTAGTGTCAGCTCAGGACAGGGTTTTCCTTTGGTTGGCTTTCCGATTTGGATCCTCGGACAAGGAATCATGAAGGCAACCGTATAAAATGCACAACTGATCGTGCTTCCATTCCCAAGTCGGCTGAAAATTCAAATTACATTCTACGACAGGAATCTGATTGAACGGAAATGCTTACGACTAAAACTGCTTTCAGTGCTGTAGGCGCATTCATACAATCATTTGTCCGGAGGCATGATTAATCTTAATTTTCAAGCCAGTAGATGTCGCCTTTGTTGGAACAGCCATTCCATATGTGGAGGTACGTGCCAACCAAATCCTCTGATGCTCCTAACGGTCTTTACATGGCTCAGTGATATTTCAGCTATGGTGGCTAGATTCACTATACGCGCGAGAAAAAAAAAATACTAGGGCATATTATAATGGATTTCTACCTGATGGACAAATTTGCTATGAGGGCACCTAAGCCGGGAGAAGGGTACATGGGAGAGTAGAGGTCAGAGCCAATATTCTGACGGACGGAGAAAGCTTCAAGTCATTGAAGGGGATGTCGGCCTGACGGAGAAGGCCCCGGAAAATAAAGAGGGCCCATGAGCCAACGAAGAGGGCCACTTGCCACCAGAGAGAACCCAAGGCCATTGAGGGGGCAATGGGAGGGTGAGCCTCGATGAAGGGCCCCTGGACCCACGGAGGGTCTCCAAGGCGATATCATGGCCACCCGTTCCGATTGAAGGGGGTCTTTGGAATGGCTCCTGGGCTGCAGGGTCTACTTTTATAGATGTGTGCTCAGGGGAAGGCTGCGACGGATTATGTATGAAGTTAGATAATTTGGTTTGGATCAGCGACTTTGCTCCTCTCCAGGTAAATTCGCTACGGCGAACTATCGAGGGGAGGGGGGGGGAAGCCGTGTGAAGAATTCCTATGTTCATGAAGGGATCCTGGGTTGTTGGAAGGGCCCCGGACTGACAGAAAAGGTCCCAACTAGTACCTGGCACCTGAACCAACGGAGAGGGCCTCTGAACCGACGAAGATAGCCCCTAGCTACCAGAGGGGAGCCAGAGTCTTTGGAGATGGCCCCGAACCGCTATGACCCTATCACTAAGATTAATGGTTTTTATTTTATTGATTAATTCCGATTATTTATTTTTTATTTATAAATTTTATAAAAAAATGGTCCAAGGGCCGTATTACTCAAAGGGGGCACCAATCTATCAGAGGTCTTTTAAAAATATGTTTACCCAGTCCATACGAACATACTGTATGCGCCCGTGGTGATCGCTATAACACATTATCATTTTGAACCGTGATCGATTAGCGAACGTACCAGCACAGTCAATGTTGCCACCAAAAAAAGAAGATTACCAATCGCATTGATCTCCCCACCCCCACCCCCTTACACAATGGTCAATATCCAAATTAGACAACATAAATTTCCCCTGCATTCATCACTGAGTTGTTTCTCTGAAGAAGAAACTCGAGTGGCACATTGACGAGCGATGTGAGAAAATATTGCCACCATTTTACTCCAAATAGGCTGGAACAACTTTTATATATTTGTTAGCTGTTATTCGTTTGCGTTACGGTGTTTACTTCGTGAAATTTCGATGGTCTGCATATATATCTAGGAGGTATGCATGTGCATATATCTGCATCTGGTGATCCGATTAGGTAATCTAGGCGTAGGTTTTGTCAGGTTTGACAGCCCAGTAAGGCAGCTTCTTGGAGTATTAAATGTGATTAACAATGTGTTGACACTAAATTGAGTAACCATTTCATTTAATGCTTTTAAGTTATGCTCCCAAGAGGAATTTCCCTCAGGCATCAATTACCATTCGCGAGATCTTGAGGGTCCACCAGTTCCATAATGCCTGCATAGTAATATACAGTAATGTTCAGTTGATACGCAGTTGATATGCGTCCCGCTGGTCATTGTCACACGCGTGTGGTTCGACTTGGCTCTACGATGCTGGGTCCTGCTCAAGTCTCGATTGCTTCACGATATTCGGTCATGCTTGGGCGGCCAGTCAGCACCCATCATCACATCAGCCGCTGATCTCCGGCCCCGCCTCGGCCTCCGATCTCCCGCCCCACTTCGTTAGTTGTCCTAGGGCCTCCCCTCGGACGCTGATCTCCAACCCCACCTCGGCCGCTGTCCTCAGGCCTTGTTTAGGCCGCTGATCTCCGGCCTCGCCTGAGCCGCCGATCTCCCGCCCCACTTCGTTAGCTGTCCTAGGGCCTCCCCTTCGGCCGCTGTCCTCAGGCCTTGTCTGGGCCGCTGATCTCCGGCCTCGCCTGTGCCGCTGATCTCCGGCCTCGCCTGTGCCGCTGATCTTCAGGCCTCTCCTCGGCTGCTGATATCCGGGCCTGCCTCGGCCGCCGTCTTCCGTTCCCGAGTGTGCCGCTGATCTTCGGCCTCGCCTGTGCCGCTGATCTCCGGCCTCTCCCCGGCTGCTGATATCCGGGCCTGCCTCGGCCGCCGTCTTCCGTTCCCGACTGTGCCGCTGATCTTCGGTCCCGCCTGTGCCGCTGATCTCCGGCCTCTCCTCGGCCGGCTGGTCCCCGGTCCCGCCTGGGCGACTGGTCCCCGATCCCACCTGGGTCGCTGCCTCCCCAGCCCCTCCTGGGCGGCTGGTCCCGGGTCCGGCCTGGGTCGCTGCCTCCCCAGCCCCGCCTGGGCGGCTGGTCCCCGGTCTCACCTGGGTCGCTGTCTCCCCGGTCCCGCCTGGGCGGCTGGTCCCCGGTCCCGCCTGGGTCGCTGTCTCCCCGGCCCCGCCTGGGAGGCTGGTCCCCGATCCCACCTGGGTCGCTGCCTCCTCAGCCCCTCCTGGGCGGCTGTCTCCCCGGTCTCACCTGGGTCGCTGCCTCCCCAGCCCCGCCTCGGCCGGCTGGTCCCCGGTCCCGCCTGGGCGGCTGGTCCCGGGTCCGGTGAGGCCGCTGTTTCCCCGGTCCCGCCTGGGCGGCTGGTCCCCGGTCCCACCTGTGCCGCTGTTTCCCCGGTCCCGCCTGGGCGGCTGGTCCCCGGTCTGGCCTGGGTCGCTGCCTCCCCAGCCCCTCCTGGGCGGCTGGTCCCCGGTCCCACCTGTGCCGCTGTCTCCCCGGCTCCTCCTGGGCGGCTGGTCCCGGGTCTGGCCCGGGTCGCTGTCTCCGCAGCCCCGCCTCGGCCGGCTGGTCCCGGGTCCGGTGAGGCCGCTGCAGCGGTCCATTGTGACGCCGCCACCTCCCACGGTGGTCCGGGTTGTGTGACATAAGTCACGTGCCGCCACTCCATAGATCTGCCGGCTAATTGTCGGCGTCCCGGCCGTCCCTGGCTGGAGAGGGCCGATTTATGGCACGTGCTCCCCTAGTGGAACTGACCTCGCCTGTGGGCCACCCGAGGAGCCCGACTGTGTGCTATCAGACTGTGTGTCATCAGACTGTGCGTCATCAGACTATGTATCATCAGAATATGTGTCATCAGTATTTGTGTCGTCAGACTGTGTGTCATCAGACTGTGTGTTATCAGACCGTGTGTCATCAGACTGTGTGTCATCAAACTGTGTGTCATCAGACTGTGGCATCAGGCTGTGCGTCATCAGACTGTGAGTCATCAGGCTATGTATCATCAGACTGTGCGTCATCAGGCTGGCTGTGTGTGTGTCATCAGACTTGTGCTATCAAACTGAGTGTCATCAGACTGCGTACCATCAGAGTGTGTGTCATGAAGCTGTTCGTCATTGGACCGTAAGTCACCTGGCTATATCTCGCCGAGTCTGTGTGACTGGCTAATCTCGCCGAGTCTGTGATTGGGCTGTGTGTCGGCAGTCCGGGTGCTATCAGCCATTGCGTCATCAGAACGTGTGCCATCAACTGTGTGCCACCAGACTGGGTGGCATCCGACTGTGTATTATCAGGCGTGTGATCAGGCTGCGCCATCAAGCTATGTCATCAGACCGTGCATCGCTTGACTATGCATCGCCGGGCGGTGTGTGATGAGGCTTTCTGTCATCAAGCTGTGTGCCACTTGACGGTGTGTGATGAGGCTATGGATCGCCGGACCATGCGCTACTGTGCTGTAAACCAGCTGAACTTGTGAGCGATGTGAGCACCACTGCGACTCAGGCTATCGTCGTGCCCCAGTCCGCGGGCCACCGACTGCTGCTCGGTGGCCGGTGTCGCCGATGGCCGGTGTCGCCGGTGGCCGGTGGCCGGTGGCCGGTGTCGCCGGTGGCCGGTAGCCGGTGTCGCCGGTGTCGCCGGTGGCCGGTGGCCGGTGTCGCCGATGGCCGGTGTCGCCGGTGGCCGGTGGCCGGTGGTCGGTGGCCGGTGTCGCCGGTGGCCGGTGGCCGGTGTCGCCGGTGGCCGGTGGCCGGTGGCCGGTGGCCGGTGGCCGGTGGCCGGTGGCTGGTGACCAGTGACCTGTGACCAGTGACCTGTGGCCAGTGGCCAGTGGTCAGTGACCAGTGGTCAGTGACCGGTGAGTGGCCACCCGGTCGGCAGGCGGCGGCCGGGTGTGACACGGGTGTCAGTGGTGGAGCGGCACCATTCGGGAGACAAACGTGACGCGAGCCGATGGCGCGATAGGCGCCGGTGCGCGACAGGGCCGACACTTGCCAGATGGAGCCGTACCTCAGCCGTAATGAAGTGTTCTGTGGGCGGCGCCGCACACGAAGGCTGGCCGCTCCGGCCGCCGGTCCGGCCCACCGGCCACCCAGGACTCAGGACTCGCCGCCGGCCGTAAAGCGTTCTGACCAGCCATCCAGAACACTACCGGCTGTCCAGAACACCCGGTCAACTGTCCAGAACACCCGGTTAACCGTCCAGAACACCCGGTCAACTGGCCAGAACACCCGGCCGACTGTCCAGAACACCTGGTTAACCGTCCAGAACAACTGGTCAATTGTCCAGAACACGGAGGATGTATTCCCAGGGCATCATGCACTTCATCCAAATACGCAGTATGCAGTATTCAATCCATGTGTAGCATTTGGTTCATCCAGTAAGATGGTAAAAGCGGAGCTTGTCCGAACTCCGACTCATGACTCCGATAATTATACAAAGCTGCGGTGGAGAGAACAAAAAATAGATGGAGTTATCTCGTAAATTTATCGGGACAATACAGCAACAAGAACTTTCCAAAGCGGATACCCAAAACTTCGTTAATTTTTTGCATTCTGAAAGAAAAAAAACCGACTGCCGATGTTTTTCTTCTTTTCAACAAGGGCGGAGTATTTCTTTTCGGAAGACCTCGTCATAGCATTCCAGATGTAGACCTCTCTCCAAGAAACATCTCCTGCAAGAAAAACCTTCTTCAAGAAAGCTGCAAACGACACAACTAGCATAAAACACTTCATTGCAGCACCACATGTGTCCTATTGGCTCAATCGTGACATTATTTTATTCCTTCTAAAGTTCCCGTCGTCCCCTACCGGGAAAGTAATTATGATGTGATGACACCAATTCACAGACCGTGTATTTGTCACCACCTAAAACTAGGAGCTAGATGTTCACGAGTCGACGTGAATCTGTATGGAATACTCATCATGAACTTGGATGGGCGCAGAAGAGCTACGCACTAGTGAAATATCGAACTGGTGCGACATAAATTCTGCCTCGGCATTTACAAGTTTATGGTACATCTAAATACTGCGCAGAAACATTGCACATTACACCTTGCATTATTAGTGTAGAGAGACACCTAAAATTAGTCACGCTTTATGTCAGCGGAAACATGCTTGACAGGAGTGTAAGTACAGGAACAGAGTCAGATCCAGACGGAGGAACAAAATAGCACTATCACAGCTGCGTTTTAACGAAGCGTCTTCAGATTCATTGACTAATTAATTGTGACTAACAACAAAACCAGAAACCTGCCTTTCATGACCCAGAAGCATTTTTAGTAGGGGCATTTGTGTTACCTAATATTTGACATGCAAGGTCATAATTTATGCAAATTGCACTTAATTATTTGACATCCATATTAGTAAGCTGTTTAGCATCGGTCTGAATATTCATATCCATCTTAAATGTAATGAAACAATAACTATGCTCATTATAACTATGTTATGACCGAATCATTGCACATGTAATAACCACATTTCGTCCATTTGTGTACCATCGGTACCCGGGACTGTCTTTTACAGCTGTAGCATTATGTTTATAACTCTAAAAGAGCTTAATCTTTACGCTTGTTATGCCTGGACCGCCCCGTACAAATACTGGGTGTTCCTCAGGCTGTTCTCCATACCATGCCACTGAAGTTTCAAGAGTCAACGCCATGACTGACGCTGAATATATAAAGTTGCATTATATTGTTGATTTTGTCGTTTTTGTTCCATATTCGGTTCGATTATATTCGAGATCATACTGAGAACTATTCTGATATTGCATGTAACCCGTTACAGAAGATGACTGCACAAACACATGCATGCATCAACATATCTTCCTTCTTTATAGTAAGTAGCCTTCTACCGACCTATCTTCCGGTTGTGGTTTCTCTCGAAAGCTTGTTAATGATCTCTGTTCCCTTTTAGTCGATTTCTTCGTCCAGCGCCTTGCTGCTATGTTTTGGGACGTGTGATTTCTGGCAGTGTGTTCATTGGATTTGTTCACTTCCATCCAAACTAATGGCTAACGTCAGTGATACATTGCATTCTCCTTTACATTTGACCTTTAGTCGTAACACATATTTAATTGTAATATCCTTAAAGTCTTCGCCGATATTCTAGTCAATTTGTACGATATGCCTATACTTGTTACCAATCATTCGCACATTCCAGGGTACTTTTGGCCAAAGCAGTTCGAGAAGAGAGCTTCCAAGTGCTGAAGGCTTGAGCTACCGGCTGGGCCGGTGTAGTCGGTGCCGGTGCCGGTGTTAAGAGCGTACCCGATCCGGAGCCGCAGCTGACGTCTCTCATCAACAGTCGGCGACCCGGCCTCCGCGCGAGCCGAGCTGGCATCGTGTGCTGTCGATTCCCGCGCTGAGCCATTGGCGGCACCAAACTGTGATGTTGCGGAGGGGATGAAGAAGCTTTCATTTTGTCGTGCGACTGTGTAACTTTTTTCATTGGCTTTAGAGTTTTGCCTTTGCATGTGTCGTTCTCACCTTCAGCCTACATCTGATCCGAAAAGCATGCTCACCAGAAATATATGATTCGGGAGTTCCCCATGCATATTGGAAGCATGCAGGCTTCTTTGGTATCCATTCATTCAAATAAGCACACCCAAGTTTCCTACTTACATCTTTTGATCTGCGGTATGCATAAGTAGCAGATTGGTGCTGTGTATTCCGGCAAATGTTAGCAACTCGGTGTATAGTGCACTTCAACTTCATTTGATGAACTGGTAACGAAGTGTTTCCTGAGTGCCTAATACTTGCTCTTTTTGTTTGAAGTTAGTCTGCGGCCTGTCATTATTCGGCTCCAAGAATGAGCTGTGCTGACGGTTGTCACACGTGTCAATGTTTAGTGTGGTCATAGGCCTATGTGTATAATGTACATGCATCGTGAAAATCTGCATTAAATATATTATCTGACGATATATTCGTGTTGCTATCGTTCCAGAGCTCTGGAACGAAAACGTTTCGATAACGTTTCGTTACCGAAGCTTCGAAGGGCGGTCATTGGCCAATGTAGCTTCAGTGAGCCACCGATAATGCAATTCAGCGTAATCTGATACAGCTACATTTCGCACTATGCTAACTGAAGGAAAACAAACTCGTCAGTCATGTACCTCTGGGCTATTTTTTAGCGTGATTTTTGTGATGTCAATGCATGATCAGATGTCTGGAGCACACCTGGACACAATTTTTTAAAACTGAATCTTTGCCAACGATTTGACACAGTAGCAAGTCCACGAAGCTGAACAATATCACGCGTGCAAACAAAAATAAATAACGATGCACATAGATACAAATGCTGTCGGAGTTTGACGACTGCCAAAGATAAAGGGAGGGTAAGATGCATTCTGAAAACCGCGGTAAGTGCGATGTGAAGCGATGGCTGAGAAACTATATTTGCCTAAAGCAATTAAAAAAGAAGGGAATGTTTCATATTATGCCATGGTCAATGAGAAATATCTTTACAATATTCTTAACATTTCTACTACCTCCAAGATCCAATGAGGATTTATAAACTTGCACAACAGCGCACAGCCAGAGACCAATACCGAAAAGAAAACGGTAGCTCTTTGACTACGCGTACGGTAAACTTTAGCCGCGCCCAGCCGCGCATACATCGGCAGTGACCAATTGTACCCCGGTAGGCCGGTGCGACGATCAGCCTGGGAGGCACGGAGAAGCCCAGGCTGGGATACGCGACGCGGCGGCTGACGGGATGTTTTGACCGGGAAACCTGATCAAGCGGTCGCTACGTTAAGAATGAAACGATAAGGCGACTAAGTCGAGACAGCCCACGTACTTGACGTTTTCCATGACAGATAGTCTTTGCCAGTAGGTGTTGGTGGTGGATTTTGCGTGCATTGAACATACATCAGGTGAGAGGTCAGGTTAGAGGGATTAGTGAACTTGCTGCTCAGGGTAAAAGCGTTCAGACGTGGCAGTTACTATGATCATGTGATCAATTATAGCTTGCAGTTAGTCAAGGTGAAAATAACTCAGAGCTATCTGTCAAGTGAATTATCGATTGCGGACAAAGATAGCAATTGACTTCATTGCCAAGAACCTAAGAGGAAGTGGGTTAAGTGCCAACGAAGTCAGGACCAATTCAGATGTCAGTTTACGACCTTCTTCGGGATACAAGGCGTTATCCATGCTCCTGAAGCGTCGTGTCCACATGGCGAGCGAGCATGAAGCCGAGACTGGACATGGTGACGAGGCCATGGAGGATGCGCGAGAACAACCGGCTGGAATTTACGCTCAGCTTAGCCCTCGTTCTCAGCGTAGAAGGTCCTCAATTGTGGTTCAATAGCTCGGTTAGCTGCAGCTCGTAGAGGCTGTCAGTCAACGTGCCCTCGCTAAGAGGATGCAGGAAGCAGCTTTCGTGCTGCGACAGGTTGGACATCACCGAATCGGCCCAGCAAGATTTGCTAGGCTTCCAGAAACTCTAAAATGAGCCCACCCGAGTGCGTGTCCGGATAGTTGGCGCTAACACTTGTGTGTCACTTGACTTGTCTAGCATGCATCAATATGACGTCACCATGCATGATTGGTCATGCATTTTTTTCACCACGATACCCTTGGTACTCATGTAGGTCTGTGGACAATTTGAACTGTCTACCCCAACTAGTTAGTTAGTTATTTGGGCTTTAGGGCGCATCGACCATATTGATCATATAGTACCCAAACTAGTTCCCGTATTTGACTGAATCAAAACGAGGGGAGGGGCAACCCTTCGCAATAGGAATCAGCTGCTGGTTTGTCGTCTAGCTACATATATGACGCATGTGGCGATTGTGATCGATATCATAATAATAGAAAGAATAACTTTCGTGAAGCGCACTCTATACAACAAGGATGTTTTTATATTCACATATTAGATCCTTCGCACGGGAGCTTGGCTTGCGTGGAAGCACGTGCGCCCAACATCATTCTGAGCCAGTAAATTTGCTTGAAGCAAACTCGCCAAGTGATCAATGGATTTAGAAGGCGGTTGGCGGAAACTATTTAGCTATTGTCACGAAAATGCTGTACTGTAATTGGTTCAATTGGTGTACGCACAGATAAAAAAACTGGCATCTATCACAATCGTCACACGCGTCATATATGTAGCTAAACAACACCCCAGCAGCTGACACTTGTCCAACCTAGCTCCATAGGTCTTGGGGAGGGGAATGCCCCTTCCCCATCGACACGCATGAACCATGGTTTCAGTGGGTTAAACAATATTTAAGAAAATAGAGCCTGTTAATCTGTTTGAATGGATCGTTTGAATCGCTTGAATCAATTAAATTTGAGCTCTTTCGATTAAAACCAAAATCGGCCAGGTAACTAGCACAGTTTCGATATTATTTCTGGTCAATTTTAAATACCATGGAACTGAAAACTATGCTCTTGCTCAAACGTACAGAAGCGAACCCAGAGCCACGTCAGTAGATGAGCAAGGAGCCCAGGGTGGCCTTCCGCCAGCTTTGCCGTTCTGATGTTTTACCCCTGTCACTGGGTGGGGCTTATAGCACTCAGAAGAGCCCATTAACACTATTTTTCTTGTTTTGGGAAAAGGCGATGTTTATCTGGGAATCTTCTAAATAAGCTTCACGGTTTCCTTTGACTTGGCTCAGCCAATGTAAGCAAAGGGCAGATGGCATGCATGTGGTGCATGTATTGTTTTGTTACAATACACTCCAACTTGACATGTGCTTCCTAACCATCAACTACAGGCCCCAAGCTTCCGAACAAAAAGTAATGGCTTCTCTCCTGGGATGTGCGTATGTATATATATATATATATATATATATATATATATATATATATATATATATATATATATATATATATATATATATAGATATACATATATACAACACACGTTCATGTGCGCGACGAAACCCACACGGGCCTGATTCCACCGTCACGCTTTCCAAATAAAATTACTTTGATACGGCGTTTCAAGTTCAAATGTCTTCAAGTAAAGCTGTTCTTTTCATGTTCATTTTCGGCAGCTTTCATCACGATGTATACCCTAAAGTACCCCCATTTTCTGTTCACTAAAAATATTGCATGACGGAACTTATTCAATGCCGGCCCCGCCGGGAAGAGTTCGGCGGGTGTGCGGTCACGTCATAGTATGTCTTGTATATTTGTACCACGTGACAAGTATGTCGTGGCACTAGTCGCCCGGCTGTCTCAGTGGCAGTGTAATTGTAAGGTGGCACGCTAAGCGGTCATGTCGCGTCAACTGAGCGGAAAATTTACGGGACAGGAAAGCCGTGCTACCTGCGCTATGTATTTCGCGAAAATTCGGCGCAGTGCATTCAGTGATGAGAACTCTGCCAAAAAGTGCATTAGGAGATCAAAGTTTTCCAAGTGTTACTAATCGGCTACAGCGGATTAGTGCTTAATGCGCTTATGCTGAAGTTGTTCACACTATCTCTGAAATCGGGCTCATCTGCCGAACAGAGGGTACATACCTAAACACTCAACGTACTCAGACGAATTGGCGAAATCGGTTATCCTTATCAATGATGTGCCTGTAATATCCTGTGAATATCCTACATTGTGGTTGGAATTGGGAGAAATCCGTGCATGTCCCCACAGGCTGTCAAAAGGCTATGATCTACGACTCAATGCATGGGATGTTGGAGCCATTCAGCAAATTGGTCATTGCTCGTCCAGCGCCTTCAAAGGTGCTTCCGTAGGTATTTTGGGGTTATCGCAAATTACGGTAAAAGCAGTGGCTATTGGCTTCCTGCAAACGTATATCCTCGGATTATAAATGGACGTGAAACGAAGAAATGACAGGCAGGGGATCGCTCGATAAGCAAACAACTTTGGAAATAGCAAACATACTGAATCTTTTGCTGGAATCGCATGTTTTTCGCATTTTCTTGATTATTTCCTGATATGCAGTGCACAAATTAAAATAATTGAGACCTGATGTTTCCTATGGAATTATTACATGCAAAAAAAGGATATGTTAGGACAGTGACGATAGCCACGAACAAAGGGGCAGCCCCCCCCCTCCCCGGGGGTCAGAGGGGACACTCCAAGCGACAGCATTGAGGGGCCCGCAAGTGCCCCCTGGACCGATGAATGGGGCCCCGGGCTGACGGAAATGGACCCAGGTCAATGAAGAAGGCTTTGAATCCAGTAGAGAGTGCCATCGGGAAAATGTTGAGGGCCCTTGGCTGAGCTAACGCAAAGGGCTTCTAGATCGACGTAAGGGGCCCGGATCGTTGGTGCGACCCCCAGGCTGACGAAGAAGGCCCGAACGAATATGAAGGGCATCTCGGTTGATGGCGGGACCCAAGCCGAAGAAAGGACCCCTGCTTTGATGGATAGAGCCCAAGCATTAGGGGCATAAAGGGTCCTCCAGCTTGTCGGAAGAGGCCCCGATCAATCAATGAGGACCTCTGGGACGATGGAGCAGGGTCCTAATTGCCGGAGACGACATCGGATCGTTAGGAAAGGGCATTTGGGCCTACGAATTGGACCCACGCCGTACAAAGGCACATGGCCTGAGGGGAATCTAAACTTTTGAAATAGGGCCTCCGACCTGGCAGAGGAGAATCTGGATAGCTAAGGGAGGCCTCTGCACCGACGAGAGGGCCCCTAGCCGCGGGAGGACCCCGGGCCGTCGGAGAGAGCTTTACGCCGGTATGAAGGGAACCTGGGTCAATGGGTGTTGAAACCACACAGGGGTGCCTTGCGCGATAGAGGAGTCCAAACTTTTGAAAGAGGGTCCTTGAGTGGAGGGGCCCGGGCCGGACGTGCATGGCCGCTGGGTTAGCTTTGGCTCACACTGCTCGAGAGGGCCCAGAGCCGACAGCGGGCCTCGGGCCGATAAAGAGGCCCCCGAGCTACGGAGACGTAGGAACGAAGGGCCTAAACGGAGAGCTTCCGGTGCTACGTGAAGGGCCTGTAACCCCATGAAGGGACCCCAAGCTGTTCAAAAGCAGTGTCGCTTCCAAAGGGTGAAGGGGCACCCGCCCCTAGCGAGCCAGATGGGGCCCTCCAGGCGACCGCCCTACGATGAAAAATATAACCGAAGAAATATTGAAACGCATCTAACAGCTTGTGCAGAAATGGCCCTCGATACTTGAAGGTACCCTCACGGCTAGCAAGGGCCATGAAGGCAAGAGAGCCCCCCCCCCCCCTGAGGGCCGGAATTCCAATGCCAGCTGGAAAGAGGAACAGTCTCACTCGGAATGGACCCCTAACAGCTGAAGAATAAACGTGGCGCCTGATGGCCAGAGAGGGCTGGGGTGCTCTTGGGGTTCGAAAGGGCTCCGGAGGGATGAACGGGACCCCTAAAGGAGTACTAGTGAAGGGCCCATCTCAGAGCCGAAATTCCTTCCAGATAAGAGCTGGACAGTATTATTCAGGGCTGTGATGTGCCACTAGAAGTAAGAGGATGCCCTGAAGGATGAAGGGGATCTTTCAGTGTCAGAGAGGGTTCGACTGGGATTCTCCTGAGATTGAGAGCGCCCTTAATGGATGAACAAGGTCCCCTGAAGGATGTCATTTGGAAAAATCCCTGTTGGCTGGCGACTACTGTGAGGAATACTGACGACAAGCCTCAGCGCTAAAATAATATTGAAACCACAACAGCTTCGATAGCTTGGTAGGTAGTTGACCCTCTTCAGATGTTTGTCCCCTGGACCGAATCCTAGTTACGCCACACCATATCTCGAACATGGCCTATCATCCTCCTGACACAGATTTTGATGTAAATTGGTATGCAGGGTCATCTGAGGCCCTGAAACGATTTCTGAGCTTTTTGGCTCAATCGGAGTAGCGGTTCACGAGATATTTCCTGCGATGTTTTTCTGAGTTCGCACCGAAGGTAAAACTTTCAGAGCCAATATCTTAGTGTTATGTCAAGATAAATTATCAAAATTATATATCGTTGGAATTGCAATGAGCTTATCGTTCGATTCCTGATGTGAGTTTTTTGTTTGTGCACGTTTTGAAAATATGACCCCGTGACCTCGTATAACATGACGTGTGGTGACCTCTAGTACAATGATATTGATATAATTATTTATGTGGAATGAAAACCTCATCATTTATCTTTCTGATGGAAAAATAAAAACTATGTATATTAAGCGCCTAATACCAGTTTCTGTAGGAAATATTACCCGACTTATGCGAAAAGAATGCCGCTTAAATAGGCCTGCTGTTCAGTAAGCTTTGTTTTCTGGTTCTTCGAAAAAGTGCAACATCGTAGTGTGCTACGGATGCATTTGGAAAATTTTGCTTAGCCTCTTAATCTTATTTCCAACACTAAACTCACATTTACACCAGGCTGGGATACGATTAAATGTCAGATGTGCCACATTACCTGATGCACACACAACGGTAAGTGCACACGGGCTTCAGAGGATAGTGGACGTTCGGCAGTCGACATCCACACAGACCCCAGTTGGTACGAAACGGGATAGCGTTATCTGTGAACTTCGATCCCAGTTTACGCTGCCTTGTCGTTTATCACCGCTGTCTAGAGGACGGAGGGGTTCTAGTTACGCCGCGTAAACCGACCGGGCTGACTCGAGCGGAGCGATAAAATAAGGGATCATCTCAAGAAACCGTGAGCGTGGAATATGAATCGTGTGCTCAGTCGACGCCAGGCACGAGGTGAAGAGGTCTGGTTCTTAACAAAATGAAACGGTACTGGCTTACCCTGGTATTTCGCAAGGCCGGAGCAATGGTACGACGTTGCTATTCTGATCCGTATAAGTGCCATAAATTTCATATAACTAAAGGTGTGAGGCAGCATCTGAGCAACTGGTCGAACTTGTGAATGACGTCGAATTCAGAAGGACGTTTTCCTGTGCACGAACTGCATTGGAAGATTGCTTAAGGATCCTAAAAGTCTACCATTGCAAGAGGTGTCGCCGGTTCAGTGAAGTGACTCCAGCAGCCAAACTTCTAGCGGAAATGCGTCAAGTCCTATGTTTGGCGAGAACTGCGCACCCTCGGAGGAAACCGACCATGCAGCAAGCCATCTTGACGCCGACGTGACCTTACCCATCCTAGGCGTATCGCCGTTGAGGACAAGTGGCTTCTTATATATTTATATTCCATGGGCTTCTTATATATAATGAATTACCTGCTTGTTGTGTGCATTGATTAACAATTGGTGGTCAGATGTTCGAGTGAAGATGCATCAACCTCTATGCCTCTTTGGTATAGAGGGGTGTAGGTATGATGTGAAGTATGTCAGCTCTGTCAAGTTTGTCTTTGTCAGCTCTCATCAAGTGAAAGAATCAGTGTCTTATCTCTGACAGCGATTCTCGAGAGCAGTTACGGTGAAAGGTACACAGCGGCTCCACAAATTTCTCGCCCTCAGACCTCACGTCCATCGCGGTGCACGAACGCTCCAGTGACCCGGAACGTGTCGTGAGGGTAAGCAAGACGTGAAGTGCTATGAGAGAACGCTATCCCCTCTGGAACGTGCATGTGCAATGGTGCATACACATGCACTATGCAATGAGTAACAAAATCGTTCATTTATGTCAAATCGCCAACATATGTGTGTGCGTGCGTGAGGAGGAAGAAGTATTAGGGCTACAGTCGTAATTTGGCGTCTCTGCCTGTGGTTTTTACTAACATTAATAAACGGTCTATTAATAAACGAAATAAACTAGTGCGTCACAATGCCATTGTCCTATGAATTATGTAGAATTATTTAGATAAGTAGCCAACCAATTTAAGCATCTTTTTTCGCATAGCTCACCCAATATTTGTTACAGAAACTGGTATTAGGCGTCTAATATACATGATTTTTACTTCATCATCGGAAAGATACATGATGAGGCTTTTGCCTTATATAAATAATTATATCAATATCGTTGTACTAGGGGCCACTACAGCTAACTTTCAACAGAGGTCACGGGGCCATATTTTCAAAATGTCCACAAACCCAAAACTGACCCCACGAACCAAAAGACGAGCTCATTGCGATTCCAACGATATATAGTTTTATAATTTATATCTACATTACACTAAAATATCGGCTCTCGAAATTTGACCTTAGTGCGAACTTGGAAAAACTGCGCATTCGAGAACCGCTGCTCCGTTTGAGCTGAAACGTCAGCAATCGTTTCAGGGCTTCGGAAAACCCTGCATGCCAATTTTCATCAAAATCTGAGACATGAGGGTGTTAATTTTGAAAATTCGTGTTCGAGATATGGTGGACGGCACCCACTGTCTCATGGTCCTTTTTCTGGCTAGTTAATAAGTACATATCATTTTATGTCAATTATCTGTGTTGTGTACCAGATCTGTCGGATTTTCTTCCAATTGCAAACGATGCATGTAAGTATATCACCGAACAAAAGAAAACAACATGACATTACAAAACTAAGTCTTAGATACACTGGAGCTCAGCCTAGAGAAAATGGCTTCCAACTATTTTTTATTAAAGAACGTCTGAACTAACCTTAAAATATATTCGGGGCTTGATGCAGACGACTTGCATGTGCGATTATATAGGGTGTACAGTGTCCCAAACTAATATTTATTTAACTAATTTTTATGCTGTGACATCACAATTTGAAGTGAAAACACATCGCAATTGCCTGTTCATAAAATCGCCAATGCAGACCACCTCCATTGTAGGCGACTTCAAACAATGCCACAACAATTCATTCTAACTGGCAAAAATAAAGCAAGCAATAGAAAGCGATAGCAGAATACATGAAAATACTGAACTCCAAAGCAAACGTAACAGAGCCTGCCCTACCATGCTAACCGTGGGGGCCGGGCTGTGCACTTTTACCCGCTCATGACCGCGACACTCAGTGAAGTCGCATTTTACATTGCCTAAGTATTGCTGCAAAGGCCATTTGGCCTCATTGGAGCCAATTGCAGCGGTCAAATAATCCAAGTCAAATACTGTTAGTTGAGGCCCTGAAACGTGACACATGTAGACTAGAGGTAGCAGATTGTTGTGGATCAGAAGATCAGTCGAACCATCTGTCAAAATGACAAAGTGAGACTCTTTTCATCGCCCCTGATCTCGGGCACTCACTTCTTGTTTGTTTTATGAACGAGGTGGTTCGATCTAAATCATCCAAAATGTCATCCAATGTCAGTAGCTTTGGATACTGTATATGATTAAAATAATATAATAAAACATAGATTATCAATTTCGTCAACGTTGGCCGAAATTCCTCTGCCCCCGCCCGCTCTACCCTGTTACCTATATCTTTCCCCCACCCGACCCATCCTATTACCCTCCTCTGCCCCTCTCTCTGCTCCATTTTATTCCTGCGCTGGAAGGCAAAGCTACGTGAAGCAATATAATGGTTCCAAAAGCAGTTGTGCTAAGCAGTCTTCCCATTGTTCAAAGTACGTATGTTTTAAAGGTTTGCAGTTGGCGAACTGGCGTCCACTCTCATGCGTGCAAGTCTTCACGAGTCCTACCTACCAGAGGATTCGCGTGGCATTGGCAGGCTGGCGAGCACCTTTGCCTCTCCGTCTCTGTCTGTCGGCTGGTCGCAGTCGATTCCCCGCCTCAGATCGATAATCATGCAGCGCCGGCCTCCGCCGCTGACATGTGTCGGCCTTCATTAGTTCACCGAGCGAGAGCGGCCGCTGCGTGTCGCGCGGAAAAACGTGTGAATGCCGCGTTGCCGGCTGCTTGTCAGAACTGCGATGCTATCTCTGCGAAGTCACTTCACCTCTGCGATTCCCAGTTTCAAGGGTCGCGCCTTATTTGCATTTAGAACAAGTCAAGGCGAACTCATCGGTTGCGTTGCGTGTTTTTGCGGCAATGTCTGTACGGTACGGGGCCACGATAATCTATCATGTCAATCAAACTGGAACAGCAATGCTTCATCAGATTATGTCAGTTGTTGGTTTTCTCGTGCCAATTCATGAATGCACTAATTGGTCCCTGATATATTGCATTGTAAGGAGTGAATCCGGCTGCTGTGTGGTCGGCAGGCGGAGACTGGAAAGCAGGTGTGGGTAGCAGTGGTGCCAGAAGCAGCGACCGCTATACTGGACATGTGGTACTCGTCCAACCTTACCTCTTACAGCGATACGTGATTGCGTGTAAACAAGCCCCCCCCCCCCACAAAAAGAAATGTATAAGCGAGAGGTTCGCTTTCCTGCACCTGAATAGTTGCACCTTTTCAAAACATACACCAACAATAGCTTTGTTTAGCTGGTGGTTATATGCCTGCTAGGTGATGGTAGTATCTACAGTGCCTAAAACGCAAGAATGCCTAGAATTGCAGCATCGGCGGTCCAGCGGCGGCATGCACGGAACCATGCCTACAATTGCCCTATGTACCTCTTGCGGAACACGATAACAAATACCAATATTTCGACAAAGGAAGATACTCACATTTGCGTAGCATATTATGCTCCAGAAAATATTTGTTCAGCAGGTGATTGCAGCCAGCCAACAGTAGAAGTGAACTGTACTATTCAGTTGCAGGGTCCAGGCCACTCCTGGATGGAATCTTGAGCTTTGGCTCGACCTCTGGTCACTTTATTATGAAACCCTATGACGAGGCAGCGGAAGGGCTGAAACCGGGCGGATATGGGTAGCTCCAATTTTCCAAAGCCTCTCCACCGATAACACAAATAAGATGTCATATTTATTATTGGCGGAATCGAAGGCTAAGCGAGCTAGCTGTGCAGTAGGGTATGAGGCTTGAAACGTTGTTTGGCAAAGCACGGGCTTCCGGGGAAATTGTAGTCTTCTTGGAGTAAAAAAAGCCGTGGGACAAAGAAATGTTTCTGAAAAAATCAACTTCAGTCTGCATCAGCCATCAGGCGAACAATGGAAAGCTGTGCTCCCAGGGGAGAAATATGGTATATACCTACTAATATTTCGTACCTAAAAAGTTGTTCCAATTTTTATTTCACTTATCGCGAAGATTCGATTGATATATATTCCGTTTATGTTTGCCAACAACTGCCTTAGATTAAGTACCACAACCCAACAGAGTGCACGAGACCTGTGAGTGGCAACCCGACGCTACCGTCCAAGTTTGGTACCGGCCGGTATCAGCTCTTTTTACTGGCGGTGCCCACCACGCGGCACGTGCAGGTCACCTGCAGCTGCCTCGTCAACTAAGTATACCTGTGGCCCGGCAGGGCGGCAGGAGGCTCGTGCGACTGGCATGTTTCAACTCCGCTTGCTTGACTGTCAACAGCGTACGAGTTTTTAAAGGAAAATTTCTTCATTTTAGGTGGCTTCTCATTCTCTAACACCAAAACACCACCGGAAGCTCGTGTTCTGTGACAAGTGACACATCCTACTATATTATCCATACAGTCCAACGTGGCCTGCTTTGAGCGGCCCGGTGCGATCTTCCCCTCGGTCCCAAGCCCGGCCACAACGTTGAGACAGCGGCGCTGCTGTGACTGCTCTGCTTCCCTAAGGCTCAGTGGGCACTGGGTGAGCAGTGTCCACCCACTGATAACGGTGCCCTGTTCACAGCAAGAATGCTCTTTTTACCAATTTGTCCACCCAGTCATAATTTTGTAATGTGCTGGTGCTGATGACAACATGGTAAAGGCCGGGCATACAGACGTCTCCGATGTCCATAATTGGCTGTGCCCTTAACACATGCTAACGGCACAACTGGCACCGCCCACCAAACACTTTCCCAGAGCAGCAGAAATGCCTTGTTTTATTGTAATAGATGCGAGCGGTAAGCACTGTGTCTTATGTGCATTTTCAATAGCAACCACACAGATACAGCTAAATAACTGATATTTTCAGTTCATTTTGCAATTCATGTTTGGGGTCCCCACTCAAGCAGCTTGGGGGTCATGGCCCCCGTGCCCACCCCTAGCGTAGCTAATGGTTGCAAGGCGATTTCACGTGAATTCAGTCATAAGTATCTTAAAACACGCACTGGAAAAGGGAATCCTCCCATCCCTCCAGCTTTTGTAATTAATTCCAGATTTTACACTTCGATAGACGCCATTTTGTGAGATCCCACTTAGGAATGTTCGGCGCGTTGCTTAAAATAAGAAGAACAAAAATCTGTGCAACATTTTTGGAGTCAGAGGCCACCAAGTCGAAACATATCGCAGCGCCAGGCCACAAAAATCGGCGCTGATGCGCTTCCTGTATGTTAACAAAAGGGAAGTGTTCATAGCAATACTAGAGACTTGTTTGATGCATGCTGTTATACTACATGGCTTCAAGGTCACATAAGGTCACCGAGGTCAAGTCAAGTCAAGTTCATGACAGGTTAGTTGAACAAAGCTTGGTCAACTGGAAGGTTGTCATAAACGCAAATGACGCATGCGATTCATGCAATTTTCATGTTACTCATACACATCCTGAACACTACTGTTTTTGTCAATGTGAACCTAAGCGTTTCCATATTTCATTCAGGTACTTCAGTTTTTGTTTTCGTGAAGCCGATTGCGCCGGGACGCCCGCCTGACCAGTCGGGCAGTCGGCCCGATTCCGGTCACTGGAATCGGTAACTGACCGAATAAATATGACCTCAGGGCACCTATATATATGTATATATATATATATATATATATATATATATATATATATATATATATATATATATATATATATATATATATATATATATATATATATATATATATATATATATATATATATATATTGTGTGTGTGTGTGTATATATATATACATAAGTTGATCTGAGGTCATATACCGCATCTATTATCTGCATTGCATCATTAGTCATGTACAAAACATTACACGATTTTGGAACATTTAAACACAATCGCAGCGATCCATAATAATGTCAAGCCAAGCCACGCAAAACAGGTAAAATGTAACATATTTGACTTTATTTTACCTTGAAGAAGCCATTGCCCCAAGGTCATGAAATTTGCACACAATAGAGTTCTCAATCGTATTCAGCTTTCCTCAAAATTATGATACTCTAGCTTTAAAAGGAACCGAGATTTCCGGGGGCAGAATCTGCCACTCCTCTTACAGTGCAAGTGATTTTCAAAGGGCCTCCAGGGCCCACGTGAATGTAATTCAATTTCAGTCTCTGATTATTTTGAAAGTACCATTGGGTTTCCCAGTTTCAAGATGAAAGGCCATGTTCATTTATCATGAGGAATTAAACATGTCCGATATTATGAGGGACAAGGTTAGTAAAGCTTCAGGAAGACATTGTGTCGAGTAACACTAAGAATGTCATCCCCTGCTACAGCTCATACTAGCGAGATGAAACTAGCTGTAGTCTGTTTTTGTACATCAGGCATCTAATCGATAGATCTTAAAAACTTCGGTCTTACCCCGGTTAGTGGTTCCTTTCATATCCCCAGTGGCTACTTTGGAATGTGAGAAATATCTGGCACACAGCACACTCTGACTGGCCAGGGATACGTCACGTGTTGTCTGGCACGTGCAATACCGAGGCACAGGCCCGGCCTATAATCCGTGTCATAAATACCAGAGCCAATGCGGCCACTCTGGCTGTCGCAGTTCGCAAAGTGGCGGCTGTCGCAGCGGGGGGGGGGCGCCGTCACATCCCGGCCTAGTGCGACTGTACCGTGGTCCCCATACAGTCACGTCTCGTGAGGCAGTGGTGTGCTCATCTCATTCATCTGTGGCGTGGTCCTAAAACTGTCATGTCTCGGCGGCTTTGTTCAACTTTGTCCGGATTGCACTGGCGCTTTGTCTCCGCATACCATCACAAATACAGGTGAATAAATTCCGTCAGTGGCACTCGCCAATTTCCTCGCATTTTCCTATCTATTATGCAGTGTTTCGCGAACAATAACCCAGAGTTCACAATGCCAGTTGCACCTACACATTCAAACATGTGTATGATATGCATAGGTTCGGGCTCGTTCCGTTGTTTAAACACAGCTTGTGCATCAATACTTTACAAATATGTGACACCCCTTTGTATTCCGCTGTGGAATAATGTTATCGATATGTGGACGAAATTATCATTCTGGCGAACCACTAATTATTCGGTAGTATAATAATTTGTGCGTGCAAACTAATGCATGCATTATTTGAAACCGCATATTTTGAAGTTTCGTTGGTTTTGTACATGGTAGATATTTATGTATGTTGTATTCAGTAGAGAACATATTTTCCTCCATTCTCCCCTTTGAAGTTTAGGTTCTCTCCCTTCCATTGTATTAGACATCATGTTTGTACTGTTATCAACAGCAGATGATTTTACTGTTATCCCTCGGTCATGAGGGAATATTAAATCTATTTTGCTTCTATTTCTTTTCTTTCATGCCCAATGCAGGAGGCATGCAAGAAATGAGGCACGTGTTTTCATTACATGTCGCAGGAGACAATGAGTAGTAATTATGGAATTTCAACAATCTTTTCCATTCGTGGAGAATATCATGAAAAATACACTGGTACGTATATTGGGACGCTTCTGTATTTGGGGACCGGGCCATGCATATACTATATTCTACACTGTTACCATTTTTCAAATAATTTCATGCACATGTGATGCCATTCTCATCAAGTGACGGCACAAATATCTGCCGTTGACCTATTTTAATAATTGAATGACAGAGATCGAGTGCTTACTGACTCGACATCAGTAGTGTTCATCTGCGTTTTCATTTTACATGCTGCATCGATAACATATGTGTACAGACTTCGTACACCTAGGTTTGAATATGCGTCCTTATGAGCACTCCTTCGCGATGTATCCTCTAATTTGAAACGTCCTAATCTACCTTGAAGCATGTGTTTCCAAATTGGCTCCCTGTCGTCTATCATTCGCTTCAAACACATCATTTGTAGGTTTCTCATGTATCTATTCACATTCACCGCATCAAGGCCACCCTCCTTAATTTACTGGCATTTGAGATCTTTCCTCACTTTTGGTAGTATATTTATCCTTATAAGTTTATAAAATTCCCTGTCTATTGATTCGGTAGCGTCATTTGGCAGACCCCAACAGCCGTGATAAAAGTGAACTGTGGTGGCATCAAAGATTTGCACAATTCTGCCCTTCAAGCTCTGATCTCTTCCTTTCCATAAATGCATTGCAGCTCTCATCCGTCACAGTTTTGTTCTCGTTGCCTATCAAGCGCGGACATTCGACTAGTCAGCGAGTTTAGAGCCATGCATCGTACGAAGCGTGTCACTTTCACAATTCTATGTCTCGTGCGGTTGTGACGTGGTCTTCACACTCACGTCTCATGAGGCTGTGGGATGGTCTTCACACTCTCACGTCTCATGAGGCTGTGGGGTTCCCCTCACACTCTAACGTCTCATGAGACTGTGGGGCGGCCTTCACACTCTAACGTCTCATGAGACTGTGGGGTGCCCCTCACTCTCACGTCTCATGAGACTGTGGGGCGGCCCTCACACTCTCACGTCTCATGAGACTGTGGGGTGACCCTCACACTCTCACGTCTCATGAGGCTGTGGGGTTCCCATCACACTCTCACGTCTCATGAGGCTGTGGGGCGGCCCTCATTCTCACGTCTCATGAGGATGTGGGGCGGCCCTCACACTCTCACGTCTCATGAGGCTGTGGGGTTCCCCTCACACTCTCACGTCTCATGAGGCTGTGGGGTTCCCCTCACACTCTAACGTCTCATGAGACTGTGGGGCGGCCTTCACACTCTAACGTCTCATGAGACTGTGGGGTGCCCTCACTCTCACGTCTCATGAGACTGTGGGGCGGCCCTCACACTCTCACGTCTCATGAGACTGTGGGGTGACCCTCACACTCTCACGTCTCATGAGGCTGTGGGGTTCCCATCACACTCTCACGTCTCATGAGGCTGTGGGGCGGCCCTCATTCTCACGTCTCATGAGGATGTGGGGCGGCCCTCACACTCTCACGTCTCATGAGGCTGTGGGGTTCCCCTCACACTCTCACGTCTCATGAGGCTGTGGGGTTCCCCTCACACTCTAACGTCTCATGAGACTGTGGGGCGGCCCTCACACTCTAACGTCTCATGAGGCTGTGGGGTGGCCCTCACACCCTCACGTCTCATGAGACTGTGGGGCGGCCCTCACACTTTCACGTCTCATGAGGCTGTGGGTGGCCCTCACACCCTCACGCTTCATGAGGCTGTGGGTGCCCCTCATTCTCACGTCTCATGAGACTGTGGCGTAATTTGCACAATTCTGGATTTCGTGCAGCTGTGGCTCCATTCTCACACTTCCGTGTCTTGTGTGGCCGCGACGTGGTCCTTACACTCACGTCTCGTGCAGCTGCGGCGTGGTCCTTACACTCACGTCTTGTGCAGCTGTGGGGTGGTCCTCACACTCTCACGTCTCGTGCAGCTGTGGGGGTGGCCCTCACACTCTCAAGTCTCATGCAGCTGTGGGGTGGCCCTCACACTCTCACGTCTCGTGCAGCTGTGGGGTGGCCCTCACACTCTTAAGTCTCGTGCAGCTGTGGGGTGGCCCTCACACTCTCAAGTCTCGTGCAGCTGTGGGGTGGCCCTCACACTCTCAAGTCTCGTGCAGCTGTGGGGTGGCCCTCACACTCTCAAGTCTCATGCAGCTGTGGGGTGGCCCTCACACTCTCACGTCTCGTGCAGCTGTGGGGTGGCCCTCACACTCTCAAGTCTCGTGCAGCTGTGGGGTGGCCCTACACTTCGTCTCGTGCAGCTGTGGGGTGGCCCTCACACTCTCAAGTATGCAGCTGTGGGGTGGCCCTCACACTCTCAAGTCTCGTGCAGCTGTGGGGTGGCCCTCACACTCTTAAGTCTCGTGCAGCTGTGGGGTGGCCCTCACACTCTCACGTCTCGTGCAGCTGTGGGGTGGCCCTCACACTCTCACGTCTCGTGCAGCTGTGGGGTGGTCCTCACACTAGTCTCGTGCAGCTGTGGGTGGCCCTCACCTCAGTCTCGTGCAGCTGTGGGGTGGTCCTCACACTCACGTCTCGTGCAGCTGCGGCGTGGTCCTCACACTCACGTCTCGTGCAGCTGTGGCGTGGTCCTCACACTCACGTCTCGTGCAGCTGTGGGGTGGCCCTCACACTCTCACGTCTCGTGCAGCTGCGGGGTGGTCCTCACACTCACGTCTCGTGCAGCTGCGGCGTGGTCCTCACACTCACGTCTCGTGCAGCTGCGGCGTGGTCCTCACACTCACGTCTCGTGCAGCTGCGGCGTGGTATCTACTTGGCTAGAGTGTGTGACATCCGATCTTCCTCCTATCAAGGAAATTGTGTGCGCACTGCCCCGACCATCACACAAACTGGCATGCCCAAACCGTCTTTTCCAGTTTGCCATATCCAGACCTTCATATGCATACTGTGATGTGCAGATAGTCATTTCCGAACCGTCCTTTCCAAAATATTTTATCGAGATCGTCACATTCCAGATGCCAGGTCCGAGTTGGCATATATGAGCCATCATTGTCGCAACATCGAGATGGGGAGGATAAATGCGAACTGCAACGCCTGGACTGTACACTCGAAATCATTACACTGACACTGCGCCATTGTAAGTTGACCGTGACACCGAATTTATGGAGTGTGATATGTCACGGTAGGACTGTTATATCCGACCAGCCAAATGCTGGCTGCAACACCTGCGGACACCACACAGACTGTCACGGCATACCAGTCACACCTAGACACCCGTATCCGGTGAAAAAGTTTTCACCGCCACACCACATCTCACGCCTCGAAAACTCCAAAGCACTCAGAATTTTCGGTAATGCCTAAGCCAAGACATCTTGACACGCACCACACAGATGACGCTTCGATAGCAGACGACTGCAGTGTCGGCATAATCGGCTCTGTCTTCAGATGCCGCCAATTTTAGCTTGTCGCACACTGTCAGCTCTCGGCTATGGCAGGCCAGATTGTCCGTAGTCGGACCTCTTAATGTCACGTCACTCGTCTGTGCAGACTGTTCCGCAATGGTCAGTTGCTGGTCCGTTACGTTAGCGGGGACTGGTCCATAGTGATCAACTCCTAGTCCGTCACGTCAGTGGGGACTGGTCCATAGTGATCAGCTCCTGGTCCGTCACGTCAGTGGGGACTGGTCCATAGTGATCAGCTCCTAGTCCGTCACGTCAGTGGGGACTGGTCCATAGTGATCAGCTCCTGGTCCGCCACGTCAGTGGGGACTGGTCCATAGTGATCAGCTCCTGGTCCGTCACGTCAGTTGGGACTGGTCCATAGTGATCAGCTCCTGGTCCGTTAGTGGGGACTGGTTTGTCATTCTGGTCCGTCACGTCAGTGGGGACTGGTCCATAGTGATCAGCTCCTGGTCCGTCACGTCAGTGGGGACTGGTCCATAGTGATCGCTCTGGTCCGTCACGTCGTGGGGGACTGGTCCATAGTGATCAGCTCCTGGTCCGTCACGTCAGTGCTTTGTCGTCTTGACTGTGTATCAGTCCTGTCCTCACGTCGTGACGGTTGTGTCTGTCTGTACGTGTGGGGACTGTCTTAGGTATTCTGGTCCGTCACGTCAGTGGGGACTGGTCCATAGTGATCAGCTCCTGGTCTTTTACGTTAGTGGGGACTGGTCTGTAGAGGTCAGTTGCTGGTCCGCCACGTCAGTGGGGACTGGTCCATAGTGATCAGCTCCTGGTCCGTCACGTCAGTGGGGACTGGTCCATAGTGATCAGCTCCTGGTCCGTCACGTCAGTGGGGACTGGTCCATAGTGATCAGCTCCTGGTCCGTCACGTCAGTGGGGACTGGTCCATAGTGATCAGCTCCTGGTCCGTCACGTCAGTGGGGGACTGGTCCATAGTGATCAGCTCCTGGTCCGTCACGTCAGTGGGGACTGGTCTGTAGAGGTCAGTTGCTGGTCTGTCACGTCAGTGGGGACTGGTTCCATGGTTGTCGGTCCCTCATGTCAGTGGAGACTGGTCTGTAGAGGTCAGTTTGTTGGTCTGTCACGTCATTGTGGTCGGGTACGCAGTGTACTTGCTGCCCGGTTATGTCTATGGTTCACGTTTCACGGTGGTCGGCCGATTCGCCATGAAGATCCTCCGGTGTACAATTAACCACCCTCGCTCAGGTTTTGGATATCACCCAGTTGGATGAGTGTGGGAACCTGGCAAGCGCCATAAACCACCACTCTCTATTTTCTGTTCACAAAAACAGACAGATAAAAAGGCTGTGATTAGGGCCTGTACGGGTGCCTACACGCGGGCGTTTAGTACCATATCATAACGTGGCCGACCCCTGACCCGGCCGGCACATTCTCACGAGCCGGAGCCCACCGCAGCCGGGCCGGCACTTGTGCCGCCGGCACCGACTGAGATCAGCTGTCCAGCGCGACCTAAGCCCCTGCTGTAGGACCATAGTCCATAGTGCAGGATCGGAACCCACAGAGCGTGGGCAGAGCTCACAATGCATGACCGAAGTCCCTCGTTTAGTACTACAGGCATTTGTGTGAGACCGGAGCTCACAGTGTAGGACTAGATTCGTTTGTGTGGGGCCAGAGTGGCTAGTGTAGGACCAGAGTCCCTAGTACAGGAGATATGGCCACAGTTCAGGGCCAGAGTCCCTAGTTTAAGACCGCGGTTCATCATGTAGGATCTAGGCCTCTAGCATGGGAGCAGAGTTCCCAGCATAGGACTAGGGTCTCTAGTGTAGAACTCGAGGTCATGATGTAGAACCAGAAACCTTATTGTGAGATCTGGGTCCATATTATAGGATTGGAGTATTTAATGGAGAACCGCTCTGCAGTGTAGGATCAGAAGCAAAGCTGTAGGATTATAATCATAGTGTAGGACCAGAGTCCTTAGTGAACTGAGAGAAGTCCTAGTGTAACACTGGACTTCTTAGCAGTGTGACCAGTAGATGTAATGGAGAACAAAATCATAGGTGTCGGCTTAGATTGTTTGGTGTAAGATTATGGCTGCCGGTGTCGGATTATGCTTTCTAGTGTAAGGTTATGGTTCTCAGTGTAGAATCAGATATTTGAGTGTAAGATCAGGGTCCCTAGAGTAGAACGCACAGCTTTAAAAATGCATAATAAGACGAGAACCTCAGAGAAGGACCGGAGTCCCAAGTGGAAAATCAAAGTGCCCAATGGAGGATTAGAGTCCTTGGCGAATGACTAGATTCACTGGTACTAGACCAGAGTATTTAGTGTTGTTCACATTCAAAGCTGCAGACATATATTCTGCACTACGTGATTGTTGACATTGGCGACGCTCGGTCTTGAAAATTGAGGGGACATCATCGTTATTGAGCCCATTCTTTCCATGCAACGTCCATGAGCGTAATGTTATATTTCCTTTGAGGAGGGGACAGGTATTCCTGTCTCCCCTTCAGCGCTGCCCGCGACTGTTGGGCTCCTAGCATCACGATGGTGCAAAGGAAATTAATCCATGTACCAGTGTATTTTGTATCACCTATTTTAGAAATAATTTTAAGGAGTTGCTGAGATGGCTTTAGTGGGAGTGTGTGGCACTTGCGGAGCAGGGTTTCGTGTGTGACCCTGAACCCACTACCCGATCGCACAACTCCAGTTCATTACGTGGGCCAGACAGCTGAGAGCATTTCCGCCTAGTTGCCAGCCGGAATTACTGAGCCAAATAATAAGCGACCAGTGGAATTTGAACCGGTGGTACACAGGTCCAGCATTGTACTGTCTCGGCAGGCTATCTCGGACTGTCCATCTTAGTTGATAATTAAAACAGGACTTGTTCCGGGTGACAGTTGCTCTACTCCTCGAACAAATAAAATACAGCATGAAAGAGAGCCGGGACTGAATCCTGACATGTTTGAGGTTTTACTGTCAAGTGGGTTATTACGATGCTCGCCCATCACACCACGACGAGTTAGTACGCTGTTTTAAAGAACAAAAATGTTGTGTAGTGTTGTGCGAATAAGCCATAGCGTGGGTGTTATTCTGGGTAAGGATTAGAAGATGGAATCGTCTCCCAGAAAATGCAGAATTGTTGCTGTCAAAAGTAGACTATGACAAGCATGTATTTTGGCATGTAGCCAGTATGCTCGTTGCACTTCACGTCAGTGAGAGGAGCAACAATATCCTAATTCAATTTCTTTTTTGTCTTGTTTTTAGAGATGTCATGCGCATACCATAAATCGGTTGCTTCAGGAACGAGCATTATGCAATGCAGGACTGTTAAATGAAACTCTTGTGCCGTCAAGGTTGTGAACAAAGCCATGGCCTGCGAGTCTGCGACATGAAATTCAGCTTTGCGTGAGAGGTTGGCATTTCGGAAAGCAGCTTAGCACTTGAGCTAGGCCGTAGCCAACTCATTTTGCAGTGTTGAGAAGTTCTCACGCTTTTGTGATGATATGTGATGTCAGTTAAGAAAATATCAATCATAGTGTTGCAAAATGAGAACTGGTACGAGCGAAAAGGATCGTTAATGGTAAAAGAGGATGCGTTATGTGAGTCTTGTCCCCTAGACATTTTTATGGAAGTGTTATAGGTGCCAGGGGTGTGGCTATATATTCCTTAGTCGGTAAACATACACCCATGACCAAATTTGTCTGGCCATAAATATTGCTCTGTACCCATGAAATGCTTAGGGAAACCGCGGAGCGCATACTTCCACTCCATATAATTATTAGTGGGCATGAGAAATAAAGTGGGTACCCTAGGGGAGAGGGCGGTCGTGAGGAGCCTTCCCCGAAAAAAAAAGTTCTGGCTGCGCCACTGCCCATAACTTTTTTATTTCACTAGACTGCAGCCGGCTGTGATTCGTGCACCGTCAGCCGTACTTCCTCCTCGCGTTACCGTAGCGTCTCTCTTAGTCGGCCGCGGTTCCCTTCCAGTCGGGCCTGGTCCATTCCCAGTCGACCACTGTTCCTCTCTGGGTGGCTGTGGATCCTTCCCCGGCCTGCCCCTGCCCGGCCAGTGCTTCACAACTTGCCGCCAGGTGTCACCATCTGCCTGGTGCCTAGGTGACTCCTGATCAGTGATCACGCACGAGGGTGGTGGACTGAGTGAAACTCCACGAGGTGTGGAATACAAGGCAGCCAGTGATGACTCAGGGTATATAAAAATAGGTAAACAACTTAGAACGAGTAGTTACGGTTGAATAATACGTTGTACGCATGGGTGTACGTTGTACGTTTTATACAACGTACTAACGCCTCAAATACCCTTGTGCCCATGGGTGTAACCATTGGGGCCTGGGGGCACGTCCGCCCAAGTTCTGAAAAGTGGCGATTTGTCCCCCCCCCCAAAAAAAAAAAAATTGTCCGTGTCCCCCCGAAGCCTCGCTACCTGAGTATCATCGCTGCAAATTTATATTTAGTCATTTATAGATTCAAAATGTATCCGCAAGAGAATCACCAAAAATACTAAAAGCCGATGTAGCCATTAAACGAGCTTCACAGGCTATCTATGGTCACAAAATCTCCGAATAGTAAATCAGCGAGCGCTATAAATTTTTGCTTCCAGGCCATTCTTGAATAACATGAACCTTGACCATTTTCTGTTTTCGCTTCGGTGAACAATTGTGCTCTGCTAGGGAACACATTTGCATTATCGCTAGGCTTTATGCGTATTATGCATTCCCGTGTTCATATAATGATATATCTTGAACAAATGCGACTCTGGGTGTTCTTGGATATATTCAATACCCCTGAGGGATGTCATGGGGCAGCCTTAAGCACGTACGCCAAGTTATCGTCGTATTCGTATTCGTATTCAGCAACGAGTTCCCCATAGGCGTATTCGTATTGGCATCGGCATTCAGCGACGGGTTTATGATCATCCGAATCAATTGACACTGAGCACGCTGGAAGGGACTGCATAGGTCTCGCATTACTATTTTAACGGTCAAGGTTCAACGTGGGCCAGTTTCTTCGGTCGCCTCCCAATTTTTTTTTTCGTTTTCACTCAAACCTGCCAAGATTTGGTATCAAGCAATAGCCTGTGGTGAACCATACTACAATATTTCAAGTCGGTACATGCCAAGGTCAAACTTCTAGGTCAAAGGTGAGCTTCATTTATTAGATGGCGATATTGGATCGGCGATGGCGATGGCGATACGCGAGGTTTGGTTGCTATCGCTTCAATTTCCATCCAATGAGCGTCATTCGACGTGTCTTGCTGTGCGGTATCAGAAAGCTAAACAACCAAATTATTTGTCAAGGACAAAGGCCAACCTGATACTTCGGTTCGCAATTTTTTTTTTCGTTTTCTCTCAAGCTTATCCAAACTTGGTGTCAAGCAATAACCTGTGGTGAACACTCGAGTAACATTTCAAACTGGAACATGTCAAGGTCAAAGGTTTGATTAAGTTACTCGATGTTATCGCGTTGCATCGCTTTGGCTTCAGTTTGCAGAAAATGGATGGCATTCATGTTGTGTCATTCATGTTGTCTTGTTGTATAGTATTAGAAAGTTGATTATTGCGAAATAATCTAGACGGGCCAAAATTCAAGCTGATTTCTTCAGTCGCCTCACATTTTTGTGATTTTCGCCCAAGCCTACTCAACTCCATTTCAAACCGGGACATGTCAAGGTCAAAGGTTTGATTGAGTTCTTCGATGCCATCGCGTTTCGTCGCTATGGCTTGAATTTGCAGAACATGGATGGCATTCGTGACAACGCATGGACAATCGTAACAATGGATGACAGGTGACAGCCCATGGTGAACCCTCGAGTAACATTTTAAACCTGGATATGTCAAGGTCAAACCTCATGGTCAAAGGCTAGTTTGTATTTTTTCGAAGCCCTCGCGATTCGTCACTATGGGTTCAATTTGCACCGAGTGGTTGTCATTCGACGTGACGTGCGCTTTATTACAATGTTAACCAATATAACTGATTTACTAAGGTCAAAGGTCAAACTGATTTCTTTGGTCGCCTCGCACTTTTTTCTTCGCCCTTACCTACTCACATCTTGTATCAAGCAATAGCCCATGGTGCACCTGAAGTAATATTTAAAACCGGGACATGTCAATGGTACTCTAGTAATTTTTTCTTCAGAAATCACATTTGATTTTCAAAGTCAAAGGTCGAACACGTTTCTTCGATCGCCCGGCGTTTCTTAATTTTCTCCCAAAGCAACCCATGCTTGGCATCAACAGAATGGCCGTGGGAAACCATTTAACATTGAGTAACATTTCAACCCGGGACATATCAGATCATTCCTCAAGTTCAAAGGTTCGTTTAATTTTCAGAGTGTTCGTGGCTATGGCTTTAATTTGCATTATGTGGAGTGTTATTCGACGTGGCCTGCCGTACGGCATCAGAATGTTGAAATATTGGAATAATTTCAAAGGTGTCGGAGGTCCGGCGTGTACATTGGTACAATGATTGAGTGTCATAGGAATAGGAGGGTGCAATCTATTTTGTTTGCAGCCGTTTTGATAGCAAGCACTCGTATCATATATGATTAGGGAGCTCCCCAAAGAAATCCGTCATAACCTGATCGGACGGTGCTTTCATCGCTGGTTTTTAATTTACACTGCCACGTTGCTGTTCTGGACAAATAAAATATAGAACTTTTCAAATTGCCGCTTTCCTCTTAATGATTCAACGGAAGTTGTCAATTTTTCAAGAGAAGCCATACGCGAATGCGCACAATTTTATAACTAGCCGGAGTTCATAACCGCAAGAGAGCAATGTTGTAATCAGGGGTAGATCCAGAAATTGTCATGGGGGCACTTGTCTGGAGGCGCATCATTTCTTTTGGAGCGGTGTCACTGCGAAAGCACCTGCAGGGCGCCTCTGCATGCAAAATTCGAGGGGGCGAGGTGCACTCGGACCTTCCTGAAAAAAAACTCGATTTTTTCATAGGGGCGCCTCCGGCTGAAAAATTCGAGCGGGTACACTGGAACCTATTTCAGAGGGACGCCTTTTCCTGGCCTGGGGGACGTCACCTTCCACGTGGGGGGGGGGGGGTACATGCCCTCGGTGCCCCACCCTTTATCCACACTGGTTGTCATTGCATCGAAATATGTGTCAGTAAAACAGGAAAACATAGGAAAGATAATTGTACGTCCATATTTTCTACCATAAAACCATCGTCCAATATTTTTTGTTTTTCCTGCTACACGAGGGCGATCGTTTAGCATACTTACAGCATTGCTCTATGGTGATGGTGAAATCGGGCTCAGCACATACGACATAAAGCTAGATGTTAATAGGCAGTGCTAAGTAGTGAAACTTGCTAATTTTGATATCTTTTTTTTTATACCCTTTTTAACAATAGTAAATCTGAATAAAATTGTAATTCGTTGAAATTGAATTGAAGTGGCTGAAAAATATATTGCAAAGTGGCTGAATTTCAAGGACTTTTTTTCGGGGGGAGGGGCAGGCTCCTCTATCCTGTTTAAACTTACCGCGCCCCAGATTTGTACCCCCCCCCCCCACTTCGAATCCGTGGTTATACGACATGGTTGTACCCATCAACCAATGGGTTTATTTCTTGGGAATAAACTAGATTATGCAGATTATCAAATTTGTAATGCATTAATGTGATGTGCAGTGTGAAAGGACTTCCATCGCCTCCTTTGAAGAACCCTTGGCGAGACCCGTGAACCGAAATTTCATCCTGCGTGCCACAAAATATTGGGAACAGCCTGTAATAGGCACTGCCACTACTACCTCCAGACAAATTCCCAGTCATGCCTTCTGGGTCGGTTCCTCACATCGGTCACACAAAGCCCGGCATTGCTCCGGTGTACACGACTGGCACTAGTTACAGTCGCATTGCTCCGGTGTACACGACTGGCGCTAGTTACAGTCACATTGCTCCGGTGTACACGACTGGCACTTGTTACAGTCACATTGCTCCGGTGCACACGACTGGCGCTAGTTACAGTCACATTGCTCCGGTGCACTCGACTGGCGCTAGTTACAGTCACATTGCTCCGGTGCACACGACTGGCGCTAGTTACAGTCACATTTCTCCGGTGCACACGACTGGCGCTAGTTACAGTCACATTGCTCCGGTGTAAAACGACTGTGACACTAGTTACAGTGAACACATTGTTCCGCAGGAGTAGAAAAGGAGGTTAGTTAGCTTTAAGACATGGCAGCATGAGCCAATTTACGGCTTGTCACATTGTCATTTTCCGGTTCAATGCACGACCTATGGCGCTTTATGTATACAAGTCACATTGCTATTACAGTGAAGCATTGCCAACTAAAAGACAGCATGTTACAGTCACACTGTGCACCGGTGTGTACACGACTGGCACTCAGTTACAGTCAGCCATTAACTACATTGCTTTAAGATATCTTAAACAAGGCCGATGATGCTTCTGCAACGTACTGCAAGCCCATTGAAATTTCTAAAATTTTCAAACGGATGCAGGAGTAGATCAAAGGAGGTTCAGTCGTCCTATCAATTGCTAAGACAAGAGACAGACATGTGGCAAATGTCATCATGCGGCAGTTGGTAAAGGCATTTGTATGTAGGTACTACCCACATTTATCATGGTAATATACAGGTAAATCGCAAGCCATGATTCCCACTCTCTGTAAGTTCCAGGAGGACACCCCACCAATGCTTCAAAGATTTAACGTGTGGCTTGTGCGTCGTCACCGCTGAGATCTCTGAGATCAGGACAATAGCTGGGGCCTCTAAGATCAAGATCCCAGCTGGGATATCTGGGATCAAACCCTAGCTGGGATCTCTGAGATCAGGACCCTAGCTGGGATCTCTGGGATCAGGAGCCTAGCTGGGATCTCTGGGATCAGGACCGTAGCTGGGATAGCAGAGGCGACCCTACGCCGAGGAGACGGCGACAGGTTTACTCCTTTGACATAGCAACCGTTCCTCCAGACCCCACCAGGAAACCGAAGTCGTTGATGCCCCTGGCGTGCAGCCTTGTATATCTGACATCGTCATACCTGAGGTCATCCAGGTGTGAGGAAACGTTTCCACATCTGAGTAAAGCTTGAAACGTTTCCACATCTGAGTAAACGTTTCCACATCTGACTATCTTCGAGCTTGAAGTGACCTTCTCGAAGCCCCATAGAGCTAATGTCATATTTGTAAGTTTAAGAATAGCTGTCCTGCTCCTTCTTGCCTCCAATTCCAAGCATAAGCTAATGCAAGCACTCAATCAAAATTCCAATTCCAGAAGCATTCAATCCAGCTTCCAGTTCCCTAAGTACTCAATCCAAACTCATCGTTTTCCGAGCCAATGCCGTACAATGTGATTCATTTCAGGTGTGCCACTTCTACTTCGCACTTGTCATGTGCCAAGTAGTTGATGATGCTATTGTGCGTCTAGTGCAATTCCTCTGGCGTGAAGTGAAGCCACGTTAGTCACGATCAACCACAACACCCTCCATCGGTCACCTCGCATCAGCCAGTGGTCTGTGCTGATGTTAGGAATCTGGTGTGTGTGTGCCGTTAACATAGAAAGAATCAAGGTCGGTGACAATCGCCCGCAGCATCCTGAATCAGTCGCCTCGGATCAGTCCGTGATCCGTAAGAAACAATTTCGGTGAACGTATCTCCGGTTTGAGTGGTTTCCTAAGTTGATTTTTCGGTCGGCAGTGAGCGTGTTGTTTGTAGCGGATCGGACCGTCGTCTTTGCCCTGCCGGTGTGCAAGCCGTCCGGTTCCTGCAGCAAATCCCACCCGACACTTAAGATAGTAGCCGCGACGCTAACGAGGCGTGGTACGTGCGACCGACCTGCCACCTGGCGATGACACGGCGACTTTCACCGGCGGGACCGACGGGTTGTGTATATCCCCGGCACCTAAACGGACTTTCAGCCGGGGCACCCAGGAAGTCGCGACAGGAGCAGCACACGCCATTGACATACCCCAGCGCCAAGAAGACCAACTCACGGCACCGTGCCGTTTGGGCCGGCACCTGACGCGATTCCACGGTGCCCGCACGTCGCCCTGGTGCGTGCTTCTTGTACATTGCCATTGTCAGGTAGCTGAATTGGTGGATTAAATATTCAAAGGGCGCACATCACAGCCATCTAGACATGCTTAGCGAGCCGGCCAAAAATAGAGTATCAACTTGTGCAATGTTCTATCGTCTGACCTGTGATTTTGTATTCAAGCCGAGATGGAATATCTCACACATAACTGAAGTGGTTCTTGCTATGGTCGCTGTATCTGTCACGCCTCACTGTTATGTCTGTCGCTCCCTACGGTTGTGTCTTGCTTCTAGTGTGGTGTCTGTTACACCCCATTGTTGTGCATGCTGTGCTCCACTGTTGTGTCTCTCACACCCATTGGAGTAGCAAGGAGGCGAAGGGGTTAGCCGCCCCTCTGGTGAGTCTGAGGAGCCCTCCAGGAGACTAGCTTGAGGGGCCCGCAAGGGTTCCCAGTGCCGACGTGAATGGCCTTGGATTGACGAAATGGGTCCCTGGCTGAGTGAGAGGATTCCGAGCCGATGAAGATGGCTCCAAGTCAACGGAGAATGCACACAGGCAGATTCCTGGGCATGTTCTTAGGCTGGGCCAACGTAGAGGGCTTCTTGGGCGACAGGGGTGCCCGGATCGCTAGAACTACCCCAGGTTCAGAGAGAAGGATCAGAACCAACATGAAAGGCCATTGAGCTGACGCCAGAGCTCGAGCCGAAAAAGGGCCCCTGGCCTGATGGAGGGACCATGCTTTTTAACAGGAGCCTCCGACCTGACGGAAAAGGCCTGGATCACTAAAATGGGCCCGAGCCACCGGCGAGGAGTGTTTGAGTAGTTGAGTTGACAATAGCTAACACAGAGGACCTCGGGCCGTCGGAAGGTGTGCTTGGATCGACGGATTGGACCTAAGCCGTGCAAGGGCCCCTGATCTGATGGAGTGGGTCCATGCTGTTGAACGAGAGCCTTCGACCTGACAGAGGAGGTCATGGGTCGCTAAGGAGAACCCCTGAGCCGACGGAGAGACCCCTAGCTGCGGAAGGACCCGGACCGTCGGAGAGGGTCCAGAAATGAAGAGTGAAGAGTCCTTGGGCCGATGGAAGGGACCGATGCCGCACAAGGGGCCCTGACCTGATGGAGTCAACAGCTGTTGGAAAGGCCCTGAACCATGAAAGAGGGCTCCTGAACCGACTGAATGGGTTCCGGACCAGACGACCAGGGCCCCTGGGTCGACTTTGGCTCAAGCTGATGGAGATGGGTCGAGAGCTAACAGTGTACACACACACACACACGCACACACAAACGCACACACACACACACACACGCACATGTACACGTACACACACACACACACACACATATATTTTTTGTTTGGGTGTGTGTGTACACACACACACCACACACACACGCACATGTACACGTACACACACACACACACACACATATATATATATATATATATATATATATATATATATATATATATATATATATATATATATATATACGCAAAACGCCTCGAGGAACGGTTGTCCCCCCCCCCGCACCTTTGAAGTTGTGGGAGGGGGAGGCATCCCATCTTGCAACTTCAAATATCCGAACTAACCTGTCCCGACATCAAATTACCTGGACAAATGGAACGAGCCGGGTCTGGCCAGCAATGGTCTAATCCGAAAAATGCGGCTGTGGCTACTTCCTGATGATGGAAAGCAGTTTTCTAACCTGAACTGGGGTAATCCGACCTAATATAGTTTTTATCCGAACCAGCACCTGCAGATCCAGATTCCAGGTGTCTTCCTTGGTGTTATTGTTCCGTTGAACTTTCCCGGTCTGGTTAAACGATGCCATCCTTAACACCTGCAAGTACCATTGCATTATTTGCAATTTGATTTGCTGCTCTAGATGGTGTTACTGATCCCGTTTCCGCTCCTGGTTCTGTTCTGTTGCGTCATTTCACGCTATCTGAGACCAATATGTTTTCTCATTGCTGTTTTCCAGCACCGATCACCAATTCGCTTTCTCGACCCTGTGTCTCGTTTCTGTTTTCAAGTCCTATATCCCGATCTTATTCTGCGGTTCCGCTTCCCGGCTCCCGATTCAGTTTCCTGGCCTCCCGCACCAATTTATTCCCCATGTCCTGTTTTTCACGTTCTATGCTGTTTCAGTGCTAGTTTGATGGGGGTGAGCTGTGCCTCGGTCCTTTTCCAACGAGTCGGTTCTCATCTGTGCATTACTCAATGGCTTCAAATCACGCTCCCTTTTCCCATCGCCCGATGCACTGAGAAACGGAGACCAATAGCCAGCTCGTCTCTTTGGTCCTTTTTCACGATTTTTCTGCATGAACCACCGAATATTGTCCCCATATTTCCCTTCCCAAGTCCTATTGCTCGGCCCTGTTCTCCTGTTCTGTTCCCAGATCTAGTTCTTCAGTTCCGTTCTCAGATCCCACTGACCGATCGCACTCCCTGGTGCCGTTCCTCCGTTCAATTCCCTGATCTCGCTCCCGGTACCGCCCCCGGTTCCCTTTGCCCGTCCCGTTCCATTTCCTCTTCCCATTCGACTTCTACCCCTTCCAATTTCATTCCTTCGGCTTTCGTTCTTTGGACTTTTATCCACTTGATTTGCATCCTTTCGACTTTTAGTACGTTTGTTCTTTTCCCATTCGACCGTTATGTTTTCTACATTTGGTCCGTTTGACTTGTCTTTTCAACTTTTTGACCGCTCGACTTTTATCGCTTTTGCCTTTATCAATTTGACTTTGATCCCTTTCGACTATTCTCCATTTGACTTTTTGTCCTTCCACTCTTGTCTTTCCATTTTTTTGTTGCTGCTATCCTGCAGTACAATACTCAAAGATTGTCACTATATATATCATTCATATTCCCGTTGTGAGTACCCCTGTATCGTTCACGAAGCTCCTATATGTCCAATAGTCTTCATTTTAGTTTGCTTGTACAATCACTGAACGTCTACGTCTACAGCACGGTCCAATTACCGGCAATCATAATTACGTAGGCTGTATTGTGTCGCAATGTTTGCTAGCCGAAGTGGCCTAAGCAGCGAGCGGCTGGTAGTCGAGACGGCACGGCTCGGCAGTGACTGGACGATCTCGGGCTGTGCGGTGACTGTGAGATATCTCGTTTTCTTGCAGTTCGGCCCGCCGCAGCATAATAGCACTAATCAGTGCATTATTGGCGTTTTGCGGACCGGCGGTACATCACTCGACTCCAGTCGACCTATCTGACCCGCCATCGATGGGCCGCAGACTTTTTGCCGTTTTTTTGGTCTGGTCGCGGTCATCCAGTCTTAGCATTCGCTGTCGACGATGCGGTGGTTGAAGCCCATTCTCTGGTCTGAAGTTCGCTTCGCGAATGCACCTATGAAGCTCGACATATCAGGTTATCTGGAAATGAGCATACATATCAAACTTTTTTTTCAGAGAACGCACAGCTTTCTGTTCAAAGAAAAGCAATACCTTCTGCAAAGCGCCTTTTATGACGCTAATTCGTGCCTATTTTCGTCACTTTGCACCTTCCGTTTTACATGCATGGGCGTCGTTTTTGCGTCATGCACGATAATGCCCTGAACGCTGCATCAGGCTGTTGCTGTCTGGTCGTCACGTCACTGGCTAAATCACGCCCTGATCTGGGCACAAGACATTCCGCACACTGGCCATGAAGCCACATAAACAGCACGGCTGGACGTACACGGCCGATTGCGATCCGACTGTGAGGACGTCGGTGGTGCTCGAGGACATGTTATCGCTCAGTCTGAGCGACAACACCGAGCGACTGGAGGACGTGTTGTCGCTCGGTCCGAACGACAACACCGAGCGACTGGAGGCGGTGTTGTTGCTCAGTCTGAGCGACAACACCGAGCGACTGTAGGACGTGTTGTCGCTTAGTCTGAGCGACAACACCCGGCGACTGGAGGACGTGTTGTCGCTCGGTCTGAGCGACAACACCCGGCGACTGGAGGACGTGTTGTCGCTCGGTCTGAGCGACAACACCCGGTGACTGGAGGACGTGTTGTCGCTCGATCTGAGCGACAACACCCGGTGACTGGAGGCGGTGTTGTCGCTCGGTCTGAGCGACAACACCCGGTGACTGGAGGACGTGTTGTCGCTCGGTCCGAGCGACAACACCCGGTGACTGGATGACGTGCCGTCGCTCGGTCTGAGCGACAACACCGAGCGGCTGGGAGACGTGCTGTCGCTCTGTCTGAGCGACAACACCCGGTGACTGGAGGACGTGTTGTCGCTCGGTCTGAGCGACAACACCCGGTGACTGGATGACGTGCCGTCGCTCGGTCTGAGCGACAACACCGAGCGGCTGGAGGACGTGCTGTCGCTCGGTCTGAGCGACAACACCCGGTGACTGGAGGACGTGTTGTCGCTCGGTCTGAGCGACAACACCCGGTGACTGGATGACGTGCCGTCGCTCGGTCTGAGCGACAACACCGAGCGGCTGGAAGACGTGCTGTCGCTCTGTCTGAGCGACAACACCGAGCGACTGGAGGCGGTGTTGTCGCTCGGTCTGAGCGACAACATCGAGCGACTGGAGGACGTGCTGTCGCTCGGTCTGAGCGACAACACCGAGCGGCTGGAGGACGTGCTGTCGCTCTGTCTGAGCGACAACACCGAGCGGCTGGAAGACGTGCTGTCGCTCGGTCGGATTACGAGAGTCTCGGCACGCAGGCCTGTCGCTACACATTACTGCTCACTGGGGCGCGAACGGGACCGGGCGGCGCTTACACGCCATACACGGGTATTACACGTTAACGAGGTCGTGCACTAGCGGCCGATAAGGTCTCTCACCACCCAGCCAGACACCTTCGCAGTCGTCGCCGGCCCGGCTGTGGCGCGGCGCGAAGTGCACACGGCGCGCTGAGAAGGTGTAGAGCTGATGTACAACTATTCTAGCTGCGCCCAGACAGGAACGTGATACCCAGCAGATGGGGATAATGGTCTGGGGTGGTTGCACATCACCTATTCCCGAATTGTTCAGTTTCTTAAACATAAATATAGCAAAAGATGAGGGAAAATTTTGGCATACACGGAATTGTTATCGTGTCACATCAGGGTGTCTGCAGGTTCCTTCGGGTAACCAGGTCTTCATTGGCCTGTCATTGCTTGCAGAAAAGGAATTGTCTCGATGGCGTTTGACGAAATGTTGTGGTAGAATCTACCAGGGTCTGGTCGATGACAAACGTGTCTCCGAGACTGTTTTTAGTAAGCGTGCGCCACCAGGAGCTCAACGAGCATTGTATTGGTGGTAACACGCCAAATACTTTCAACGCTCAACCTGGATGTTCGGCCTGCTGCGAAGAAAGTTCAGAGGTTTGTTTGCGACTCTTCTGTCGGGGGATGAGGTGTTTTCCGTGTCCCTGAATCTTAATGCTCGTGTCGTAAGTGATGATCCAGCCGAGACTGGTCGTGATGACGAATCCATGGAAGGAGCGTGCGGACGACCAGGTAAAACCCACTGTCAGCTTGGCGCACGTTCTCAGCACCGGGTCGACTCGGCACCGGTATATTATATCATGGGTATCGATTAGGTCTGTGAGCCATATAGTAGCCATACATATAGTAGTACATCTTAGCGCGATTTCAGCAGCCTAGAACATTCAGATCTTCGATCTATTATGTGCGATAACACAATATTTTTGGGGAACAAACAAATATTGTTTCCGTGTAGGAGGTGATATTTTATACTGCTTATGCCTCAAAAGTGTATAAAATGGCTATTATTTACCTCAGACGTTGCTTTCATGTTCAGGAGACAGATTTTCCTTCGCTATAGACCAAAGAACATAGCCGTGAACTAAGGCAAAAACAGAGTAATATTTTCACATCCGTAAAATGAACGCGTTTTAATTGATACACACATCTGTATATTTCACAGATGGCATCAAGCGGCTAAAAGATCCGGAAGATACATTTTGCTATGTCTACGGCCGATGTATCAAAACAAGAATCTCGTGGAAGCATCTGCTAGGATATGTGAGGCCTAAAAAGCATACATCAGCATGCCTATTGTGGATTAAGACAAACCTTGTGCAACTCATTCTACCTGCGAGCACTGAGAAGAAAACTCTAGAAGGTAAGATAGCCAAGGAGGTCGATGATTAGAATGGAGGGACTTAACCAGTGGAGTTTCAATTTAATGGAGTTTTAATTTACACACAATTACATGGATTAATTTTTGTGAAAACTCAGTATTACAATCACATTTTGTTTTGTTACTAAATGGTACAGAGGTTTCCCCTCAGTGAAGAGGGGAAAAGAGAGCCATGAAGCTTGACATACCAAGCATTTGGCGTGAACCCACTAACAACTCAAGCAACAACTGCTTTTGCATGGTGAACCTTTCCAAACATAGGACTGACATAAATACACCTGTTATCACATATTCGGACCTTCCTTCATCCATCGCCCCAGTGTTAGACTGTCCTGAACTCTCAGTATCCACTTCTTCTTCTTCGGAGAGGGAGAGAGAGAGAGAGAGAGAGAGAGAGGGAGAGAGAGAGAGAGAGAAAAAGAGAGAGAGAGAGAGAGACAGCAGCCGTCTTCAGGACAGAGCAGCAAGTCAGAGAACGAGTAAGACGCTGGAGATCCACGTTGCAAATTCCCGGTTGGAGCTAAATAGCCCATACTACCCCAACCAAAAATGCATGAAAGACTTGATTAGAGATCTTCGTCTCACCAAGCGCCGTCCCGAGTTTCTGCCGTTTAGGGTCAAGCAGAGGAACTTGTTTCATTGGATGAAAGAGTGCAAGTCCCAGATCAGAGAAAGCGCCATCAAGCTTTCTCCAGTTTCAGAAAAGGTGCTTTCGAAGAACTTCACAGGGTATACGACGGATCCTACACTGGTGAAGACTCCTGCGTAAAGCTGCTTCATTAAGGCACCAATTATTATGAAAGTCTAACATCTGCATGACGCTCTATGGACCTAATGGGCACACATTAATGTATGTCGCCAATGAAGTTGGGAAGCCGTGCGCATCCATTCTTCCTCATAGATAAGGAGGGACATCGCAGATCCATGTCTGGCATACCTCGTACTGATTTCAAACAACAATGCTCAATGTAGTCCTGGTTGACTTAGTCGTATATATATTGCATGCACAACGTACTTGGCGGGCAATCTTGACTTATTTGCATCTCACCATCCGCCTCTCATGATTTTGACCGCGATGGTAACTGACGCAATGAATCGAGGCGAATTTCTTTTTTTCCTTTTGGTCTCGGTAATGAACTCGGCCAAGACAATAATAGATGCTGATGGTCGCATGATGCCAGGGCCAGGCATCATGACAGGACAACATCAGCTGATTATTGCCAGCATCAGTTAGTTGTTGGGCCATTCATGGAAGCCATTCGGGAGGGGGGAAATCACAACGATGTTCGTGTGGTTTATTCCATGAAGATTAATGCGACGTCATTGCCGACTGGAATAGTGCAGGTGTGCACCAGTCTCCCAGCCGTCATAAGGCTACGCCAACAGTGGCGCCCAGTGCTTCAGAAATGCATCACGAATAGCTTCACTGACACCATACGAACTTACTGCGGCCGAGCTTGGCCAAGTCTTCAAAGAGATGACCCGGAAACGGCACTCATTTTATGGTACCTGCTGGACGACTCGACAGCGCATGGCATTACAAATATATGTACAGAGCAATCACAATTCACGCATAATGGCCAAGTGTTTGAGCGGAAGCCAGTCCACAGATTAGGACCAGGTACGCTGCGCAGTAGCCAGTCGACAGATTATGGTCAGGTATACTGACAGTGAAGTAGAACTGAGCAGAAGCGACAGATTTGGTCAGTTATGGTCAGGTATACTGAGCAGAAGCCATTCGACAGGTTAGGGCCAGGTTTACTGAGCAGAAGCTATTCGACAGATTAGGGTCAGGTGTACAGTAGATGCCAACCAACATATTAAGATCAGGTGTACAGAGTGGAAGCTAACCAACATATTAGGATCAAGTGTACACAACAGAAGCCAGTCGACATGTTGGGACGAAGTGTACAGAGTGGAAGCCAGTCACCAGATTTGGGCGAGGTGTACAGGAGCAACCAGAGCTGCTGCTCGACCCGGTCGACAGACTATCGTGTGAGATACATTACGTTGCAGAGTAGAGCGGAGATGCTGATTGGCAATGCGCAGTCTCACAGCGCTCACATTGTGGCAGTCCAGCGAGTTCTGCACCACACGGCCTACATCAGAAATTGACACCCATCTCGATTGGGCATATCCCGTCGGCGAAGACTGCCACTCGTGTCATCGAATGTGCTCCAGCATGTTTCTCCGATGCCCCTGTCTATAAGAACACCTCATGTTCGCTTTCAACGCAAAGCGCATTCCTAGTACGATCAACTATGGCACAACTTGTGATCTGACTTCTGAAAAGGAAAGTAGTTCAAAAGACCTATGTTATGATACATCAGGTGGCACATTTTCACAGCAGATTCCGTCGCGTAAGCTAGCTAGGACGTTGACCGACACATACTTCTTGCGCGGGTTTCGGTGATCACTTCAGCGAGGTATTCCCGACATGATATCGCTTCCCACTCAGCCTTGGCGGCACAGGCACAGCTACTCATTATCGACGGAGATGAGGTCTAGTAGGTGCCTTAACACGACAGCGGCCCACCCACTGTGTTCCTTCAGAGTTCCAGCCTTGTTGCGCGTTGAGTAGTCCCACCGTCGCAAAGTCCGTGGCCGAGGGAAAGCTTATGACATGAGGGCAGCTATGGAGAAAGGGGACACCTTGGCAACTGAGGCGGCTACAGTCTGCAGATGTTTGATTTTGTCCGCCTGCATGCGGTCCGAGAGCGTAATCTGCTGATCGTCTCGGCTGACCTGACCCTGACCTGGGCCAGAGGTTAGACGAGCAACCATGTGATTGGGCACGCTTGCTGTCAGCGAGGCTGGGTCATCACCCGCCTCCACCACACTGACGCTTCTTGTGAGAGGCGTGGGGGAGGCGTCATCCTCGCCGTTTTCTTCAACATCCAGACTGAAAGGAGACGAAGCGCCTTTCTCTGGCGTACTGAGGACGTGCGATCGCATTTCCTCGACTTCCTTCACGCTCAGATCGTGAGTGGGCACGGTGGGCGAGGCATCCTCCACGTGGTCCCCCGCGCCGATGCCATTGGTGGGCGAGGCGTCATCGCCACTGTCCTCGGCGCTGAGGCTGGGGTTAGCCAGGCCGGCGCTGAGACTGTCCACGGCCAGGCCGAGGCTGTGGGTCAGCGAGTGTCTGCGGAGGTCGCAGCTGCGCCGGAACACCTTGTCGCAGGCCGAGCAGCAGTAGGGCCGGATGTCCGTGTGGGTCAGCAGGTGCGTCTTCAGGTTGGAGCGCTGGTTGAAGCTGCGGTTGCACGTGGGACAGCGGTGCGGCGACGCCTCCAGGTGGAGAATCTTGTGGACAGCCAGCGTGCGGGACTGGCAGAAACCCTTGCCGCAGACGTCGCAGATGAACGGTTTCTCCTTCGAGTGGATGTACCTGTGCAGTAAGCATACTGTCAGCATTTCGAAGGCATCATTGACATAGTGTGTGTACTTCACTGAGAGCTTATTTGTGCAGGAGCGCATCCAGAGATTTTGATACAGGGACATTCGTTTGGAGGGACGACAATGAATGGCAATATTTAGAAGAACGTGTGCACTAAAGTTTCCCTGGAAGGATGCCTTCCACTGAAGCAAAATTCAAGGTGGGTTCACTCAAGAGTCCATGGAGAGACTCATTTTCCAGTCAGAGGTGCTCCGCTATTATATGGGGAGGGGAGCATGCCACCTGTCCCCTCCTTGGTGCTGCTCCTGTACTTGCGTATCTAGACACACTATGAATATATTATATTCCCGCGACGATCCTCCCTTTGATGATTTCATTTCTCCGCCCCACTGTTCCATTATTTTAAGCCGAGCTCCAGTTGGACATCAATAAAAATTGGAGCAATTCGGAAAGAGAACGAAGTGGTTAACGTTTTCGGGCCCTTGCGAACTCCTATGGATCATGACAAACGTCTATGGGACTTTGCGAATTATGAACGTGTAAGTCGCTTTTTAAATATCAAGCAACATCTATCAATCATTTCAAAGCAGACTACATCCACTTAATAAACAGCAGGTTTTCCATCTCACCGACTCCGAATAGCTTTACTGATCTTATGTAGTGACTACTGCTTTTTTCGCATTTATAACCACTCGCACTTACTTCTCCCCAAAATAAACTACGCCCATTCAGAGAAGCATACACCACTCCAGAAGCACCCGCCACTCATAGGTTACCCCCACTCAAGGATAATAGAGTGACCGCAGAGAAACTATTGCCACTTCCTATCACCTTCGCTATTCACAGAGCCTTCAGCTATCCCAAAAACATCACAAAAACACCGAACTACTTCCGCAGCCGTCCAGAACCTACACCAGTATCTCCATATCTGACAGCCTGCTTCTCATCCTCACAGCGCGGAGGTCACGACCTGGGACGCCCGTCGCATTACTCGGCCACACTCAGAGCCACCGGCCGCCACCGTCCGTGGCTGTCGTGCGGCACGCGGCGCACCACCTGCCGCCACCGTCCGTGGCTGTCGTGCGGCACGCGGCCCGCACCACCGGCCGCCACCGTCCGTGGCTGTCGTGCGGCACGCGGCGCGCACCACCGGCCGCCACCGTCCGTGGCTGTCGTGCGGCACGCGGCGCGCACCACCGCGGCCGCCACCGTCCGTGGCTGTCGTGCGGCACGCGGCGCGTACCACCGCGGCGGCCACCGTCCGTGGCTGTCGTGCGGCACGCGGCGCGTACCACCGGCTGCCACCGTCCGTGGCTGTCGTGCGGCACGCGGCGCGCCACCGCGGCGGCCACCGTCCGTGGCTGTCGTGCGGCACGCGGCGCGTACCACCGGCCGCCACCGTCCGTGGCTGTCGTGCGGCACGCGGCGCGCACCACCGCGGCGGCCACCGTCCGTAGCTGTCGTGCGGCACGCGGCGCGTAACCGCGGCGGCCACCGTCCGTGGCTGTCGTGCGGCACGCGGCGCGTACCACCGGCCGCCACCGTCCGTGGCTGTCGTGCGGCACGCGGCGCGTACCACCGGCCGCCACCGTGCGTGGCTGTCGTGCGACACGCGGCCGCACCACGGCCGCCACCGTCCGTGGCTGTCGTGCGACACGCGGCGCGCACCACCGGCCGCCACCGTCCGTGGCTGTCGTGCGGCACGCGGCGCGCACCACCGCGGCCGCCACCGTCCGTGGCTGTCGTGCGGCACGCGGCGCACCACCGGCCGCCACCGTCCGTGGCTGTCGTGCGGCACGCGGCCCGTACCGCCGCGGCGACCCGAGCCGCCCCGGCCAGACGGCCAGACCGCCAAATACCGTACGGTAAATCTCAAAGGAACGGCATTGATAGCCGCATTATAATGCTACTCTTAGTGCCGATTATTCGGACGGGTTATGGCGGGTGCGGATATTTATGGTGTATAAGTCACAGGCGAAGTTAAATTATGGCCGTGTGAAGTACGGCTTAGGTGGTTAAATCAGCGCCAGTATTGTCTGCCCAGGATGCTGTGCACGGTCCTCTATTCTTGTCTTGGTTCGCAGCAGCGCTGATGATTAATGCTCGATGCAAAATTGTGCCCGTATGTGTGGTCTGTGAGTTATGAATCGCATTCAAATCAGAGGTGTTTGTCTCTGCATCGTTGGTGTGGCTCTGATGTCACTGGTGATCTTTGTTGTCACTGGTGGTATGTGTTGTGTCACTGGTGGTCTTTGTTGTGTCACTGATGATCTTTGTTGTGCCACTGATGATCTTTGTTGTGCCACTGGCGATACTTGCTGTGCCACTGGTGATCTCTTTTATGTCACTGGTCGTATGTGATGTGTCACTGGTGATCTTTGTTGTGTCACTTGTGATCTTTGTTCTGTCACTGGTGATCTTTGTTGTATTATTGGTGGTATTTGTTGAGTCACTGGTGGTATTCTTATGGCATTGCTGTCGGTGCGAAGTCGCTGGTGGTCAGTGTTGTCTTCAGCATCCGGTGGTGTAGGTAGGCTGCCATACTCAGTGCTCCGAGCGGTGTGTAAGTTGTCGTCCCCAGGACTCGGAACGGGAGGCAAGTTGCCGCCTCGCCGCTTCTCCCAGCTCGGAACCGGTTATCCGACAATGGTATCGGTCCTTGTCGCCCGCTGTAACGCTTCAGAAAGGGCTAAGCAATGGCTGAAAACGCCTATTGTTTTGCGAGGTGTGTCGGCTGTAAAACAGATGGCGGCCACAATCGTATCTCCGCTCGATAGCTGCCCATTGCGACCCTCCAATTTAAACGGCCTTCTAAAGCTGCGCAGTCAACATGTGGAAAGCGTGGCGTGTATAGAAGGGTTAATGGAGCCAGCACAGGCATCGGTATGCGGAACCAATACGATGTCGCGATAGCATCCACTGGAGGATAGTGGTGGGATTACCACCAGAGAGTGCGTATACGCACCATGGTAGGTCCAGGTACACCGCTTGGGGGCGGGGGATGGTGCATATTTAGCCTGTCCCAGGTGGGGATGTCGTCTGTTGCACGCCGACTGGACGTGCGCTCCGCAGATACACCAGGTCCCGGATCGTGTTCCCCATGCACATACTACCTGTTCATGCCCTAAGATATATGGCTTTGGGTACTTAAGTTGAAGATGAAATTATCGGTGCAATTATGGGTGTTAATCACGTTCTATCAGAAGTTCTCAAGGAAATTTAAGTCCAAGGCGGTGAATTTCAACAATTTGATTATGAAAGAGAACGTAAAACAAGTTACATTATGGACCTGATCGCATGCACTGTCATGCGGTACTCAGCTATCTGCATGTTCTTGCTTTCATGTAGTACTAACATTAGTCGACCTGTCAGTGATGAAATAAGCTATCGGCAGTAAGCAGATATCATCACCTGTCTTATTCTCTTATTTGATGTTTCCTAATTTGCATTTTTCTGGCTCTTTTACCTCCGTTCGATTGAAAACCTTGAATTTAGCAATGACGTCTAATAAACAAGTTTCATATGGGTCTCATAATATTTTGGTGATTCAAAGTGTATTCTAACCTGCATCCGAGCTCTCATCAATCTGAAGGGGTTAACCTGGATCCGTAGAAGTATTAAGTAAGCATGCCACGAAACCAGTTAGTTGTCTTATAGCACATATGCCGTTTTACATAGTGAAGAAATTTGGAATGTTAACACTCGCACGTCCGGCGGTCCGCGCCAACTTCGCATGTCCGGGAGGGGGGCAGATGTCTGTTCCCTAAGATCTCTAGAACTCTGCTAGCTAGCGACAAACGGAAAGCGGCGTTGGATAGCTGGTGACAAGCTCTATCGAAAGTGTTTCGATCATTTATTCGTTCAGGTCAATATTCAGGTCGCTGGGCCATCATAGGTTAAATTCGACCAGATCGGGTGGAACTCTCAGATATTGACACATATCTCAGGACCTGTAACAGATAGAAACAAACGGCTAACGCTATTCAACAGTCCTTGAAATGTGCTATCGACAACAGGCGGTGTTATTTAAGGTCAGGTCAACCAAAACTATGACCTCTGATCAAGGGCATGAAGTAGCCTAGTGAGGGAATGTACATAATGTATCAATCGACACGTCTTGGCGATACAAGCACAATGACGGTAATTTCAGCCTTCTAGCTCAATGCAGTGCGATATAATGCGCAGAAATGTGTGGTGGTCTCAGGTGACCTCAGATGACCTTGGCGAGGTCACTGATAAAAAATATCAGCGGTAACATTGAGCATAGCATCCAACTACATGCCACAACCGTTGTGAGATCATTCCGAGAGCAAATATGTAACCAGGAAACATTTGTATATTTTACCAGAGCGCTATAATGTGGAAGCCGTGGCCGCAACCTGACATAAGGTCAATGCTACGAGAAAAAAAAACTATATACATATTATGGTCCCTGATGAGATCATGACGTGCTATTAGTTTGAAATCAATCATTTTTGTGGAAGTTATGCCACCTAGAACTCCGAGTGTAGTTGAGTCACTTCGCCTGACCTGGCGACCTGACTAAAGATGACCCAGGGTTTAAAATGTATGAGGATATGCGCAAAGGATTAATGAGCAGCCATTCGAGGTTTGGCTTTGCTAACCCGATTAGTATGGCGGAAAATTATGAAAAACAGCAGGGGGGCAGATATCTGCCCCCGGACGTGCGCGGGTTAATAGTCATGGGTATTGAATGTTATCCACTAAGTGTAGGAGCTGCTACAACATCGGATTTTCAGCTCAAGTCCTTTAATTCTAATTTATGATTTGTTTCTAGTGTGGTGGCATGTACCATGAGCAAACGGATTTCAGCGTTTTTTGTTTGCCTATGTCCGGCCTATGTCATTCTGCAGCGACGTTGTTCGCATTTTTCAATGTCATTTGCAAAATTGTTAGCTGTTGAAAACTAGCAGTCATAAATCATTGACCTATTGGGTCATGCACAATGTGAATTGTCGGGAAGATATATTGGTGCAAATATTGGAATGGTATACACAAAATTCCAAATCACGTGTGACAAACGTACGCCAGACCAAAATGAAATTATATGTTTGACGCTTTGAATTAATAATCTTTTCATCTCAAATTTATGAACAGTTCGATGTGTTTCCCCGGCGAAGAAAAAGCAGTCCAAGTTTGTCGAAATATGAGTTTCGGTCGGACGCAATCATTTTCCACTAAATTGATTTATAGTTTTGCGTCATCCTTCACTAGTTTCATACGCAATGTTAGTCGCAATGTTTTTGTTTGTATGCAGGCCTACCACTGATATCCCGTTTTTCTTCCCATTCGGTTGTTACTTCACATTTACGTGAAGCCACTGGCCGACTTGTGTGAAGGCCACAAATCAGCCAGCTCTACCAGGTCGCTATCAGGTATCAGGTGGAACAGTGAGCGTCGGGTGGCACGGATGACGTATGAATGACGTCATGTCAGTGTACCAACTGAAGCGATGGGGCAAGCGGTTCAAAGCAAGCGTTCGTTTCCGTCTACCATTGGTTTTCGCAGTGGCATCCCCCCAGAGGAGTGCTCCTGCCCCATGAAATTCCCAGGATCCGCCCCTGGTTGCTGAAGGAAAATGTGGTGCTGTAAAGCATAAAAAGTAAAATAATTTCATAGAAGGTTGGTGTTGCGTCTGCAACACCAGCGACCATGGGTGTAGGAATCGGGGGGAGGTGGGCAGAGAAGGCAGTGGCCCTCTGTCTTTGAAGGAGTTTAGCAATGACCCTATAGACGCTGTAGGCACTGATTTGAGATAATCGACTTCAAAATAGCTCTGCCCACCACCCCCGTACTCTCATCCAAATTTTGAGAGTTCCTGCTCCACTATCAGCAAGACTAATGTTTGGCTGCAAGGCTGATCTCCAACGTAGGCTTGGGTCCTTCAACATGCTTAGAAAGCAGGGGATCTTTAAAACAAGCCATTGCTATGTTATGCATTGCTATGCAGCCCCAATGCTACCGATTCCCATAAGGATGACTTCCTCCGTTTTTTTATCGTCTTGATGACCCTTTGTACCTTTAGTATTTCCGCTTGTCGCATTAGCATTTTCCAGCTGTAGGTACGACAGCAATGTTCCCTTTGATAAGCACACCGGTTCTGAAATCTGCGATGAACTTGGGCCGACGGCTAGTCTTTAATGGTGACTTTGTCATTATAGAACACGATATCCAATGCAGCACGATATCTGAGTCAGCACGTCCCCGCCAGGATACCGCCTCCCCCTCCCCCACACACGTATATTTCACACCTGCAAAATACGGGTAGGAAAGATGTCACATCAGCAATTAGTGAGCAGTGTTTATGCCGCCTAATACAGCATGCTACAACAGCAATAACAAACTAATTGGCGTTGTATTTGAGGACGCCATCGGCCGGATCCTTAAGTGGACATACATCCATTTTCCTACTGAATTCCTTCAGACCCGTTTTCCCCTGTTCATTCCAGGAAGCCGCGCCTGAACCAGACAGCCAACGAGACAGCACTGGCCAATTGTGACCCTGGACGTGCATGACATCACCCCTACTCACCGGTGATCCCGCAGGTGATCCTGCCGGCGGAACGCCTTGCCGCACACGTCGCAGGGGAACGGCCGCTCGTCCGTGTGCGTGCGCTCGTGGATCAGCAGGTTGTAGCTCTTGCTGAAGTGTCGCTGGCAGTAGCGGCAGATGAACTGTTTCTTGGGTCGGGCGGTGTGGCTGCGGCCGGGCGGCAGCGGCGCGAGGCGCGGCAGCAGGCACGGCAGCAGCAGCGGCCGATACGTGGGCAGCAGCGGCGGCGGCGGCGGCGGCGGCGGCGGCGGCGCGTCGCCCCAGGCGGCCACCGCCGCGTCCGTCGCCGACTCGGCCAGCCGGGAGAAGTCGAACTTGGCCGGCTTCAGGCCGACGCCGGCCAGCAGGCCCAGCCCTCCCGCCAGGCCGGCCATGTGCGAGAAGGCGGACAGCACGTGCTGCGAGCGCAGCGAGCTCTGCAGCGCCAGGTACGACTCGAGGGGCGTCAGCCTGCGCTCGGGGGTGTCGCCGGGGCCGGTCAGCGGCAGCTGGTGCGCCAGCTCGGGCCGGACCTGACCCGGCGGAGGTGCCATGCCGGCCGACTCGGCTGTCCGGTCGGCGAGAGCAGCCTGCCCTGGCTGACGTGGCCTCGACAGCAGCTGACGTGGTGCCAGGCGGCAGGCGGCGGCGGCTGACGTGGCGCGCTGGGCGGCGGTAGCGGCGCGGGGCAGGCGGCGGCGGCTGACGTGGCGCGCTGGGCGGCGGTAGCGGCGCGGCAGGCGGCGGCGGCTGATGTGGCGCGCTGGGCGGCGGTAGCGGCGCGGCAGGCGGCGGCCCCTCACACACGACGCGGCCGCTACCTGGCGGACGACTAGTGGAGCGCGCCGGCTCCCGAGTACACCGACTTACGCATGCGCCGGCCGGCCGCCTCTGATTGGTGGTCTGGCCCCTGTCGCCTCGCCGCCGCTTCTGCACGGAAAATGGCGACCTCGGGCACCAGGCGCACCCCTGCCACTGCACGCCGGCCAGATTACCGCCCTGATTCACCTCCCGCCCGCCTCCTGATTACCGAGCCACTGGTCACAGCGACCGGGGTGTCGTGCCACCAGTCGCTAATCCCTAGCTACCGTGATTATAGTTATCGAGCCCATCCCACTTTGATCTATTTCAAGAGAAAACTCTACTTCTTATGATATGATAACGGTGTAACCTTCCCAAAATCCTTGTGGGTGCACATTATATGTTTTGAGATGACCTAGAGCTCTTGAGGAAGTGGGAGGGGCAAAATGACAAATATTGCTAATGAGCGGGCCAAGGGAGGCCAAAATAAGGCCTGACAATTTTCGTTTGACAATTACGGTTCCCTGACAATTTTCGTCGGTGCACAAGTTTAATTTCTAGGTGCATTTTCGCTCATAAAGAGGTATAAAGTTTCATTCCTGTGAGAAAGGCTACACTTCTCCATATGTGCACTGTGGTAGATATGACATATTTCTTAAATATGGTGGCAGGTAGGGTTTCATTATCGTCTTCTTTAACTCGTACCTACCTGATAATATTATATATATTATCTTGTGTGTGTGTGTGTGTGTGTGTGTGTGTGTGTGTGTGTGTGTGTGTGTGTGTGTGTGTGCATGTGTGTGTGTATGTGTGTGCATAATATATAATCTGAGAATCTTCGGACCCGAACCCCCTGATTTGGTGACAGATTTCGAGCATTGCATAGAGGCACGCTAGTTTTTCACATACGTTCTACATGAACCGAGTGAGAAAATAAGAGGTATATATATATATATATATATATATATATATATATATATATATATATATATATATATATACTCTTATAGAGGTATACATATATATACCTCTAGAAAGAGATATATACACAACATGGACATTAATAACAATTACTCGCTTCGCTCTGTTAGGTGATGATGATGCAACTGCTCAGATATGGCGGAAAGTGCATTATATAAGCGCAACGCAAGTTTGTATGTTCGAAATGTGACGTCCGACAAATCATATTCGATTATTCGATACAATGCAAGTGGTTGATTATAATTTTAAACTTTCAGATGAGAATGTTCCGAAATACTGCAATGAATTTTTTTTTATATTTAAGCTTTGGTTACTTCATAACTGTATTTTTTGTTTCCGTATCATAATGCTGTATCAATTTATTTATTAATAACTATTGATTGATGTTGATTAACACCAATTTATATGCATTTCAATTGTTCACGAAATACTTTTAAGATATTCTTTTACTAAAATTTAACCGGAGCTATTCTGATGCAAGAGGGAATGTCATAAGTGGTATTTAGTTTGACTTAGAAATCATACGATTATATTTCAAAGAAGAAAAAGAAATATGTATGTATATATATACGTATATATCAGTGTATGTGTGTGTGTGTGTGTGTGTGTGTGTGTGTGTGTGTGTGTGTGTGTGTGTGTGTGTGTGTGTGGGTTCTCTTGTGTGTGTACATGTAAAGAGCCATTTGAGATGGTTATAAACGCTTGATAAGTCACTTACACCAAATGAGAATTTGAACTAATGCGTTGATCCCAGACGCATGTGTTGGTTCCTTGCTGTAACTTACACATGAATCTCGCAAATCAGCATGTTATCTATTAAAGGCTGCTTGGGTACGATTAGTGAGTTGTATATGCTTTTGCATTTCATGTTGGTGCATATTTTCTCCGTAAGCAACAGACATCGTCAAAAATCTCAAACGTTTTTACCTTGAAGTGCGCATAAATTGGATACCTAGATGCCTCGAGTGATTTGCATCCATTTTGATCGGTAAAATATGCATACCTATGTGTCGAACAGCTTTGTTGAGGCCGAATGGCTGGTCACTACAGTGATCAGGCCTAAACATGATATGAAATGATGCTGAAGATGAAGATGAAACAAGATGAAATGCTCCTCAACTGATGATATGAAAGGATTGCCAATATATTTATCTTGGTTTTCATGCATGACTCACTTTTTTTTCCAGGGGGAAATTCCGTTTCCTCCTCCCCCAAAGAGCCCCTTTTTTGGAGTTTTTTAAGGAATTTTGCTTTTTTAAAACCCCCCCCATCCTTTTTTTTTCTTTTTTATATTTTATATTCTGAAATCGTCCTTCTAAGATGACCGCTACAGCCATGATGTTGCATACCGAAATACCTAATTCGGAGCAGTATTACATCATTGAAGGCTATTTTAGGGCATGTCTTCTCTAGTTCCTTCAAGACGATTTTTGCATTCGCTGTGAACGAAATGTTGAGATTTAAAAAACATTTATCCTCAATTGAAGCCCATTTTGTTGGTGAACTAGACTTACTCCGACACAGGCTTGCTCCGTTCCAAGGTTATAATTTGCCCAGTGTGCATTTGCATCATAAAACGTGCATAGCATGGGTTTCTTTACCACCGGGATTGAGGTCATAGATCCATCAATATTTCTGGAAATCAATGTTACGCCTGTGAATGCTGCATGCAAAATTACACTATCTAAGGAAATTACACGATCGGAAACCGACAACTCTCTAGGGAGGGACACATTAAGTTCCTCTGGGTTTTTTTAACTTAAAATGGCTTAATCAGGTGATTCAAGGGCCTTGTTTGCGCTGCCAGAAGAAAATTATGTTTGGTGGATGCGCCCTCAGCATTTCCGATTCAATTGGGGGAGGGGGTGCCCACAAAGAGCATCCCAAACGACATACGCTGGTGAACGGCCACGGGTCCATCGAGTGGATCAAGTCGACCACTGTAGAGTAGCTCTGAGGCTAACGGTGGCCAGTCATCGAATGTGGTCTGATGATCGACACTTGACCTTGAAATGTGTCCTCGGACAATGGTGTCTCATGCTACATTATAGTGTCAACATCACCAGATCATAGGGGAACGCCACCTGATTCGACTCCACCCCACTTGTGACCCCACCATATTTATTGTAGTGAAGGTCCTTCTTCTTGGCTCGTGAACAGTCTAGGGTCTTGACCAGCGCGCCGCAATAACTCCGAAGGTAAAAATGAAATGTTCTCTGCACGATTTATTGTGCAGAAAGAATAGTGAATATATAGAGACACGCGCAATAATGTTCCAGGCCGACAGCAATCACTTTCAGTTCTCAATTTGGAGGCCGAAATACAATTATTAATTTACGCACGCGGCCGACAGCGACAGGTCCGCGCGGCTCGACAGTCCAGACACGTCACCGCGGGGTTGGCCAGCCCTGGCTAGCACGGCCGGAAGGCCGGTACAGGTCACAAGCCGGGCGTCGGCCCGTAAATGCTGACTCGGTTCCGACGATGGCCGGTGACCGCGTCGCCGGCGCCGGACGGACATGTACGGGCGTGACATGTGCCGGGCATAGTAGGTCGGCTGATTTACGGGGTCACAACACCCACACTTAAATGTTATATAATTAAAACAGTACGTATTTAGCAACTCTGTTACATTATGACCCCCCACCATAAGCAGATACATAGCAGATAGAAGCAGATACATTTCCGAGATAATCACCCTAAAAGCATACGCGATGAGGACGGGTATATGTATGCAGTCACATAAAGTCCATTTCCAGCTATTAAATGACGCTGTGGGACACTCCAGATAAGCTCAAGCTAAACATGATATTTTCTTACGCCGAATGTGTGCATGTTGAACGTTTTCTAGTGCTTAGCGTTGTTGCTCACATACAGGAGCACTATGGAATTGCACTCCTCATTCACTTAGCAATAGAATGGTATTTGAGTTCGATGGCAACAGCGCACCGCGAAGTCCCGCTAGGTCAAAATGTGACTCAACCAGTATCCCGTAATAGAGTTAGAAAGGGTCGCAAGTACCTCCACATATGCACATGCATATCCCATTGACATATTTGTTTGCATGCATTAGGATATATGTACTGGGATATATTCTCCTCAGATATCTGGCACCTCTCGAAGTTTTTACTTCCGATGGTTGATACCAGGACGTTTTATTTTTCCTCATGATGGAATAGTCCGAACGAGGGTTCATCAAAAGAACGTTGCTCACTTGCGACAACATAACTGAACACAATGTTATCTAATAGTTTGGATGAAATATTGCATCAGCCCACTGTGGTCCTCTCACTGTCAGCATACAACACTGAAGCGGCCGGCATCAGCCCACTGTGGTCCTCTCACTGTCAGCATACAACACTGAAGCGGCCGGCATCAGCCCACTGTGGTCCTCTCACTGTCAGCATACAACACTGAAGCGGCCGGCAAGCGTGGTCTCCTCGCTACAACACTGAGCGGCCGGCACGCCCACTGTGGCCCCCGCGCTCACACTAAGCGGCCGGCACGCCCACGTGGCCCCCGCGCTCACACTAAGCCCACAGCCTCCCCCCCCCCGTAGCTACCCGAAGCGGCCGCCGCCCCTGTGGTCCCCCTGTGCTCACACTAGGCGCCCACTGTGGCCTCCCTGTGCTCCCTGCATACCGGGCCCCTGTGCTCACACCGGCGGCCGGCCGCCCTGTGGTCCTCTCACTGTGCATACAACACTGAAGCGGCCGGCATCAGCCCACTGTGGTCTCTCACTGTCAGCATACAACACTGAAGCGGCGTCAGCCCACTGTGGTCCTTCACTGTCAGCATACAACACTGAAGCGGCCGGCATCAGCCCACTGTGGTCCTCTCACTGTCAGCATACAACACTGAAGCGGCCGGCATCAGCCCACTGTGGTCCTCTCACTGTCAGCATACAACACTGAAGCGGCCGGCTCGCGAAAACAATGCGCACATTTAATCTTTCAAAAGTGTGTTCAAAATTAAGCTTGGACTTCCCATAAACGTATTTGTGAATTTATCAGGCTACAAATTGGAAGCACTTTTCTAGTAGCGTTTTTTTTCCTTCAAGGTTCTACGGAACTGCAAGTGACAATGAAAAATAAAGCCAATCTGGACCAGTTCACATATACAACTTATATGAGTATCTAAATACCATGGTTTATAAGTCTCAGTAGCTACAGCATACGTGAGCTACAGCACTTATTTCCTAGGCCGTCGCTAATCTGATATCCAAGCCATCCGTGGAATGCAGGTGCGGCGCACCTGACATGAGCTGGGTAAGTAGTGTGTAGGTGCGGTGCATCAGGTGGCCTGTCCAGATGAGGTCAAAGCTCGGTCTGGCACGTGTGACAGGTGTGGCTGATGACCTGCCGAGCCAAGTGTGGTCGGCGATCTGTCGAGCCAGGCATGACTGGCGTCCGTGGGTAGGTGTGACTCGTTGCCTGTCTGGTAAGGTGTAGCCCGTGACCTGTATGCCCGGGCGAGGCTGGTGACCTGTGGATAGATGTGGACCGTGACCTGTCAGGGCAGGTGTGACATGTGGCCTGTGTGCTCAGGTGTTGCCCGTGATCTGTCGGAACAGGTGTTTCCCGTGACCAGTATGTCCAGGTGTGACCCGTGACCTGTATGTCTAGGTGTGGCCCGTGACTTGTCGGGCCAGGTGTAGCCCGTGACCTGTATGTCCAGGTGTAGTCGATGACCTATATGTCTAGGTGTGACCCGTGACCTGTGTGTCCAGGTGCAACCCGTGACCTGTCTGGCCAGGTGCAACCGATGACCTGTGTGTCCGAGTGTAACCTGTGACCTGTCTGGCCAGGTGTAACCGATGACCTGTGTGTCTAGGTGTGGCCTGTGACCTGTCTGGCCAGGTGTAGCCGACGACCTGTATGTCCAGTTGTGGCTGGTGACCTATGTGTCCAGGTGTGACCCGTGACATGTCTGGCCAGATGTAGCCGATGACCTGTATGTCCAGATGTAGCCGATGACCTCTGTGGCCAGGTGTAGCCGGCGGGTGACCCGGCCATCGGCAGCGGCTCGGCCGATGACCGCCGGGTCAGACTCTGCCGGTGCGGCACGACCCTGCTTCGTATGCACCGCAGCGTCCGCAATCAATACACCTAACGAGTGGACAGCGGGCGGACGCGGCGGCGGCCATTTTGGCGGCGTGACGAGGTCAGCGAGTCTCGCGGGAGCACGGCCCGCCGTCGTGTCAGTCACGAACCGCTGATTACGATGGACGACGTGATCAGCAAGAAATTTCGGCGCTGGCGGCGCGTCGACCAATCAGAGCGGAGCGGCGCGTCGGCGCAAGACGCGATTGGCTCCTCTGGAAACGTGCAGCAAATAGGTTTTTGTGGCTACTTGTCCGGCAGGCGGTCTCCCGGCTGGCCGTGCTGCACACGTGACTGTGCAGTATTGCATGCACGCCAGTCAGCGGTGGCCAGGCTACGATGGCTGGCATGGCCGGGCCGGGCCGGTCTGGACCGGTCGACGCCTGCCTTATCGGCGCGATGGAGAGGCGTGAGTCAGTGAAGACCACGAAGGGGGGGGACGCGCTGATCAGCAAAATTGACGATAGGCCTGTACCAGATACCAGCTATTCTGGATTGAAATTCAACTATGACTCCCCCATCCCTCCTCATCCACCACACACACAAGTTTGAGGTCAGATCGCCGCTCCTGTAGAACACTGGACGGCCTTACCCTGAAAAACACCCGAATGGCCTGGCCCTGCAAAATATCTGACGGCTTGATCCGGTAGATCGTCTGACCCTTCTAATCCTGTAGAACATCTAACGGTGTAGTCATATAGAACACCCGACGGTGTAGCCATGTAGAACATCTGAATGTGTAGCCCTGTAGAGCACTTAACAGTGTGGTCCTGTAGAACACGTAACGGTGTAGTCCTATAGAACACCTGACGGTGTAGTTCTGTAGAACACCCGACGGTGTAGTTCTGTAGAAGACCTAACGGTGTAGCCCTGTAGAACACCTGACGGCATAGTTCTGTGGAACACCTGACGATGTAGTTCTGTAGAACACCTGCCGATGTAGCCCTGTAGAACACGTGACGGTGTAGCCCTGTAGAGCACCTAACGTTGTAGTTCTGTGGAACGCCTGACGGTCTGATCCTGCAGATCACCTGACCGATCTAGTCCTACACGACACTAGAGGGTCCGGCACTGCAAATTCTCCAGGCAGTGTAGAAGGAGCGCATTCTGTAAAACAAAACAAAAACTGTGCAACGTTTGAGCTCATGAGATGCAACTTGAGATTTGCCAGCACTCCGAGAAGATATCTGCAACTGGGTATGCAAATCGGTGAATGCAAAGTGTGAAATTGGAAACTTGAATGAGAGCAGTCTTAGCGACATTTTGCTACTGCTAGCATTGCCAATATTAAGTTCAAGTTAGTTCATAACATACACCTTGATATGGGTGTTGCCATCATGAGTCATGATGACATTTTTGCCGTGAGAATGCCGTGATGCCTACAGCTCGAATGGAATGTCAGCTTAGCATCACCCGAGGTGGGTGGTCGTTTGTGTCAGTTCAGGCCAATCAAGCTAACGCTTCACTTTTTCCTCCATGGATATTATGAGTACCTCAACACTCGTTGATTTTTTTTTCTGGAGGAGGTGCAATGGAATGCGACTTCATGTTATAAACCTCAGTATATTTCTGTTCATACACCACCAAAATCCTGTTGATGCAATCACTTGGTCGTTCGCCTGCAATGTCCTAAGAGGTATTACATTTATCATGTCTGCATTACAAAATAACACTAGATAAGCCCTGGTTAACTCTCAGGGAATTATCGAAGCATGTATAAACGGCTGAACGACTGAGCGACATGAGGTAGTTAGTTATTTGGGCTTTAGGACGCTTCGACCAGTCTTTGATCATTGGTGCCGCGGCAGGGGTACCTGTATCCATTAGCACAACACGGCTGCCCTTCCTTACTGGGACGGATCGGCACGGACCTGTTGAACAGCATGCCATCGCTGCGCGCAGCTGCGCGCCGGCCCGTCGGCTGATATCTGGACGGCGGCGGTCGGCGAGTTTCCCGGCATCTGTCAGTTGCGATGAGTCGCGCTCGAGTCGGTCGAGTGGCGGCGGCCGGCCGGGCCCGCCTCGGCGGCCGGCGGCGGCCGGCGGCGGCCGGCGAGGTGCGGCTGCGGTCTGCTGCCGCCTGTCAGCGGCGTCTGAAGATGCTATCGCTCGGCTGCACGCCGACCGCCCGACGGGCCGAGCGGCGAAGGGGCGCGCGTCGCCAGCGCTGGCGGCCGGCCTCGCCGCGCCGTCAGTCTGCACGTGAGGCGACGACGCTGAAGCGGCGTGATGGCTCTGATGCTTGGTGTCCGGCGGGATAGGGAACGGCTGCTTCGGAATGAGCCAGTACTCCGCTTCTGCCCCTGGACGATGTGGGGTTGCAACAGTCGATGTGCCTGCAGCATGAATGGCTACAACTGTTGTCAGTTTGTGGGTTCATGGCCGATTTAGAACATGAATTAGATACAAGGTTCCGCGGCGATCAAGTCCCGAGTAAGGCTTTTATCTGAAGAAATCCGAGTTAGGCTTTTATCATGTTGACACCTGTTTCATCTAACAAGTATCAACATGGGAACCAGAGATTATTAGCAATGTTAAAATAGCCATGACTAACACACAAAAATGTGGAGAAAGCAGCTGTCCTGCTTTCCTTTGTTCTTCCAGTACCGGGTGAAATTTTTCTGCAGCACTAGATGTGTGTTTGTTGGATTTGCTCCTCCAGCAATGGACTTACATCTGGTTAAGCCGCTGCACACGTCATGGTCGTGCGTCTATTCGAACATCTCCAGCAATGGCTGCACGACTTGGATCTGCTCCCTCGGTAATGGTCATCCGTGTTGTGGAGCTGCTCTGCGAGTAAGGGTCGTGCGTCTGGTGGAGCTACTCCCGCAGTAGTTGTCGTTCATCTCGTGGAGCCGCTCCCCCGGCAGTGCTCTCTCGTCTTGTGGGGCTGTTCTCCGAGTAATGGGCGCGCGTCCTGTGGAGTTGTTCCGCCAGTAATGGTCGTGCGGCTGTGGAGTTGTTCCGCGAATGTTGATCCTGCATCCCGTGGAACTGTTCCGCTAGTAACCGGAGCGTGTCCTGTGGAGCTGTTCCGCCAGTAATGGGCGCGTGTCCTGTGGAGCTGTTCCGCCATTGATGACCGTGTGTCCTGTGGAGCTGTGGAGTCGTTACTGGCCGAAGCCAGTAATGGCCGTGTGTCCTGTGGAGCTGTTTCGCCAGTAATGACCGTGTGTCCTGTGGAGCTGTTCCGCCAGTAATGACCGTGTGTCCTGTGGAGCTGTTCCGCCAGTAATGACCGTGTGTCCTGTGGAGCTGTTCCGCCAGTAATGGACGCGTGTCCTGTGGAGCTGTTCCGCCAGTAATGACCGTGTGTCCTGTGGAGCTGTTCCGCCAGTAATGACCGCGTGTCCTGTGGAGCTGTTCCGCCAGTAATGGACGTGTGTCATGTGGAGCTGTTCCGCCAGTAATGACCGTATGTCCTGTGGAGCTGTTCCGCCAGTAATGACCGTGTGTCCTGTGGAGCTGTTCCGCCAGTAATGGACGTGTGTCCTGTGGAGCTGCTCCGCCAGTAATGGACGCGTGTCCTGTGGAGCTGTTCCGCCAGTAATGGACGCGTGTCTGCTGGAGATGCGTCTTTACACGGTCGCCAGTCTGAGCTATGCTCCGTGACGGGCGGCGGTCCGGTGGGCATCACCTCCCACAGACATGGCCGGCGGAAAAACGGCCCGTCCCGGCCGGCCGTCGCCGTGCCAATCAGTCAGTTGGCCGGCCGGCAGCCGGCGCCAATCGGCACCGCCGCGCCAATCCATTCACTATTCACGCCGGCCACGGCTGGACCGGGACGGACGCCGACGGCGGCTCGTTCTTGTGCCGCCCGCGGTCTCTGACCCGGTGTGGTGAGGTGTGGTGAGGTGTGGTGAGGTGTGGTGAGGTGTGGTGAGGTGTGGTGAGGTGTGGTGAGGTGTGGTGAGGTGTGGTGAGGTGTGGTGAGGTGTGGTGAGGTGTGGTGAGGTATGGTGAGGTGTGGTGAGGTGTGGTGAGGTGTGGTGAGGTATGGTGAGGTGTGGTGAGGTGTGGTGAGGTGTGGTGAGGTGTGGTGAGGTATGGTGAGGTGTGGTGAGGTGTGGTGAGGTGTGGTGAGGTGTGGTGAGGTGTGGTGAGGTGTGGTGAGGTGAGGTGTGGTGAGGTGTGGTGAGGTGTGGTGAGGTGTGGTGAGGTGTGGTGAGGTGTGGTGAGGTGTGGTGAGGTGTGGTGGGTGTGGTGTGGTGAGGTGTGGTGAGGTGTGGTGAGGTGTGGTGAGGTGAGGTGAGGTATGGTGAGGTGTGGTGAGGTGAGGTGTGGTGAGATGTGATAAGGCGTGGTGAGGTGTGGCGAGGTGTAGTGAGGTGTGGTGAGGTGTGGTGAGGTGTGGTGGGGTGTGGTGAGGTATGGTGAGGTGTGGTGAGTGTGTAGTGGTGAGGTGTGGTGAGGTGTTGTGGTATGGTGGGGTGTGGTGAGGTGAGGTGTGGTGAGATGTGATAAAGCGTGGTGAGGTGTGGTGAGGTGTGGTGAGGTGTGGTGAGGTGTAGTGAGGTGTGGTGAGGTGTGGTGAGGTGTGGTGAGGTGTAGTGAGGTGTGGTGAGGTGTGGTGAGGTGTGGTGAGGTGTGGTGAGGTGTGGTGAGGTGTGGTGAGGTGTAGTGAGGTGTGGTGAGGTGTGGTGAGGTGTAGTGAGGTATGGCGAGGTGTGGTGAGGTGTAGTGAGGAGTGGTGAGGTGTAGTGAGGTGTGGTCAGGTGTAGTGAGGTGTAGTGAGGTGTGGTGAGGTGTGGTGAGGTGTGGTGAGGTGTGGTGAGGTATGGATGGCTGTGGTGAGGTGAGGTGTGGTGAGATGTGATAAGGCGTGGTGAGGTGTGGATGATTGTGGTGAGGTGAGGTGTGGTGAGGTGGGGTGAGGGGTGGTGAAGTGTGGTGAGGTGTGGTGAGGTGTGGTCGATGCTGCTCAACTGATTTCGACTGTGCGAGCTGACAAGGCACGAACGGGAATGGTTATGGTTATGCGGGGCGTCGCCGACCTGGTGAATGGTTCAACTTTCATGCTCCGCGTTAGGAAGTGATTGTACTGAATGTGCGGCTGTTATGGAAAATCTCCAGTTGAAAGACGCTCGTCGACGATGAGTTTTAATGCGGATGGCTCATCTAGAACAAAGCACCCGATTCGTTTATATCAAGCTCGTGAGCACTTAGCCCGATTGGATAGCATGATCACAAAATGAGGCCAAGGAGCCTTGAAAACGACATCCTTTATTTTAACTGCAGTGTGTGTATTTGGAAACTTCCTTTGTTATAAGCCTGGTCATTGCAAAAGCCCAAGCCGCTAAGGTACATGCAAGTGCCTGGCACGATATGTATTCCGTCTGGGTGGAGTGAATTATTGGCATGCATACAAGCGAAAAGCAAGTCACGGTGCCGCCTCATAATCAGCTCGGATACAATTCTAGACATGGGAAATAAACCACCAAATGCGAATTGCCAAGCACTTAATCAACCATTGAAGTCATAAAAGTCATAAAGTGTTCAGACGTAATAAGAGTCGCAATGGCCCATCCAGGTTAACTCTGTAAAGGGAAGATACCATAACTCTAGCAAAAAGATACCCATCACCCCAACCAACACCACACCCCTGATTACAAAGAATCCATCCACCAGCATCCCGCACAGCAATCAATACATATCTACCCTACATATGCAGCCCTATTCACTCAATCCCGCGTTGCACATGTGGCTTGAGTGCCCTACCAATAATTGTTCATACTCCATCATGCTTGTTTAACGAGACCTCGTACAGTGCACACCTACTTAACATAAATATCACCCATCCACCATTACTTATAATTCAAAAACAAGATTTTGCGGCCCAAAAAAATACATATTCACCATATTTCTAAATACATTCAATCAAGGACACCCCACACCATCAGCAGGCAGCCTATTCTATTGATCAACTATCCTTTCGCTGAAGACCTGTTGTTGCTTAACTAACCATTGTTCTAACCTATTTCACTGCTTGCATTCTGCGCAGTTCCTCATAGCAACGGGTAATGTGCAAGGGGATATTTAATGGGATCAGTTGGGACCAGGAGCTGGGTGCCTAGGTAAATATAGTTAGATAGAATGCCATGAAAAGATTATCGGTCGAAATAATAAAGGTCGTGCTATGAAATCAAACAAAAATTGGCGTAGCATATAAGTATGGCTAAGCAATGCAAACTTGGAGTAATTTGGTGGGGTGTTGTGGGCTCAAAAATTGGTTTTGCGACTACGATGTCTGGGGTGTGACATTCAAGGGTGTGGAAGCCTGGGGAGGGGCAGAGTGGGAAGCGCCTCCTCCAACCTTAGACAAGTTTAACATTGACCCCATGGACGTTGCATACTAAGAACCGACTTCAAAATGACTACCGTCCCACCCACTTTGGGACAGTTGCCGTGTCATTGACTACATTCTCCACTCATTGGTTACGAGGCTCCCAGCTTTGGAGGATTACCACATATGGTCCCATGTTAAATCCAGAAGACATTTAGGGAAAATCGACGATTGAGGGGTGGGGTGCATTGGTCAGCACCCAAAAACACAAAATTCCATCATGGCAACGTAAATGCCAATAAGTAAACAAAGGCACAGTTTAAAGCTTAGTGTCGTAAATGCTTGTACCCAGCTACCCAGGGAGGATTTGTATATGAGGACAGCAGACGGTATGCCTTCCAACTCCATTGGCTGGCCGTCATGTGTCTTTCGAGAGAGGAAAAATTAACGTGGAAAAACATGAGCCTTTACCGCTAATGGGACATTGAGTCCCCCCTCCCCCACTTGAACATCCCCTGGGTATGCTAATATTTGTAACGGTCACCAATTATATTGCGATAACCGTCCATGATGTACCTACCTGAAGCCACACGGTTGTTGCACAGACTCATTTTCCAGATCTTCAGTAACCGAGTTTACGTATTAACAAGCATGTTTGTCCGTAGCTGGTTTCATTTCATCAGCTCTCGTATTAGTACCCGGTGAGCAGACGGCCAGGCTGGTGCACGAGTGTGTGTGGGGGGGGGGCGCTGAGTCCTCTGCACCACGTCCGCCGCCGCGAGGAGGCAGGGGGAGGGGAGGGAGGTGACCGAGTGTGTGGGGGGGGGGGCTGAGTCCTCTGCACCACGTCCGCCGCCGCGAGGAGGCAGGGGGAGGGGAGGGAGGTGTGTGTGGGGGGGGCTGAGTCCTCTGCACCACGTCCGCCGCCGCGAGGAGGCAGGGGGGGGAGGGGGGGGGAGGGTGTGTGTGTGGGGGGGCGCTGAGTCCTCTGCACCACGTCCGCCGCCGCGAGGAGGCAGGGGGAGGGGGAGGGGGAGGGGAGGGAGGTGACCGAGTGACAAATGGTGTCTGTGCGGGATGCTCGCACCACCGAACGCTGTTCAACATTCCACCACCGACTCAATAATGAATCCCACGGATGACAGACAATAATGGAAGGTTAATGAGAGTCAATGAGACATTAATGAACAAAAAGGCGGGAATTAATTCCCGCCATTGACGCGACAATGCCGCGGCACACGGCAATCATTAGTCAGGCCCGGACTGCTTCTTGTCCGACTCGGCTCTCGGTGATTTGTGCACCGATCTTGGCCATTGTGCGCACACGTCGACTGCAGAGCGAGCCAATGGCATTAGTCACGGGCTACACCGGCACCATCCGCACGGTGGTTCACCCATTACCAGCTGACCCTATATTGTGATGGCGGGTGGTCTAGGGGTAAGGGCCCATCCCCCAACATAAAGGTTGTGGGTTCGAGTCCCACTTGCCGCTACTCTTTGTACGCGACCAAACGGCGTGGGAGATTGGCGACGTTGCATGAGCCTAAGCAGTCGACGTGTCGTAAAACCAATACAGACCTCTCCGTCCGTATTGTGTAGGTACGCATGATGATTGGAACACTATCTGGATCTGTCGCATCGGCAGGCGCACATTTGCACGTCGAGCACGAATGTTGGTACGTGGAAAAAATGGGTGGAGACTCCGAGGTGGGCAATTCAGCACATCTGCCGCCAAATTTAGCACGCTAGGGCCTATCGGGAACAACAAATACTCTGGATAGAAAATGTATTGTGAACCTCCCTCAGAAATCCCCACCAGTTGTCAAGCATCCATACTTGTACGCTGAACACCTGTGATATGGCTATGTTATGCGTTATGAGCGGCCACATGGGTATCTTTGATGTCACATATTTTGAATACGGAAAGGGTATGACCATATGTCCATTCTCACCATGCAGCACCTATAGACGTAATGCTAAGCTTCACAATGTCTGGGAGCTTGTCCCCCCACCCCCTCCATGGCATTGCACCCCCCACATTCGTATTGTAAGTGCAGCAATCTGTATTAACCTAAGTATTGCTAAGAATGCTTAATACAATTATGACTAGTAGCTTCTTTGGTTCAGACGATATGAATTATAAATTGTATTAATAATATATAAATGAACATATATATAGGTTAATTAGTGTTAAAAACCCGATCACCCCGTGGTATACTCCCAAAAAAAGCGTTGCCAGTAGCCGGCCAGTGCCACCTCGGCTGAACATACGATACGGTATCACTGTTGGACGTATGGTAATAAGTGGCCATTAGTAAAATACCACCTTGCTGTCCACGAGCAATATGTCCGACGTCTTTCGTAACAGCTGGTACGACTGAGATCAGTCAAAATCCAGCGTTGTAGCAAAGGTCAATACTTTAGTAAAGGGGCAATTTGAGCACGTTTCAATTCCTGTGCTACAAGTCCAGTAGGTAAGTTACAGTTAACAAGAATATCATTTCCAAAACTCATAAACATTTCTGCACAATTTATCATTCATATCATCAGAACCACTGAAGCGACTTGACTTAATTTGATTAAGCACTCTTCACAGTACTTACGTTAATACAGACTGCTGCACTTATAATGTGAATGTGGAGGTGCAATGCCACGGCAGGGGGGACAACCTCCCAAACATTGTGAAGACTAGCATTACGTCTACAGGTGCTGCATGGTGAAAATGGACTCATATATGGTCATACGCCTCCCATATTCCAAACATGCGACATCAATGATACCATGTGGCCGCTCATAATGCATATCATAGACATATTGTATATATATATATATATATATATATATATATATATATATATATATATATATACCGTAATTTCTTGCCTACAATAAATTATCTACCAAGAATCGTCACGGGACAAATGTCCGGAGTTGCTCCAGTGTGAAATTATTTAGGGGTGCCTTTGCCTGCTGTGGGCGACTAGGACTGAAAAAAAATCAAAGAGGCGCACTTAAGCCTTCCGGGAGCGAGCATTTCCTTTTAATTCCATCACCAAAATTCCATATAATGACGTTGCGTTGTTTTAAAACCCACTAAGATGACAACGTGTATGGGTGTGCAAGATGGTAGGGGTGCGTGTACGCTGAGCATGTCCAGCGCCTTGTTCTGTTTCTCTGCGGTATTTCCGACTACCAAAAACTACTGAGCGACATTGTACACCTACGTCGATGGTAATCCACTTCATAGCAGTCACGCATCGTGGACAAGTTGTGCAGAAAACATTGTACATCACACAAATATGAAATGCGATGGAGTCGTCACCGATGATGCCCGGGTCCGGACCCTCCGGACCCATACTGGGGTCTTCTTTGGTGGGGTCCAACCGCACCTGGGAAACTGGGAAACTTCAGGAAGATACCTGACGTCAATCGTCGTATTCAAAAGTGCACACTGCACATGTTGGCATGGGATAAACGCTTGGTTAATGATTTGGGCTTGGAGCGCATCAACTGCTTCTGGTTATGTGTGACCCATGTATGATATACGCTAGTAACAGATATTCTGTAGCGCTTCCTTGACTGATTCAAAGAGATGAATATCACCTGTTGTGATACATGACCATCAAAGCGTGTGTATTGTTGTTTTTTCTTGTAAGCATGCAATGCAACAATACATATTCCGAGTGCTTTCGGCATCTGCCAGTGGTTAAGAAAAACAACCGATACGCAGACGACCATGCGTCTCATCACCTTTACTGGAAGTCCATGCCCTCCATGGACGGTAGTCCATGCCCTCCTAGAGTTTAACATGCATCTGAAAATTGAAGGTGGTGAACTTCCTTGTTGATATGCCATCTTATGTGTCCAGACCATGCATCTGCAAGGACGACACACTTCAGATGCACCTACAGTTGATACAGCTAGAGCTACAGCTAATACTGGTAGCTTACAAATAAATGCCACTATGGCACGGGTTCGTTTTGTATCCTTTTTGAAGGGCACCTCTCCCTCCAGTGCTGAATTATGTCCACCAGAAATTAAGTCTGAGGAAATTGAGAGCCCATCCCTCAACTCAAATGAACTTCTCCTCAAGCAACGCAACCAGCATCTTCCGATTCATCCTCGATTTGTATGACAGGGAAATCTAGCTGACCTCACTGGGAGTTACTGATCACGGAGTAGCAGTTGGTGAACGAGGTCAGAGTATGACGACCACCGGCGACCAGACACGTTCCAGCACTTCAGACAGGCCACGGGGAAGCATATCTCTCTCGATTAATCGGCGTGAAGTGGGCCTCCATGCCCTTCACCCCCCCTCCCCGGCTGACCTTGACCGCGCGTGGAAGCGCGACAGCCCCCTGCCCCCACCTTGTCTGGAGTGTGAGTGATGAGGCGAATTGAATTATGCCAGTCGGTCAGCCGTCCGCGAGCCGTCACTCGGGCCACACGTGGCGGGCGGCTTCATCTCCGGCAGGACCGAGGTTGCGTCATCAGCAGGTGGGAGTGCCGCCGTCCGCGCGGTGTGCTCACTCCGAGACCCTGGCGCACCCATGGCCCTGGCGGGGTGCGTGCCGGCTGGCTGGATGAGCAGCAGCTCTGCCCGGTGTAGTAACGCTAGGGTGGTATACTGGAGCCGGACGGGATGTTCCTCTGGCATCCCCAGTCGCCGCGACGCCTCCCACACCGCTCTCCCAGCCTGCGGGCGGGCGTCAGTGTGTCGGAAACCAGCACGGCCCAAGCAGAGCGCCCAAATGCGATGCTTTATGTAATTGGTAGCCTAGCTGTCACACTACTTACAATCAGAGCCTGTGAGCATATGGATGCGCCCAGTTACATCGCTCACCAGCCCATCTGAGGGAGGAATTTCTGACTCAGTGACTCCGCTCCAGTGCCCTGCGGCGGATTGGTGTCGACAAAAACGTGCGCACCCTGCTGCTGGTAGCGGCGGCGGCCCGGTAAGTTACCGGCCGTTCTGGTAATGACCCGGACAGGGGTCGCCACGATCCGGCAGCGGTGCTCCCGTTTTTGCCGCGTGATTACAGTTGCCAGTGTCGGTGGCAGCTGGGTCAGAACCCGGCGCCGATATCTGGTCATGATGGCACCTGACATCGGCTGTCACCACCGCTACTACTGCTACTGATACTGCCACTGCTACTGCTACTGCTACTGCTACTGCTACTGCTACTGCTGCCACTGCCACTGCCACTACCACTGCCACTGGCACTACTACTACTACTACTACTACTACTACTACTACTACTACTACTACTACTACTACTACTACTACTACTACTACTACTACTACTACTACTACTACTACTACTACTACTACTACTACTACTACTACTACTACTACTACTACTACTACTACTAATAATAATAATAATAATAATAATAATAATAATAATAATAATAATAATAGCAATAATATAACAGTAATACGAATAACATTATTAAGATTAATAATAATATACATTATTATCATGACAAAAACGAAGTAATGTAATACAAGGTAACGATATTAATATCAAATAAGAAATTGCAATTTTAGCATGATATTTAATAGCATTTCATTAATTTTTAATGAATATTACGACTAATTTATTTCATAATGAAAACGTCCGAGTATGCGAATTTCAATATCCTTGGAAACAATGCTATATCCTTCATATTACTGTTAATACTTTCGTCACCACTCGCAGTAATGATTGCAATAATGAAGCTCATCCGGAAAAAAAACTGTTTAGACTTTAGCAATGTCGCACTTATCAAAACGACTCAAAGGCCTAAATGGTGCTATGCTTAGACCACTACATAGATAACAGTAAGTGAATATGGAACGATGCTTGTGAATAGGCACATATCACGGAGCTTCGAAAGCGAGGAGCAGGTCTCAAATAAAACATCCACCGTAACCGTGGGGTAGCTAAAGGCATCCAAGACCCGAGTCGGCTCCGCCATAACTGCAATATCGCAGTTCTTCGTGTGTACTGATTGTTCAGAAATAGGTGTTGTGGGTCTCAGGCTTAAGCACGGGACAGAGGACAGCTGCTATCCCCCATCCCCGACTTTGGTGATTATTAGCGTCTATGCAAGTTTTGGATCATGTATGGAAATATAATAGTTCAAAACAGTGTATGCAACTTCAAATGTTCAAGTTTTGTGATTGCTTACATGATCCACGTTTCTCGCTTCAGATTAAGGCAGCCGCAAAACTGCGCATTATCGCTGCAATAACCAGATTTATATGTGGAAGACGACCAGTTAAGCTGCTGTTGCAAATTACGTAGTTAGTGCCACTCATCGGTGGCTGAACATCTGGCCTGCGGGAAGATGAGTGCCGCATTTTATATTCGTTCTTCTGGATCGACCCCATAGAGATATTGCTAGATATCATCCTTGAAGAGAGCGTGCAGTGCTTCCGCCGCGCACAGTACGCCCGTGGTCCAAATATTGCTACCAGTGGTGCGACTGTGTGTACTTTCACAGTACGCCCGTGGTCCAAATATTGCTACCAGTGGTGCGACTGTGTGTACTTTCACAGTACGCCCGTGGTCCAAATATTGCTACCAGTGGTGCGACTGTGTGTACTTTAACAGTACGCCCGTGGTCCAAATATTGCTACCAGTGATGCGACTGTGTGTACTTTCACAGTACGCCCGTGGTCCAAATATTGCTACCAGTGGTGCGACTGTGTGTACTTTCACAGTACGCCCGTGGTCCAAATATTGCTACCAGTGATGCGACTGTGTGTACTTTCACAGTACGCCCGTGGTCCAAATATTGCTACCAGTGGTGCGACTGTGTGTACTTCCCGCATTGCCAATGCAACACCAATAAGTCCGAAATTTAACACTGAGCCTGTGATAATGCGTAGAAAAAAGTGAATTCAAATGTCTGCTTGACATCACCAATAATTTAGGGCAATCACCGGCTATCGTACAAGAGTGTGTGCTTTTAACACACTTGATACTATCAACCTTCAACAACGCCTTTCTCACCATCCTGCACAACATTTCAGCATATTTACTTCCCTCGTATGTTTTGTTTTGCAGTATAGTAAGCTATGTCTAACAGTGATCACAAATACGGAGATATTTACACACACACACACACACACACACACACACACACACACACACACACACACACACACACACACACACACACACACACACACACACACACACACACACACACACACACACACACACACACACACATACACACACATATATATATATATATATATACATACATATATATATATATATATATATATATATATATATATATATATATATATATATATATATATATATATATTTATACATATATGTGGCAAGCTCAATTCCTGCAGTCCAGATGCACAGCCAAGCACCCCTCTTATCAAACAAAAATACACTTGGATAAACAAGAAATGTTGAGGTTCGTACCACCCAAAACCATACATTTTCTCGTCGTTTGGCGCGCCGAATCATGTCCCTGCTTCATTACGTTTCTTTTTGGTCGGGCCCCTTAGGAATATCGTGACTGCGCTACTGTTTGAATTAGTAGTGATGCTTCATGTATGTACATCATAACATTTAACGAATTACTAACATCCTCCTACCCTACTTCGCAAGCTTGACTCGCGCCCATCATTCACGTTTCTAGATTAAAGATGGACGCTATGAAGCTGTTCCCGTCATTGTCTAAACGCACTGATACCCCCCCCCCTCCAATAAATCTGGCATGAAGCGGTGCCTATGCCTTTAACCTTTGCACCGATCACGGAGTTCGTTCGTTGTGTGAATTCGCAACATTATCTATTCATGTCAGTTATCCCTATTATTCCTGCAGATCCTGGGCCACTACTATATACGGCCGCTCCCACTGTTCTTGGCTGCGAAGGCTGTTGTCATTTTTTCCATGTTGATGTCCAATGATCACGTATAATAAATTGTTCCCTGAATTTCCTCTGACCACCGCCGGATTCATCACCGGTCGGTACTGCACTATGCACACGAGTCTCGTATATCAGTGGCCGCCGCACCCTGCAATCACGCCCCACTCCCGCCAGTTTGTGAGTTGCAAAGCTATCATTAGTCGAGGCAAGGGAACCTCTTGGAGCTCGTCGTGACACCCCGCGTAAGCTCGCGCCACTGCACGGTGGGCGGCAACTGGAAGGCCGTCTGGCGGTTAAAAAAATCGTACCTTAGGATATGTCTTGTGTTTGTTTCATTGCAACCCTGAGCACAGCAACAGAAAGCTGACGAATCGCTTCACTATACCTGGGAGCATTGCTTGTTTGTAGAGCAAATAACAAAGGTATCAACGTCATACGTTTCTAAAGCATGCAATGCGTGGAGCCTGGAGTGACCTACTACGTTTTAAATTTAGCTGTTTTTATTTATCAGACTTGTGTTGACATGTGTTGTGTTGACTTGAGTTGTGTTACGCAGGGGAGATCCCAGAATTTTCTTAAGGGTAAGGCCAACCACAAACAATTTATTTTTCCCAACACCGCACTGGGTGATCGAAGCGCGCTGAAAACTTATCGTTTGTAGTTGTGCAAGGTCTAAAAATACTGGTTGATGTAATGTATTTTATGGGGGGTTTCGGTGGGGACTGCTACCTCACTGCTTGGCTGCACTTGTGGCTGTGTGCCCTAATATTATTGTTAAACACATTAACAGCTTTATTATTAACCGAAAAAAAGAACTGAGTAATAGCGGTCATGAACTCAGCTGAGTCCAATCTGCAGCTTGTTTAACGAAGTCATAACAATTGGAGAATGGGTTGGACGTACACGAGAGATGAAGTAAATTCGCTTACCATTAATAAGAATACCGGAGCAAACAACAGAGTATGGCTGCATATGGCGATGAATAAATACCAAACACAGGAGAAAACGTGGTAACCTGATCCCAGATATATGTATATACCTGCTTATCAGCTGCGTTCCTTATTAGAACTAGAATTCGAAGATAAGGCTACAACAGGGACGGTAGGATTTCCAGCGAAGTATCGGCTGGACCAATCTGAACATACAACTACGAAAAGCGCAAATACAGAACCTCCGGAGCGAATTTTGAAGGGCCTAACCTAACCAATATTTGTGCCAAGTTCTTACGCCCAGGACCATTGCAGCCAAATGTTCAAGTTCATTGTCGTGCAGCCCTGGGAAGCACCACCGCACCAACGCGCAACTTCGCTGCCTGCGCAGTGAATCATACCTAAAAATATACTTCCGTTCGTGTGGCCGAAACCAAGTCACTCCGTGAAACTGTTGTTACACTTTTGATTATCCTGCTCCTCATCACAGCCGCCCGAAATGGCACAATTACAACATGTTGATGATTTGGCCAAAGCAAGAACGGGTGCAGCCCAATGTGAAATCGCAGCTAAACCCAGTCTTCGTTGTTTTGCATAGTGTTGATTTGTCCTGACTGGATGTTTCACCGCACTCCCCCGTCCCGCAGAAGGGCGTTCCAAGTATGGATCCTCACGGTAAACCTCCCTCTGCTCCGCTGACAAGTGTAACCGACACCCGAGCGTCCCACGTGTACTTACGGCGCATGGGTGTAGGTGAGCCTACGCTAAAAAGCTAAATACCGATGCTGCTGATCCCATCCCACGTGCTGATTTCAGCATGGCAATTACGGAGCGTCAACCTTAACATAATTCACACTTTTTCATTAGCGTATATCCCGTAGAGTGAAGTCGCGATTTAGGACTGGTAGAAGACACTCCGCTTCGCGTTTTCATTTGGTAAAAGTCAGAGCGAGCCCCGAGGTCCAAAAGCACAAAGAAGAGTGTTTGCTGCCAAGAACAAAAAGAAATAATGCTCTTCGAGTTTCATAGCCCCCAAAAATCCCTTCCAAATCCCAAGATTCTACAGTGCATGTCAGACCCGGACCCGAAGGAGATTTCAGACATCCTTATAGACCACAAGGCTAGTTTCTCGGCACCGAGGCTTTTGATACGTGAATACTTTTTAACCTTGTTTTGAAGTAAGATAACAATTTCTCTGACACTACTCGATATTCGGAATTGTGTGATGACAAGTCAACCTGATTCCAGGACATCGTTGTGAATATGTCAGCGGTCCTGGGAGTCACCGCTATTGTGCTATGGTTCACAATTGAATTATGCTTCCAATTATTCAATAAACCTGCTCGCGACTAGTTTAAAGTTTTGCTATTATTGTTAGCAGATGACGCACATTGTTGAAAATTAAAGAACTTGCTTTTTCTTCAGGAATATGAACATTGGCGTGCGAAAGCTACTTAAGGTGACATTTTATCTGACCTTGTCATTTCAGTAGGACGCACGTCTACATTGTTTTAGACCATATGTGACCTGAATTAGTTGTGGCTCAAAACGTGTGCATCATGCTTTCCTTTAATTTTCGATGATTTTACTATGTTCACTTTGCACTATAACTGTGCATAATCCGCCACTTGAGAAATGCTGCAGCTTGATGTCTTAATAGGTATATGTGCCTGAGCTAAGGTAGGTAGAAATAGGTAGGTAGCCTGGCGTGATGCAATGATCCTGGCCCCGGGCTTCCTTGGATGTGTCTCTGTCCGTAGGGTCGCAAAATTCGACCTACGCGACCTTCTGGCCCCTGCACTGCTCATCAGTCACTGCTTCGAAAGCCGAGGTCAGGTCGGTCGTCATGTTTTTTTAGGATGGCACCACCACTGTCTCTGACCTCATCCTTTTCGCACATAAATTGCTCCCAATCAAGCTTCTTTTTGTCGGCGTATCGCACATATGGTTGGGCATGCGATAGATACTACAAAAGACCTTGCATTGGACATCAATGACAATAATCAATGCAACCGTACTCATGTTCAGAGATCAGGAAGCTGGTGGGGCCAGAGTAAAGACGATGGGGCGCAGGCTCCAAAAAACCATGGGAACATCCACCTCTGCTCTTAGCCCACTGTGGGAGACACATGGGACGCACAGATGACAACAACGAAACTGACACGACTCTTGGTCCAATTCACGATAGTAATGTGCCAGTCTATGCAGCTGTAGCCCATGTTGTTGTTGCTAAGCAATCGCTGTAAAACGCAGCGCTCGTCTACACTGTGTTTTTCAAAGGTATTGCCATTTCTGTCATCGTTTCTCATGTATTGGCAATGACGCACATGAAATCCAACAAGAATACCCCATAGGAAGTCTGAACCGACTTCAAACTTCGTTTGCCGGTTTACACTCACCGTAAGTAGGCGACTCGTCAAATTTTAATTGAAATTTAGCTACTGGTGTCGAGATTACAGACACATCAGACAGGAGCGGATGCAGGAGTTGTTGTTGTTCATCGGGTGGTTCACGACGCACTCTATGCACGACCACGGCTAATGGCACGCTCACGCTGTTTCGCCGGTGGACCGCGGGATTGGAAACGTCTTGAGTGGTGCGAGTGCTGAACCCGGGACTTTCGGTGCCCAGAGCTCACTACTTTAACCACTCGGCCATCATCCCCGCCCCTCCAGGAATTGTCATGGGGCACATGTCCAGAAAGGTGTCACTGCGAAAGTACCTGGAGGAGCATTTTTCCTCTTAGAGGGGTGACTCTGGCTGAAAAATAGAGGGAGGAATGAACTCAAGCCTTCCCAGAGAGGCCCATTTTCCAGATCGGAATTGAGCCACCTTCCCATGGGGAGGGGGCTTCCCCGGTACCCCCTTGTATCCGCTCCTGATGTCACGTGCATATTACATAGTGTGCACGATGCTAATTTTCGTGAAGCACGTGCATCCTCCTGCCTCGTCGACATGACGTCGCTCGTGCTCCTTAATGAAGACTGGAGATCTCTCACGAAGCCATGCAGTCATAAAGACATAAAGACATAAAAGATTAGTGCAACTCCGAGCCACAAGGGCCCTTCTTAGTTGCACTCTGTACACTGAACCAGTTGCCCACCAAATCTGCCAATCAGCCCTCCCTGTAATACTGAAAAGCAAGCCCTCTATTCTTATAATGATTGTCTATGCTGTTTTTAAAGATGTTCAATGTGCTGCTACTGACGATGTTTTCTGGCAAACCAGCTGCTTATATATTTCCAAATTAAATAGATAAAATGGCCAGTTAACAATAGCAGGGTATCAAGCCAGGTGGTCCTCACCCAACCTATCCGGGATCTCGAGCCACATGTCCTTAACATTAAACTGTACAGTCGGTGACGCCGGACTTTGGCGGCAATCTCGGTTACGTGCGGTTCAGCGCGCACACGTGCGACATCCAGTGGCATTTGTTTGAAGTTGGAGTTAGCGCTAATTGCGGCAGGGTGACTTTGTCATCATTTCCTGATGTGTTCGTAAAGGCTAATATTTGATCCGAAAGTACCCTCTTAGAAACTGCCGATGGACTTGGCTTGGTTTGTCACGATTTTCCCACACCAGAGCCTATACAAAATGTCATTGAAATTGACCTGATTTCGGAATCGCAAACACATGTTGTGTGAATATTTAACAGAAGGTAATACAGTGTGTGTTGTTATTTTTCGTGAAACATGGGGTAGCACGTTCCCCAATCCGAACGATGGCGCCGTTCATGGCCCTTGACATTAAACTGTACCATTAGCGATAGCGGATTTCGGTAGCAATCTAGGTTATAGACGATCGGGAGTATGCATACATCCGACATCTAGTGGCATTTGTTTAAAACAGTAGTGTTGGCTATTAACGGCAGGTTGAAGACCATCTATATTGCTGCCATATGCTAGGGTATCTAGAGACATATTGTAATTTTTAGAGATAGTACGAGAAAGCTGACAGGCAGGAAATTTTACGACCAGTGCCGGATCCAAGAGGCAGAGCATTTTGCCAGGGAGGCTACGGGGGGGTCAAATACCCCCAGTCCCTCCAAAGTGCCCCCAACTACTTAATATTTTCCTTCACCAGAGGGCACCGAACATAGATCCTACTTTTCGAAGAGCAAACAGCAGGTCTAAGTCCCTTAACTTACGCAGCCTTCGATGCACACAAGGCTAAAAGACCTAGCCACCAATTGCATGCCACTTTGCCTGTCGGGCAGATCATGTTGGCCGAAATAGAAAGGTCATGGTGCAATTCGGAAGCCTTTGAATGCCCATTTGACGTCTCACTATGCCCTTCTTGCATCTCAGATTAACAACTGGACGGCTAGGATGGTGGTTGGAAATATTAGAGATGTCCTTCATGGCTCAAGGTGCCCTTCAACAAAGTGCAATGCTCCTGCTGCTGTTGGAGGTACCTTTTCTGGCGTTGCAGTGCCTTTATCGGAAATTGAAATGGCCACAGAAGACTTAGATACGACCTCATTGGCCTACTTTGCCTTCAATACAGCTCAAATTTCAATTCTGAAGCTTTCGAATATCTATTGATAACTCACTCATTGGTCGAGTTTCACATACAATTGGTGGAGCTTGGGCCCCATCACCTTTTCCTTAGTCCCACAAACCTCTTGCTCTTAACATGGAATCCTCTGGGGTGGGCCCTACTGACTATATTGGAAGCACCCGTCTCTTCATGCATAGGACCAGACCAATAATTTTCCAACTTCTCCGCCCATGAGCTCACCGTGTTCCCCTGGCAACCCAAGTTGCCCACTGGACGGCAAGGACAGGACTTGGAAGTATCAGGAGTGCCATTCACAACTCAAAGTGCCCCTAAGCGGAGTGCCCCAGGCATTGATGAAAGCGTCCATTGTTGACTTTGCAATGCCTCTTGGATGTCGAAGTGCCCACCGACAAACTTAGATGCGTCCCTAGCAGGTCAAGGTGTCCCCAACCAAGTTCAAAATTCTCTTTCGAAGCCTTTTATTGCCCCTTTAACACGCGCCCTGGAGGGTCACTGAAAATTACGCGCACTGGAGGGGTGACGGATTTCGCCCCCCTCAGATCTCGGCTCCTATTAAAGCTGGAGAAACGAAATTTAAAGGGTAGTGAACTATATTGTGCGCAAATTTCATGACTTTAGGTCAATATCTTCAAGGTCAAATGAGGCCAAAATATCAAGAATTCTTCGCTTTGCGTGGATTGGCTTGTCATTGTTATGGATCGCTGTGATTGTGTTTAAATGCTCCAAAATGTGCGTCAATGTTGTTTTAGACATTACTAATGGTGCAATGCAGATGATAGAGCCGGCATTTGACCTTAGGTCACCTATATAGCAGCACTTTTTCAGGTCATTATTTGCTCCAATCACCGGAATCGGGCCACCCGCCCGACTGCTCCGTTGGGCGCCTCGGCGCAATCGGCTTCGCAAAGAAGGGAGTAAAGTACACGAATGAAGTATGGAAACGCCTGGATACACAATGACAAACAGTAGTCTTCAGGATGCGTTGGGAGTAACATGCAAAGTGACATCAATCGCATCACAGTCATTTGCATTTGTGACAACATTCCAGTTGACCAAGTTTGGTTCCATTAGCCTGTTTTGAACTTGACCTGACTTGACCTCGGTGACCTAACATGGCTTTGAAACAATACGGCACAACAATATACATGAAACAGGTTGCTAGTTGCCAAGAACACTTCCATTTTGCCAATATACGGGAAGCGAATCAGCGCCGATTTTTGTGGTATGGCGTTGATATTAAAAAAAAACTTTTAACGTGCCCTAACTCGAAATATTTTCGGCCCATTTTCGTTTTTTTTTTGCTTTCAGCCACGCGCCGATAATTTCTAAGCAGGTACACAAACAATGGCGTATATCGGTCGGTAAAATCTGGCATTATGTACAAAAACTCGTTAGGTGGGCGGATTTCGCCCCTCACAGGACATTGTGCGTTTTTGGTAGCTCAGATTGCCCGTTAAGCGGGTAGGGTAAGTGTTGGGAATATCAAGGAAATCCTTCACAGCTCAATTTCCCCCGAGCAAAGTGGAATGCCCTTGCCACAAGTCGAAGTGCCCATTGCTGGCCTTACAGTACTTCTCTCGTAGTTTACGAGAGAAGCACTTCCATTTGTGGAAGTGCCCTCAGATTAACATAGGCCTGGGTTTAGCATATTGAGTTGTCTTTATTCCAGGTTAAAGTGCCCTTTCAAAGCCTCCGAATGCCCTTTCAACGACTTGCTGTGTCCTTGTCCAGCTCAGGTGACATTGGGCGGCAAACCCATGGATCATAAATATCAGGCATGCACTTCATAGCTCAAAGTGCCTTCAAACAAGGTGAAATATCATTGTTTCGCTCAAAGTGCATCTTGTTAGCTTTACAGTGCTCATAAGTCGAATTGCTCTCAGATAAACTTAGATGTACCTTTAATAGACTAAGCTAACCTCAATTCTGCTCAGCGTCCTTGTGCAAAGCTATCTGTGAAGGGCGGCTCTGATTTGTCTGATGACAATATACAGTTGTTCGGTCAGATAGCGACAAAGTGCAGTTGTTCTGAGAATCGGTTGTTGAGATCAAGTGCATTCGGCGAAGCGAGAGCAAGCATCGGCTGGATAGCACGGGAACGTCAGCTGCATGTCGGTATCGGCGGGCACTCCACTCCCTAGCCCACAGTGGGCCGCTTACGCCCCACTGTTATTACATACGCTGTCGGCATGTTAACTGGGTTTCTTTCGCCGAATTACGTAAAATGTAAGACTGCCAAGGGGCGCCTTCACTAAAGCTCATATGTTGGCTACCAGGTATTCAGCTCTAGCTAGAGCATTGTGATGTTCAACTAGGATCGTAGTCCAGGTCACATTCATACAGCTCTAAATGGACCTTAGGAAAAGTCGTAGAGAGCAGCGCCCCTGCTAGCAAGCCACCGGCGTCGAGGCTTTGTCGAACACTGCATCGCACCTGCCACCCCGAAACAAAATTGCGTTTGGCCCCAATAATTTATCCTCCCCCCCCCAAAAAAAAAAACGCATCGAAGGCCCAATTAAATGCAGCGGGCCTAGAAAACTTATACCGGAAAGCTCATTTCCAACGACCCGGACCCCTCCATCGACCCAGATGCCCTTCACGTCAGTTCAGACCGGAGCCCTAGGCATCTGCCCGTGGGAACTCTCCGTGGACTACGGAGCCATTTTCATTGGCCCAGGATCATCTCCATCAGCCTGGGTCCCATTTCGTGATCCTAGAGCCCCTCACGTCGGCTCGCAGGGTCCCTTGAAATGTCGGCCCTGGGGGCCTCTCCCGTGGTCCAAATCCCTCTGGAGTGACAAATGCATTGCGCTTCGTCACGGCCTATGTTATAACATAACGTGTTCAACGGCCCCTTCAAGCCTCGGGTGGATCATCACCACATTCTCCTCCTCGGATTCGCCACTGGTGGCACTCGTGCATCACTCTCACATGATGTGACGTCATCCTGGAGCCTTGATGTATGAAAATTATTATGGGGCGCACAATATTTGAAGGTAATGGGAAGGCCTAAATATGTTGTGGAGACACATCCATACAGGGTCCCATGCTAAAAGTAAAAATTATTTTAGGGGCAAAGTCAGTGTGGGAGGAGCATTTGCCCTCTAACAAGTGTATAAAGCAGTACACATGGAATCATCCAAGCTGATTTTTGTTTTCTGCTCGATTTTGTGTCATCAATAGAATTTAGCTTCCGGAATATTTTTCGTGCTGTGATTAAATATGTGTATGGACATCGTTGAAAGATATAGCATGTAGAAATCTCATGCACAGATCACAAAAGTCTTCATAATATGGCAGCACAGCTATTTGTGGAGTACAGTGTGTAATCGTGGCGCATGTTAACGTTGTCAGTTGAGTGAGTGAAGCGGGTGGTTGGTTGCGTGGGTTGTGTATGATGGCGCGCCTTTCTTGAGGTTGTATTACTACGTTTTAACGGTACGTGTTGTTTACGATTTCACTGATTGAAACGACGCGTTTCAAGGTGTTAGTTTTGATTGAAGTACATATGTTGTGAAGGTGTAAAAGGAAGACGGGAATGGGGTCATATTCATGCCAGTTATGAAGAATATGTCACTTGAAAGTCATTGCACCACAATAATCAGTCTTGTGGTTGTGATAATGTCTAGACATGGGACATGTAATGATCAATGCGCCCTAACGCTCAAATAACTAACTAACTGGGACATGTGACTGCGTTGTTATCGTATAAGCTAACATGCGCCTAGACACCTAGCTAGGTAGGGTATTCACTCATTCTCATGCACTCATAAATTCACCATCCTTGTTCACCTGGGTACCTACCTACCTACCTATGTACCTACCTTTCTATCTAAATTAGGTATATGTGTCTAACCTAAAATGATCTGACAACTGGTGGACACTTGTCAGGCTTAATTTTTGTGTTCACTATATGTGTCAATGTGCCAAATGATCTCTGATGGTCAAAGCTTCCATAAACAGATCTTGGTAGTGTATGGCTATATGCCCAGTGGTTTAGTTTTTGTCTGATTGTGGCAGGGGCCCCAAATGAATGTTCCAGGGTGCCAGTATATCCAATCTCAACCAACGTTGTTGGGGACAAGTGGTCTAGGGGTAAGTTGCTTTTCTCACAATCAAAAGATTGTGGGTTTGAGTCTGACCTGTTGCTACTCTTTGCTCGTGACCAATCAGAGTGAGAGATTGGTGAAGCTACATGACTCAATGGTTGATGTGTTGTAAAGCCAATAACCATTAATCAGCATTGTCCTTGAACCTCATCCATCTGTAAGTGCCCTTAGCATAGGCAAAGTTGCATCCCTAGTGTACAGTGGCACAGTCAGACTTCTTCAGAGGGTGACATAAAAAATGTTATGCAACAGAAAAATGAGTTATGGTGCAAAATAATCAGTCATGGCCATCAGTTTTATTGCTATTGATCAGAAAGAGGGAGTCTGGCAGCTTGTTGCAACAACATTAAAATATATTGTTCAGCATTCTTGGTCAATGTGCCCTAAAGCCCAAATAACTAACTTACAGAGAATTCAGATTTCAATTCAGAAAGCATTGGATGACTGAAGGTGATTCTATAGGCATAGGTGTCAATTTGCATACTATTGAGGGGTCACCCCATGTTGCCTTGACTGCCATAATTCCAACCTTTATCATGGAGCCATAGGGGTGCACCCTCTTCAAAATCCATTTGGGCCCAACCTTTCCCTCCATATGTGGGTCCCAAATAATTATGGAATTAATTGCCCCTCCCCTGTCTGGAGGAGCTTTAAGTAACTTCTGAGAGGGATATGAATCAGCAAATCAGAGCATGTCTTTGGTGTCAGTATGGGAAGGTATTCATAGTGATCATGTATTAAGAGCATTGCAAGCATTTCTCGGAATGGTGTAAGACTAATTTGTATGAGGAAATACAATTGCTCAGACTCATTGTTAAGCTAGCATGGTGATTTACTGTTGTGGTGTTATATGCATGTATGCATCTCCAAGAAGTCAAAATTTTGCATTCCAAAATCCATCCAATTGGTGCATTTCTTCTGGAAGTGAAGTTTAATTTAAAGGCACATGCATGTACAGTAACTAACAAGCTTGGTTACTGGTCAATGATATTCAGGTTTGCTTCCATAGATCATGTTCCAGCCGGATATGAAGTTGAAGTGACAAGTCACTTGTTCTTGCTGTTGAATGGTGATTTCCAAAGAATAAACATGGATTTATATATGTGGCAACAGTGCAGTCATGATGTATTCACCTTGTGCCAACATGTTTTTTTCCAGCATTTGCACTGTGACAGATGGCTAAGGACAGGGCAGATTGAACACAGGTGATAAGACTGCTTGCCATCTAAAATAGTGGAGGGTGCAATGTTCTTTCTTGCCACTTTATTCCAATTGATAGCTTAGACATTGCTTGTATCCAAACATTGATCTTAATCTCAAGTCCCTACCTGTTCCCTGCCTATCAAATGTATTGCAATTTTACAAGGCAGACTTCTCATTTTCCAGGTTTGTCAGTGCACGGAGGGACTTATTGAATGACTGGGTCCTCAAGAATATCATCATGAATATGATGACAAAGAAGAAAAAGTACAAATTCCAGGTGGAACTGGACTTAGAAGAAATGACAGCAGTGCCATTTGTTAATGCAGTCATGTTTTGCAAGGTCCACCTCTTAGATGGAGGAAAGTTTGTGGAGCACTCATCACGGTAAGAATGCTCTTTGGTGTTTCACCGTTGTGGTCTTTAGCGAGTTCAGCCTCGTGTAGAATCTCATTTACTATGCACCACAGTAATTATGCTGCATGGAGCTATAGAACAAGCACATAATGGTACCTGAAATTGGAAAATTATCTAGCCATGCTCCCTAATTGTTGTATGTAATTACCCAATGAAAGTTCTTATGGTTCTTAAAAACAAGGATTTAGGGGCTGTTCACTGCTCATCCATGAAAGCGTGTCAGTGCATGCTTAGGTGAATTTGGTTACAACGAAAAGCAACACTATCTTAATCTGGATGTTCGCTGGGATACAGGCATTCAGATAAGCGGGGCACGTGTATGTCAGCAGATGCATGACTGCCGCCCCAGACCCAATACCGTCCTGGCTCCAATACCATCCCGGACCCAATACCATCCCGGCTCAAATGCCGTCCAGGACCCAATACCGTCCTGGACCCATTACCGTCCCGGACCCATTACCGACCCGGACCCAATACCGTCCCGGACCCAATACCATCCCGGACCCAATACCATCCCTGACCCAATACTGTCCCGGACCCAATATCGTCCCGGACCCAATACTGTCCTGGATACAATACCATCCCGGCTCCAATACCGTACAGGACCCAATACTGTCCTGGACCCAATACCATCCCGGCTCCAATACCGTCCAGGACCCAATACCATCCTGGCTCCAATACAGTCCCGGACCCAATACCATCCCGGACCCAATACCATCCCGGACCCAATACCATCCCGGACCCAATACCATCCCGGACCCATTACCGTCCTGGACCCAATACCATCCCGGACCAAATACCATCCCGGACCCAATACCATCCCGGCTCCAATACCATCCCGGCCCCAATACCATCCCGGACACATTACCGTCCCGGACCAAATATCATCCCGGACCCAATACCATCCCCGACCCAATACCATCCCCGACCCAATACCATCCCGGCTCCAATACCGTCCCGAACCCGGACCCATTACCGTCCCGGACCCATTACCGTCCTGGACCCATTACCGTCCCGGACCCAATACCGTCCCGGACCCAATACCATCCCGGACCCATTACCATCCCGGACCAAATACCGTCCCGAACCCAATACCGTCCCGGACCCATTACCGTCCCGGACCCATTACCGTCCCGGACCCAACACCGTCCCGGACCCATTACCGTCCCGGACCCAACACCGTCCCGGACCGAATACCATCCCGGCTCCAATACCGTCCCGGACCCAATATCGTCCCGGACCCAATACTGTCCTGGACCCAATACCATCCCGGACCCAATACCATCCCGGACCCAATACCATCCCGGCTCCAATACCACCCCGGACCCATTACCGTCCCGGACCAAATATCATCCCGGACCCAATACCATCCCCGACCCAATACCATCCAGAACACAATACCATCCCGGACCCAATACCATCCCGGCTCCAATACCGTCCCGAACCCAATACCGTCCCGGACCCATTACCATCCCGGACCCATTACCGTCCCGGACCCATTACCGTCCCGGACCCAACACCGTCCCGGACCCATTACCGTCCCGGACCCAACACCGTCCCGGACCGAATACCATCCCGGCTCCAATACCGTCCCGGACCCAATACAATCCCAGACCCATTACCATCCCGGACCCAATACCGTCCCGAACCGAATACCGTCCCGGACCCATTACAGTCCCGGACCCAATACCGTCCCAGATCCAATACCGTCTCGGACCCAACACCGTCCCGGACCCAATACCGTACCGGACCCAATACCGTCCCGAACCGAATACCGTCCCGGACCCATTACACTCCCGGACCCAATACCGTCCCAGATCCAATACCATCCCGGGGCCAACGCCGTCCCGGACCCAATACTGTCCTGAACGCAATACCGTTCCAAACTCAATGGTACCCCAAGCCCTCTACCTTCCCATACCCTCTGCCGTCCCGGCCTGGGAACCTCCATTTGGCCGCCAGCACGTCCTGTGCGGCCGACAAGGTCGTGTGTCGTCTGTTGCGGTCGGGTGGCGCGGTATTGCGCCACGTCACCCCACAGCCAGCTGAGACGCTGGACAACGACGGCTGCGCGGGAAAATCCCGACGGCTGGCATAGGCAGACGTCTGGGAGAGACGACGCGAATGGAACCCTATGTGTCCAGGTTTCGAGACGCCTGCATTGGTACCTGCCAGATGCCGGATTCTTCAGGTCGCCACCCTCCCGGTTCTGAGCAAAAGCTGGGTATTGTCTCGGGATTTACGAGGGAGATTAGACGGCTTCCCAACTCCGAGGTTGAACGGGAAGCCCACTGCTCCTGTGGCGGTCGGAGCAGACTCGGCGCCTCGGCACTGACAGAATAGCAGCCGCGGGTCCCGACCCACCCGCCTGTCCCAAAGGTCCGGCTACAGCCCGAACGGACCCGGGGCCTCGGAACGGACACACCGGACGGTAAAATTCTGACTCAATTTGTGGCCGTCCGTGCGAGTGTGGCGAATGAAGTCCATGAGCCCTGCGCCTCTGGTCTATGAAGCTCGACAAATTTTTGGGGACGGAATGGCCGAGTGGTTGAGGTGTCGGGCTATTGGTACCAACGGTCCCGGGTTCGACGCTAGCGCCACTCAGGACACCCCCAAACCCGCGGCCCACCGGCCAAGCAGCGTGGGCGGCGCCATTAGCCGTGAATGTGCATAAAGTGCGTCGTGAACTACCCAATAAACAATAAACAAAGCTCGGTAAATTTGGACTGTGGAGCCCACTGATTTAGGTCCTTGAAGCCCAATGTCTTCAGCCTGTGAAGCCCAGTCACCATACTCCATGAAGCCCGGCGCCGCCGGTCCGTGCGGCCCAGTCGCCAGAGTCCCTACTGATTCCCGGATCCATACAAAGCAGTCCGACTGCGGCGGAGACCCTGGCCGGCCGCTTCCCTGGCGAAGTGGCGTGCCTTTAATGGAGGCGTTTCGTGGAAGGTGGTGAGTTTAGCTTGTCGGCGTGCCGCGGTGCTCAGCCGATCAGCATGCACCGCTCAACGTCGGCAAACCCGCGCCCGCAGTCTTACTCCACGGCCGGCTTAAACCTGGTGATCGTAGGCAGAAGACGTGGCGTTCTCCACACTCGGGACCTGGGGGAGGGAGGGCGGACGGATGGCGTGCGCCGGAGGATATTGTCCGCCTGTGATGGCGTATCCATTCATCGTGGTCGAGACATGTGATGGCTCGACGTCGCGTGATGCATCGGCGGTGCCAGAAAGGTCTACGTTTCTGTGGAAAATGGGACCAGACTGGGAACAATTTCACCCAAGTGGATCACCGTTATTTGTTCTCAGATCCTGCATTCTGCTTCACTTCTTGCTTCCATTTCACACTCTTTCACCACCTACCTTTTGGAGACCAATTATCCATCCTGACAGCCCAGCTCATAATTGTTGTCGCAACAGCAATGGGCCTGGGCGTCGTCCGTCCACCTGGTGTTGCCGACACCTGCCTGGCCGATCCTCTGCTGCCACGTTCGCCGACGCTCGGGTCTGCATTATGCAGTGGTCGGTGGTGGCGACAGATCGCGTCCCCAGACGGTGTCGCAGACAGTGCCACGTTAGCGGGCACGTGCGGCGGCCCTGCTGCACTATTCACGTCCGTCCGTGTTTATTGATGTCACGTACGCCAGGCGACCCCGCTGGCTTATTGGCAAATGTATGTATATTTAATGCAGTATTCCTGGGCTGTGTCTATCTGCATCCGGTGAAGTTTCGTTTGTTGTGGGACGGTTGTGTCCACAAAGGAGACAGACAGACGGAGAACATAATGGCGATATCCATTTCTCTACTTGGGGAGTGCATTTAAAGTAACTCAGGATTTCACTTGTCAGTAATGCATGTGTGGAAAACGAGAGTGAATTTCGGTCCCTGGGATCTAAGGGGAAACAAAGTAAACATGCCACACTTTTACCACGTTGAAGTTAAAAAGAATAGAAACAATGTCGAAAGGCAACTTTTTGCGGAATATTTTTCTAGGGCAGTGGATTTAATTTGGCGAGTATCAGTGCGCACTAAAGGTGGCAAACATTTAGTGACCAAAGACAGGGTAGGCCGGTCTGGTTAGACCAAACCCGGTTCAGGCCCGGTCAAGTAAACCACCGAAGCACGGTCGAAAGACCAGTACGGGTAGTTCGGTCCTTGCATTTGTGACTTCCAGTGCACAACCATCACAGAACGCAGTACGACAGCCGCAGTACTTCGAGTCTCCCCCCCCGATCATTTCCAGATGCAGTCTCGCTGGGTTATTGGTTCCTTCTATCACATTGGCACATGTTCTCGGTAAAATCAGTGGGATCTCTTCCGATCGTCTCCATAAAAATCAAACTCACGAGGACTCTTGTACACTGTTCTTGAGAAATTCCAATAGGTAGAACTATAGGGGTCAAATCCGGCGAGTGAGCTAGCCAGGAGTGATGGGTCTTACGGCTGATCGCATGGCTCGCTAAATGTCGCTCTGGCCACTAATTAGCTACGTTTGAGGCGTGCAGTGACACTCCATCTTGCTGAGGTCAGGAGGAATGCCTTACTGAGTGTTCCTCCAGGCGGCTCCAGAAGCGACCCAGAGTCATCGTGCAGTGTGCCCTGGTGCTGATGGTCGCTGACCTGTGGTATTGCTGTCGACTGCTGTATGACCGAAGCAGTCGAAGCGCCCCTAAGCCCAAATAACCAACCGACCTGTGGTATTGGAACCAGAAGGTCCAGTGTGACTTTTATCGCTGATGGCGCACCTGGCAGTAATCTTCTCGCTCTGAAATAGCTTCTCTCGGGAAGTTTCGCCAACTTCGAAGTCACACGCTTCTGCTGCCGTACTGTATGACCATGGGATTTTCATAAAATCTTAGTATGTTCCAGCTGCAATGTACCGTTTGCCGCCTTTTATGCTATTTCCTCCTTGTTTTCACACAGCCGTTACCTCTGTAACACTGGGGAGCTGTTCGTCCGGGCACCGCAGTGAGCTGACAAGCTGTCAGTACAGCAGGCAACCACGGCCATGTTAGGCAGGATTAAAATAATGGTTTCTCGTTAGGTGTGAGATGTCAAAGTGAGTACAACAGAATGTCTAAATCGCCACGGAAATAACGTGAGTTCAATCACTTGTGAGTCATTCAAACCGAGTTTTGAGACAATTAAGTACATAATAATGTACCCGTTTTGCATGTTTTGAGAGGTACCTAATTCCGGGATTTCGATATCAACATCGTAACTATACAAATGCATATGTTATGAACCAGTATTGTATAGCATGGCACACTGGATGTATGACCGACGCAGTCGATGCGCCCTATAATTCCAGTGGGTAATCCCTTTGCCCGGAATTGCGCCACGGGATGTTCGGTATCACGATCCCGGATCCGTTATGGTGAGCATAAGCATAATGCTTATACGTGAGCTGTTGTTAGAAACAAGACATGAGAACTTTACAGACACGCACCAAGAAACACGATGTCGATACATGCTCCAATGATCTGCCATGGTCGATGCGCCTTAAAACCACAACCACATTGTCGATTCATTAGTGGGAAGGATGGCGATTTAGTGTTCAATAAGTGGTATATTCCACCCTATTTCACGAATAATTTATCACTGATGTGAGGTGAACCCGAACACAGCCCAACAGTAAGTCGTCTAAGATATTTTGAGTTGGGGGAAGGGCGTATTCACCGGCTACTGCTAGAGCCATCGTCGCCACTCAGCTGACCCGGCCTCCGCAGTAATGCTAGAGCGACGGGAAATGTTCCGTGACTGCTGAGGCCAAGGTCGTGACTGTGAGGGCTCGGCCCCCCAGCAGTTAATATGCGGGACGACGAGTCACTGCAGTCTAACCGTCCACGGCACCCGTACACTGGCTAACCGTCAACTGAACCCGAACACATCAGCCGTCAACTGAGCCCGAACACATCAACCATCAACTGAGCCCGAACACATCAGCCGTCAACTGAGCCCGAACACATCAGCCGTCAACTGAGCCCGAACACATCAGCCGTCAACTGAGCCCGAACACATCAGCCGTCAACTGAGCCCGAACACATCAGCCGTCAACTGAGCCCGAACACATCAGCCGTCAACTGAGCCCGAACACATCAACCATCAACTGAGCCCGAACACATCAGCCGTCAACTGAGCCCGAACACATCAGCCGTCAACTGAGCCCGAACACATCAGCCGTCAACGGAGCCCGAACACATCAGCCGTCAACTGAACTCGAAGCTGTTGCAAGCATGTATCCGATTCCAGCTTAATTTACGTTCGACTCAATTCTACATCCTTTTTGTGCCCAACCTATATCCTTCCCTCATTTGTTCACAGTGCAGTTCTGGCTGTATTGTTATAAACACATTCTAATCATGTGGACTTGCCCTATTTCGATCTCCATATTCGTGACTTCAGATACTATATCGCTGTTCGTAAAAGGCGAACTATAGCAAGGAAGGTTGGGCAGAGGTGCGGCCCGCACTAACCACTGCCCAGTTTTCAGCCAAATCCGATCATAGCACTCCTTTCAACTGCGTGTAAGGGTAGAATATGGCCGCGTCCGAGCGCGCCGCCTCCAGCCGGGTCGGACCACGGCCCAACTGTCAACCAGATCCGGCTGGCGGCAGCTGTCAGCGGTGGCCCGATGTGGCCGACCTCGGCGTGACCCCAGCACCGGTGTAGTCGACATTTCGGGCGAGGCCGGCCGGCCGTGTTTTGCCGGCCAGGGCGCGGCCGGCGGCTCCCATCACGTACGCGGCCGCGGCCGCCCCGGCCCGCTGACCTTGAGCCGGCGCAAGGTCACCGGCCCGGATCAGTCGGCGCCGCGGCCCGCCGCAGGACGACCGAATCAGCGGCGCGGGTGGGTCTGCGGTGCCGACACCTCACCTGATCATGTCAGCGCCCTCTGGCGGGCCCGGCGCCGTCGGCCTCCTCAGGTGGAGCCGAGCCCCCACCCGGCAGCACCATGACGCTGTCGAAGTTACACTAGCTGCTGTGCGTTCTATTTGTGGAATAGCGTTGTCGAGTGGTCCTTGCCGCCCGCACCATGTGCCAGTGCAGCGGGGTGGAATGGCCGACTGTCCTTTCCGTATCCGCCTCTAGTGTCCGATTGTTCTTTCCGTATCCGCGCTGGGCGCTAAATGATCTACCATGGTTGATGCGCCCTAAAACTTTAATCACACACACACGCCGTATCGGCGCATGCTTGTCTTCCCTTTCCGTATTCAGTGTCACGAGCGGCTTTCTTCCGTGGCAGTCCGTCCTGCGGCTGTCGTCAGTGTATGTGTCGCGTCACCGTGTAGTCCGTCCTTACCGTATGCGCCTCCGTCCCGCTCTTCCACTTCCTGGTCCGTCTACCATGTCATTTTGTCACGCTCGTATCCGCCTGTCGTGTCTGCTTCGTCCCGCATTGTCAGCCTGTCATGTTGGTGGGTTGGCCTGCCTTTCTCGGCAGTGTCAGCTTGTCATGTCAGCCTACCATGTTGGTGGGTTGGCCTCCCCCGGCCGGCAGTGTCAGCTTGTCCTGTCAGCCTGCCGAGACCCCCACGTCCCCGCAGCCACCGTCTGTGTCGGCGCCGACCGGTTGCCATGTAGTCTCACGTCCGCCGGTCGGAGCGGGCGCGGCATCACGTCCTGGCCGGGGAGCGGCAGGATATCCGCCCCATCTGGTGGCGCGCCGGTGCAGACAGTTGCTGGCCATGCGGAGCCGGCGCGCAGTCACTGCCTGCCGTGGGAGCGTGACTCGGCAGTCGGCACGGCGGTCAGGCTGTCGTAACGCCGGTCATGTGGTACCACTGCGGACCGGACACAGTGACCGGCCGCCTGTCGGGTGGTGCGGCGGCACACCGTACCACTGCGGGCCGGACACAGTGACCGGCCGACGGTCACGTGGTGCGGCGGCACACAGTACCACTGCGGACCGGACACAGTGACCGGCCGACGGTCACGTGGTGCGGCGGCACACCGTACCACTGCGGACCGGACACAGTGACCGGCCGCCGGTCATGTGGTGCGGCGTCACACCGTACCACGTGACCGGCCACCTGTCACGTGGTGCGGCGGTACACCGTACCACTGCGGACCGGACACCGTGACCGGCCGCTGGTCATGTGGTGCGGCGGGACACCGTACCACTGCGGGCACCGTGACCGGCCACCGGTCACGTGGTGCGGCGGGACACCGTGCCACTGCGGGCCGGACACAGTGACCGGCCGACGCCACAGCTGTCGCCGATGCGCTTGACCGCATTATCGGAACCGACATAAAAACAATAACACAGAACGGCCTCCAAACTGCTCTGATAATGACCCCAATTTACTGTGATAATGGACAGACGATGCGATTGTGATCGTTTTCGTGGGACTGCACATTTCGGACGTGGCGGCTTCACAGAAGGTATGCCGAATTGTAGCCGTCATAAAAGATCGAAGTATGATAACCTCGAGCAACTGTTTCAATGTCACCTCGCTATGGCAGCCGATGTGGCCCAAATGATTAGTTCACCATAATGAGTATTTATATTGAGTGAGGCAAGGAATGCAGGTAATTTTTCAGTCTTCCAACACCAAACCCAAAGACCGCATGACAGGCGGAGGAGAGCGTGGATAGCCTGCCGTGTCCGCCCACGTCTGACTGGCGGTGTGTTTGCAGGGAGGAAGTTCGTGACCACACGGTGAAGTGGAACCAGCGCATGTCGTTCTGCGCCAAAATGTCTGCTCCGTCGGGTACCGGCGTGCTCGACTCGTGCGTGTGTCGGGTCTCCGTCAGAAAGGTCAGTGTTGCACCGCCAACGTGGCCGCCAGGTCACCGCGTCTGCGCAGTGATACACGTGTCTCGGAAATGCACTGGACACACCACTTGCGGAATACTGAGTGGACCACACCCTTCCACAAAATGTCCTGACACCCTGATTCTAGACGTATGTTTTGGTGGTCTGCATGCCTCGTTTATAGTAGTTTCGTGTTAAGTATCGTGCATTTGCTAAGTATTACTGGTATGGATTCACCCACGTTTCTTGATACGGTTACAGGTGAGATGATTGCATGTGATGTGGTCTGTAGTGCAATACTAGTTGTTGATAATATAGTAGCATTGCCTGAAGAAACTACATGAAAAAGTTTGCACTATCCTATTGGTTCCGGATTAGTTACAAAAACAGGCTGTTCCTGGGTTTTTGGCATCCAGAGCATTACCATTTCCAGAAAATTATGCCATTTTTCTGATTTGGAGGTTCAATGGTGTTGTTTGCCAAGAGACTGCTCTATGATAATGTGCTCAAGATAAATATATAAATGCAAACTCAGATTCTGACGTCACAGGTTTGAAGAAAAGTATCATCTCCGTGGTCGATTTCTCATCTTTTCCTGTTTACATCCAGGACTGCAAAACACAAATCCAGCCCTGCTCCGGACTGAGTTTATGTGACATTATTTTCGTTGCGGATTCGGACATCCCACTGTAGACTTTTCGGCATCGCACGTGCATCGGAGGACCACTATTTTAGCACTGCTATTGGTGCGCCCACTGCTGGTTGGGCCTGTCTGCGGCAGCTGTCACTGCTGCGCCCACTGCCAGTTGGGTCTGTGTGAGGCAGCTGTCACTGCTGCGCCCACTGCCAGTTGGGTCTGTGTGAGGCAGCTGTCTGTGGCGCGCCCACCGCCAGTTAGATCGGTCGGTAGGTGGGCGGCGTGAACTGTACGGCCGGTGACGTCAGCGGCGGCCGGTATTGTGCCGCCGCTGACTCTGTGATTGGTGGTGTCACTGGCGACATTGTGTCGGCGCTGACTGGCGTCAGAGGTGGGCGGTGCCACTGCCACCGACTCGCTGTGTGTGCCACCAGCCGGCTGTATGTGGCACTGCCATCAGCCGACTATGTGGGACTGCCACCGACCCTGTGGCATTGCCATCAGCCGACTATGTGGGACTGCCACCGACCCTGTGACATTGCCACCAGCCGACTATGTGGGACTGCCGCCGACTCTGTGTGGAATTTCCACCAACTGCACGCGGCACTGCCACCGGCTGCATAACCTGTGCAGTCGGTGCGCCCCGAAACCACAGTGGCACTCACCGGCTGTAAGTGGCATTGCCGCCGGCTGTATGTAGCATTGCCACCGGCTGTAAGTCGCATTTCCACCGGCTGTAAGTGGCATTGCCGCCGGCTGTATGTAGCATTGCCACCGGCTGTAAGTGGCATTTCCACCGGCTGTAAGTGGCATTGCCGCCGGCTGTATGTAGCATTGCCACCGGCTGTAAGTGGCATTGCCACCGGCTGTAAGTGGCATTGCCACCGGCTGTAAGTGGCATTGCCGCCGGCTGTATGTAGCATTGCCACCGGCTGTAAGTGGCATTGCCACCGGCTGGAAGTGGCATTGCCACCGGCTGTAAGTGGGATTTCCACCGGCCGACTGCGTGGTACTGGCACCGACTAACTGTTGTGGCCGTTGACCGGACGTGGCACGAGGGCGCTGAACAGTGGGGTGACCGGACCGGGCCATCTGTGTTCTCAGTCGGAGCTGTGACCGAATGGGCGTGGAGTAATGAAAGCTGAGGCCCGAAACCACTCCAGATGATTTGGTGTTCTCCAACGAGTTACAATTGAATGCGTTCGTCGATTATTCATCGTTTCAGTGCAATTATTTATCGAAACTGAGAATGAAATGTTTTGATTTAGGTTGGCAATGCGGCGCATATGCTCTTGAGATGTTCGCAGACAGAGTAGGCATGGCTATTACCAAACGTTCAACGGCAAGTACCCCCTCCTCCCCTCGCACAAAAAAAATGCATGCAAATGATGGTACAAAAATATGTTACGCGAACGACTCTTCGCACGGAAAGGCCTTTTATATTTTATTTTGGTAGTACACATTGTGTTCTATATCAGCTTTCTTCCTGCCCATACTCGTTACTGTAAAAGGTCGTTCTGGGCGATATTCGGCATTATCGTGTTTACCAAAACACTATTCAACATATTTCTTTTCATAGAAGCGGCGGGGCGTTCACCTTGAGAAGCCCACTATCTCGACGTAGTTCCTCGGCTGAAGGTGTTGATGTGTCATCTCCGCCGTCATCCTACCTTATTTATCTGCCTGTATGCTTATGTGTATGCGTTTGTAACGTGTTCAGTTGCCCCCTCAGCATTCAGTCGCATGGCAACCTAGTATCTGAGCTTCCAGATTGTTTTGTTTCGCTGTAGCTCCTTTCGTGTCGGTACCGCTTCCTTTGGATCATGTGTTTTTTTCTTTTGTGCGGCGGTCCCAGTAGCTGGGTTGTTGGCGCCCGGGCCATAAGCCTGCCCTGTCCCGGTCAGACGGAGTTCGAGAGACACGCTCGTGTTCAGCCGCCCGATGAGCGTGACGGTTCGGAATTGGCTACATTTGGTCGGGCGTGTGGTAGCAGAACGGCCGTGTCAGAGCATTGGCGGTTTGTAAACTTACAGCTAAACAAGTGCTGCTCAGCTGGAACTGTGCGGTTGGGCGGTCGGTTCAGAGCCTGTGTAGGAGGACCTGCTTAGCATGAGCTTCCAGTCCATGGAATCATCCCAGCAAATACTCGTGCTAATTATTTCCTTTTGCAAGAGATTTGTGCAATATGAGTGCATACCACAAATCCGCTGCAGCAAATTCCTGAGGCAGGCTGACATCATAATTTACCTGGGGATAAAAAGTCGAGATGTGCGAGGCGAGTGGCACCGTGCAATGTTTGTACAGTTATCTCCGCCCACAGCTGCAGCTGGCCCGGGCACGCCATTGGCGTCAAGTGCCACGCAATCCTCTGAGCGCCCAGCCCGAGTGCCGTCCTGTCCCGTGGTGTGTGACAGATATGACCGCGGGCAGTTGTGCTCGCCGTTTGGCCGGCGACTCGCCGATCGATGGGTGGGGTGACCGTACGCATCGTTGGTCTTTCTGCGCCGTGGCGGTATGCCAGCACAGCGTTACGGCTTAAGTCGGCTGATGACGTCAGCGGGGTGTGCGCCAACCCTGCAGCAGGTGCCAGGGCGGCTCGGGTCGGCTGATGACGTTAGTGAGGTGTGGGCCGACCCTGCAGCAGGTGCCAGGGTGGCTCGGGTCGGCTGATGACGTCAGCGAGGTGTGAGCCGACCCTGCAGCAGGTGCCAGGATGGCGTCACGGTTCAATTCAGCGAGGTGTGGGCTGACTGCAGCAGGCGCCAGGGTGGCTCGGGTCGGCCGATGACGTTGGTGAGGTGTGGGCCGACCCTGCAGCAGGTGCCAGGGTGGCTCGGGTCGGCTGATGACGTTGGTGAGGTGTGAGCCGACCCTGCAGCAGGTGCCAGGATGGCGTCACGGCTACGTTGGCGAGGTGTGGGCTGACTGCAGCAGGTGCCAGGGTGGCTCGGGTCGGCTGATGACGTTGGTGAGGTGTGGGCCGACCCTGCAGCAGGTGCCAGGATGGCGTCACGGCTCAAGTCAGCGAGGTGTGGGCTGACTGCAGCAGGTGCCAGGGTGGCTCGGGTCGGCTGATGACGTCAGCGAGGTGTGGACCGACTGCAGCAGGTTCCAGGGTGGCTCGGGTCGGCTGATGACGTCAGCGAGGTGTGGGCCGACCCTGCAGCAGGTGCCAGGGTGGCTCGGGTCGGCTGATGACGTTGGTGAGGTGTGGGCCGACCCTGCAGCGGGTGCCAGGGTGGCTCGGGTCGGCTGATGACGTCAGCGAGGTGTGGGCCGACCCTGCAGCAGGTGCCAGGGTGGCTCGGGTCGGCTGATGACGTTGGTGAGGTGTGGGCCGACCCTGCAGCGGGTGCCAGGATGGCTCGGGTCGGTTGATGACGTCAGCGAGGTGTGGGCCGACCCTGCAGCAGGTGCCAGGGTGGCTCGGGTCGGCTGATGACGTTGGTGAGGTGTGGGCCGACCCTGCAGCAGGTGCCAGGGTGGCTCGGGTCGGCTGATGACGTTGGTGAGGTGTGGGCCGACCCTGCAGCAGGTGCCAGGGTGGCTCGGGTCGGCTGATGACGTTGGTGAGGTGTGGGCCGACCCTGCAGCGGGTGCCAGGGCGGCGTCACGGCTCGGCTCAGCTGATGATGTCAGCGAGGTGTGGGCCGACTCTGACCAGTGGGAGTCAGTCGGTGAGGGGCGCCGGCGGCCCCACGGCTGGTGACGACGGCTGCGGTCCGGCCACCGTCGGCACGGGCCGCCTCGCCGCGCCGCATCACCGTGTGCTCTGTAACGACACCGACCGGTTCTGGACGGCGGTTTTTCTTTGTGCCGGAGAAGCAAGTGAACACCACGGATGCGCCGGCTTCGCCGAAAGGTCACGTCATTGGCGGTCATGTCCCGGACGATGCATGGCGGCCCGTCACGTCACCGTTAATGAACAGCTCCGGTAGCTTCCCGATGTTCGGGTGACAGAAGTTATCGCCGATCGGGAGCTTATCCCTGACCAGAGGCGCAAGTACGCCCAGCGCCGTTCGATGAATGGAAAAAAAACATGTTGACTTTTATTGTATCTGGTGCCCCGTCTATCGGGCGTTTCCGAGAACGCCTCATCACATTGTGCCGGCTACCTCCGACATCAATAGTTATCCGCACTATGGTGGAGCGGCTCCCTGTGAGTCAGCGCCGCATCGGTGGCCAATAATTCGTCACTAGCCACGCCACCGCGTGCCAAAGTCGACCTGCATCGCATCTGGTGGCAGATAACTCGTCACCAGTCAAAATCACGCCCCCGACCCCAAAGTCGACCTGCACCGAATCTGGTGGCCGATAACTGGTCACCAGCCACGCCCCCTCGTGCCAAAGTCGACCTGCGCCGGATCTGGTGGCCGATAACTGGTCACCAACCACGCCCCCGCGTGCCAAAGTCGACCTGCACCGCGCCGCAGCTCTGCAGTTCCTCATCTAGCGCGACAACCCACCCGGCAGTGGTTTGAGTTACGGTGACGTAACGTGGCCGGCGTTACGTCACGTGTGCACGTTTTCTCGGTGTGCGTCAGCTGTGACCCATCTGCCGACGTGTCCCGTCGCGTCGCGACTCCCATTGCGGCTGCCTGCCGGCTTTCTCTGGACCAGTGGCGGCGGCGGCAGATGGCGCTTCGTCTCCGCAATGGGACGTGCCGGGAGCCGCCGGCCTGCGGGCGCACGCCGCGGTAAACGGCCGCCAGCGTTGGCTCGACGTTGTGCTCGCGGCTGCGACCAGCTGACGCCTGCTGTCGGCTGTGGTTAGCTGTCGGTGGCTGTAGCCAGCTGCCGGCGATTGTGGTCAGCTATGGCCAGCTGACGCGGGCTGTGACCAGGTGCCGGCGGCTACGGCCAGCTGTCGGCAGCTGTCGGACCCGTCATCACGCCGGTGTCGGTGATGCGTTTGCTGACTGCGTGACATCTGCGGACACAACGGCGCAGTTGCCGACAGTGGCGACACGCCGCTGTGTGGCCGATGTGTGCCGACAGTGGCGACACGCCGCTGTGTGGCCGATGTGTGCCGACAGTGGCGATACGCCGCTGTCTGCCGACAGTGGCGAGACAGTGGCGACACGCCGCTGTGTGGCCGATGTGTGCCGACAGTGGCGACACGCCGCTGTGTGCCGACAGTGGCGACACGCCGCTGTGTGCCGACAGTGGCGACACGCCGCTGTGTGCCGACAGTGGCGATACGCCGCTGTGTGGCCGCTGTGTGCCGACAGTGGCGACACGCCGATGTGTGGCTGATGTGTGCCGACAGTGGCGATACGCCGCTGTGTGGCCGATGTGTGCCGACAGTGGCGACACGCCGCTGTGTGGCCGATGTGTGGCCGATGTGTGCCGACAGTGGCGATACGCCGCTGTGTGGCCGCTGTGTGCCGACAGTGGCGATACGCCGATGTGTGGCCGATGTGTGGCTGATGTGTGCCGACAGTGGCGACACGCCGCTGTGTGCCGACAGTGGCGACAAGCCGCTGTGTGGCCGCTGTGTGCCGACAGTGGCGACACGCCGATGTGTGGCCGCTGTGTGCCGACGTGTCGGCTGGTGCAGCAGACATTCATCAGAGTCTGACCGCGCCGTCAGGTTCCGCGCCATGTGTACCCGTGTTTGGCGCCGGCCGCGCGTCACGCGTGGCTGTGGGCCACATGCGGCGTGTATGGCGTTACCGCAGGCTGGCTGCTGGACTCGACATGGTTGGTTGGGTCCGCTGTACGGTACGGACGTCGGCGTCGCCGTGACCTGTTCGCTCGTACGTGGGCTGTGCTTTTTGTTCGCGTGTGGTCGCGGGATAGAAAATCGCGCCGTGCAACGTGGGACGGAGTAAGATTTAAACGGTCGTTTGTGTGACCATAATGGGTGACTGGAGTTTCCTCGAGATTGTGAGATGAAATACATCAGCCCAAAAGGAGGAACTGCAAAGCGTTCGAAGTTCGAGTAATTGGCATGGTGTTCCTTCGAATAAAAACTTCCTGGATAGCGATATAAATACCCGAACCAGTTTTGTGATCTCCTATAAAAAAACTGGCCTGGTAGTAATGAGCCGAGGATGTAAGTATGTCACTTAACTGGGTCCCGGAACACCACTGTGGGACCGTCCAAGACGGCGAGACTTTTCTCTGCTCACACTAGAACCTGTGATATGTGACATGTGACTGAGCCTGCGCCTGGTGTCCCTCCCGCGTTCATCGCCAATCCCATGGTTGGGAAGAAGCCGGCCGGAATTACATTTGGTCACACATCTGGCTAAACGGACTTTAGCCGACTAACACCGATTTAATTTGCTGGAATGGACCAAAAATGCAGCCAACCATGTACAAAATCTAATAATTATGGTCTAGAATAAATATAATAATTATGGTCTAGTATTGTATGCCCACGAGCATATAGCAATAAGGGAGGTTTCCCAGATTTTCTAATAGTAGTAGGGCATGCGTTGAAGAGGTGTTGCTCTCGAAGTCGTGATGGTGCATTTTGTGTTGATATATTGTATGTTATACGTTATACGCCAAACGCCAAAGTTCCAAAGCGCGGATGGTGTTCAAATTATTCCAAGTTGTGCTTAGTACGAGCTGCTAGCAATAAAGCCACATGCACGCCCGCAACTTCGTTGAGCCCCAAATCTTGTCACTTGTGTTGGGTGCCCTTAAAGCTAGTAACTTCTCTAAGTCAGCATATACATATACCGGGTGTAGGTTATTACAGGATGGAGCGACACGATCGGCACACACATCGATAGAAACTATTGTTATCAACAGGTGGTTAAAACTAGTTCTATTCGACAGATGTAGGAGATGGTTTTGACCGGTGCAGACCAGTGTTGGATTTTCACTTCTCAGTCTTGAATTCGGAGTGGATAATTTGTTTGGCTTGCCAAAGTATGGAGTGTATAATCTTGAGAAGCACTATGTAATGGAGTGTATAATTTCCCAGTTTGCCAAATTATGGGGTGTATATTGAAGCACCAAGTAATGCATATATATTTGATAAATAACGAAATGTATACATTTTGAAAAAAATGCAGTGATGTTTCCTGGAATGAAGAATGAAAACCCGGGGGCCTCGGTAGGTTAGGTGGTGGAGCGTCTGACTCGAATCTCGCGGCCGACAGCATTTGCAGAGTCCACCCACGATCAATCGGTGTGATAAGTTGGCGACGATAAATATGAACGATTTTATCCATCCCATTTGATGCAGAATATATCATTCTCCAAGGAAGCAGAAAGAAATGCATTATCCATGGCTTTTCGTGGCAATGGTTTAAATAGCTCCGGTCGGAGTTGGAACTGGAGAGCGGGAAATCCATTGAATCCAAGAACGGGGGGCGGGGATGGCCGAGTGGTTAAGGTGTCGGGCTATGGGTACCAAAGGTCCCGGGTTCGACTCTAGCGCCACTCAGGACATTTCCCAATCTCGCGGCCCACCGGGGAAACAGTGTGGCCGGCGCCATTAGCCGTGAATGTGCATAAAGTGTGTCGTGAACCAACCAATAAACAAACAAGAATCCAAGAACGGATCTTCGTATGCGGTCGGGCCGGTAAAGGTGATTTCATTTATTTGGTTAGCGGAGCGTCGTGATTTTTTTTCATTGAAGGAAGGATTTTCTTTAAAGCTCTTCGCTGCTATCCGGATGGAATCGACTGCGTGTTTGGCTCGAGGTATGAGAGTTTGTATGACCTGACTAGGTAGGTACCTACCTCCTTACTTATATCAAATATTTTCACGGTTATTCGAGCTGTTGATTTGGATAAGCCAAAGCTGTAAGCTTATGTTGCGTCACGGGATATCTTCAGCTAATGCAAGGAGCAGGACATGGTAATATTAATTGCTGCGATGTTTTGCCGACAAGCGTAGTAATGAACATAACTGATTGTTTTGCTTCTGTCTGGAAAGTCCTGTTTTCACTTACCACATTTTGAAGTGTGAATGTTTTTCCTTCAAAACGGGGGCTGGGCCTCTTTAGTGCATATTGACTTTGCAGATTTTATAGATATGCATGCATTCAAGCATTATTTGTGCACTCATGAAATGTTCAGGGAATTGTTAGATGCATCCTGTCCCCATTCTCCATTGAATACCATTATACTTTTAACTTTTCTGGTCTCTGACTTTCTGAATGGACAAATTTGCAGTTTAAGGTGATTTGATTTCTTGAAATTTATTTTGTATGCAATGATTATGAATGTGTTCATAATGTAGGTACCTACATGATGTGACCACACATTTTTTGGCAAGTCTAGTTGGGTAGCAAAATGAAGCCAAAAAAGTAGCTCGGGTTTGGTTCGGAAATATACCATGAAATTTAATGTTAAAAATGAAGAAAAAAGCTGCAGACTAACTGGATGCAAGAAAGCCTTTTTAATGGAAATTTTCTAAGCAGTTTTTTCCTTAACAAAATTGTAACTAAATGGCCTCTTCGAACCAAACAGCCTATGTTAGCCTGAGTTATTTTTTAATTAAAAACCTTTTCCATAATCCTGAATGATCCCCAAAGGAATTTGATAAATGGCCAACTTACAAAAAAAAAACTAATCTAACATAACCTAGCTAAACCTAATACCTTTGTATGCTTCATGGAGGTAAAATGTGTGTAAAACTTTTGTGGAAAAGTAATAATGCCCGTGAAAATTCCTATGTCATGGCATAACATGCTCATATCCACCAATATTTTGGAGATTTGGGGGAAGTGCTACCCTTTGTGGCTTACCAGTTGTGCGGATGCCACTCTAGCTCTTGGTGTTCAGTCATACATTCTTCTGGACACATCTGGACTCTGTTCAGAGGTTTTCCACAAATAGAGAACATACACATGAAGGCATTGGTGGCTGGTTATTAATTCACCTGCACTTCACCAGACAATCACACATGCACAAATGGAATGTTATAGAATGATATGGAAGATGGAATGTTATGAAATATGGAATGGTCAGTGGCATTAAGATCATATTCAGACTGCAGTGATCCATATTTTGTCATCTGTTGACATCTGTGGTACTTGTGCATGCTAGCAAGCTGATATTCTTCCAATCTGGCTGCCATCTCATCTTCGGCTTCACTCCTGCCTCCTCTTGGAATGTGCCTGCAGATGACTTGAAATAACAAACGTGCATTATCCTCAATTACACGGGAAAGTGTATGGGGTAGGGGACCCAGTATGACTGAATCTTCCTCTCCATCTAAGTTATCACTATTGTATAATGACATCTAGCTGTTTTACTAGTTAAGCATGTCTTCATCCAGCAATGCAGGGAATGTATTTTTTTCTGGAGTGTATAATTCTTTGGATGGCAAAAGTTCCAAAAAGGCCACTTTTCCAACGCTGGTTCAGACACACAGTGGTGTAGACCCGCCGGCCCTGCACTGTGCACAATCATGGCATTCCGGGAATAAGACAAGTCGGCCCAACAATCCGGAGAGTAAGAGAAGTCCCTCCAACAATCACCGGAGTAATGCAGGTTCACTCAGCAATCACGGAAGTAAGGTGATTCCGTCCATCAAGCACTGGGACCGATTCGCTTCACAATAATGCTTCAGTCATCTAGGTACATAGCGGTCAATATGTTTACTGATGCCGCGTTTCGATATCACGCGGCGAGCTATGTTCACAATCCAACTGCCTTAACCTTCTATCGTACATCAGTAAATATTTGGATGTTGCGAGTTAGCACGGCCACAACTTGCGCCTGTCTTAGGCGAACATTCCTGCCAGAGGTCGGATGAGGACTGCATTTATCAGTGTCACTAGATCCAATCGAAGAGAGCAGTTTATGGTCAGGTGTTGTACATTATCTGCGCGGCCGGGCGGCGGCCGCCAGCGCGTTCCTATTCGTCGTCAGACCGTGACGCTGTGGAGGGGGAGGGGCCGGCCGCAGCCCTGACCTGATGCACCTCTGATCGGCCGAACTGGCCCGACTGCCGTGGCGGTCGGCTGTAGCACGTGCTGGCCGCGCTGCGGTCTGGCCATGGTCCGCGGGTCCGCGAGTCGTCGATGGGCACAGACGCTGGAACAGTGGGTATGTGTCACCGGTCTGACGGTGGCGGACGATGGGCAGGGTCTGGTCGATATGTAGTGGCGGATGGTGACCACGCAGCTGTGATTTGTGCGATGTAGCGACATGGTGACTAGTATGATTAGTAGTGTGGCGGTCCCACGGCTAGTCTGTGATCAGTAGTGGGGACGAGTAGTCTATGGGTAAGTTGCCCGTCTCACAATCGAAAGGTTGTAGGTTCGAGTCTCACCTGTCGCTACTCTTCGCCCGCGACCAATCGGCTTGAGAGATTGGCGACTCTACATGACTCAACGGTTGACGTGTCGTAAAACCAATAACCAGCCTGTGATCAGTAGCGGTATGGTAGCTACAGGTCCGGCCAGTGCAGTGTGGCGGTACGACAGCGATACGACTCGTCGGTGCAGCAGTGTGGCGGCGCACATGCTGCCGGTGACCTCCACAGCCGGCTAGGGTACCTCTCTGCTGCGGTGGAGCGTGCAGTGGGTGACGTGCACTGTGCAGTCGGCTGCGGTGATGCTGCAGCACCGTCTGCGCCTCTGGGCCGGTGATTGTTCTCCGTCGGCCCGTCCGCACGCTGCTGCTGAATGCTGGAGCCTCCCCCGGCCGACACAGGAAGACGCGTGACACTTGCTGGACTGGTTGCAGGTCGGTTGGTGGGCTGCACAAGTTTCTTACCCAAACAAAGGCTCGGGTGAAATGTACTACTGTCACGTCCTGAGGCCGACCAACATACAACCCAGGAACTCAGCGCGTTAAAATGAACGTCCACACGTCTGGTTGTTGTCGAGTCTATTCGCACCCCTGTCATCAAGACCAATTTTGTCCCATCAGCCGAGAATAGAGCGCGGGCTAATGACCGCCAGCAGTTGATGCCTCGCAGGAACCCAGACAGTTAGTCAGCAAAACTGGACCGCAGGCAATGGAACAGTCCTGCTCCGTGCTGATTCGCGTCGTGGAATAGCGGATAGAGACTGGCGGCGGCGACGCGCCAACCGCCTGCTGTTGGTTACATAATGCGCCGTGGCTGTAACTAAATCAGAGGCGGATCCAGAGAGGTGGAGGTCACGGGGCCAGGAACACTTCTTGGGCTGCGTGGGCTGGATCAACGGTGGATCCAGAGGTAGAGGTCACGGGTTCAGAAGCACTCCCTTATGCTGTTTGGCGGTTCTGGATAGCTTGGAGAGAAGGGAGGGGATCGGTGGAACCCTTCTTGGTACACTGAAAATTCAGGGTGGCTGGATCGTGCCGAATATTTTGAGGTACAGGGCCAATTTTTTCCAAGGCATTTTTTGTATGTTTGTTCAGAGGCTCCACTCATTCAGTCAAGGAGCCATACCTAGGAGAGTCCGAAGCAGTGTTGTGGATGATGTATTGTGCCGAGACACTGAGGTGGTGTGTCGGTATACCGCGCCGAGACGCTGTGGTGGTGTGCTGGTATGCCGTGACACGACGTTTACATCTGCGCGTAGCTGCTGTATGGCTCCGAATGGCTGCGCAGCACTGGTACCATTCTTCGCAAAATATGGTGGAATATACCACTTTCTGAGCACTGAATCAACATCCTTCCCAAATATTTATTGACATCGTGCCTCTGGGTGCCTCTGGTGGAATGCTTGTGAATGTTTCATGCCTCATTCTTAACAGTACTAATCTTGTTCACAAGCATCATGATTATGCTCACCATTGCGGATTCTGGCACACGAACATCTCATAGAACGAGTCCAGGTGAAAAGATTACCTGCGATATGGCATTTTATACAATACCAATTGATAGTGAATGTATTGTTATCATTCATATAGGCAGGCATCCATATATTTACCTCTGCCGTCAAACGGACATGGTACACTTATCAGTACACTATCGGCTCAAAATTTATTTTGAAGGACACACAATGTGTTTTAGATGATCTCGTTCCCACGGCGAATTTCGGCACCGTACTGCACCCATTTCGACATCTCGCACGTAATGAATGTCCATTATTTTGACACAGCTCAGTCATACTACGTCCCGAGTCACGCTCCGATGCACTCCGACGACATTATGTCACACTGTTACAGTCCGGTACAGCCTGTGGTGGCGTCACTGTCGATACGGCACACCTCAGGGGCACCATGTCACAGTGTCGGTAGTGCTCGTGTCAGGCGCGGTACACATCACGGGTATCTGTGTCGGCGGGCTGGTTCGTCACGCGCCAGGTGGTGGAGGTGGAGGTGGGGGTGGAGGTGGTACACGTTGAGGACGTTTCGTCATGCCCCTAGTGCGCGTGTGGCGGCGGGCTGGTTCGTCACGCGCCCGATGCTGGACGCCGAGCCGACAGCCGCGGGAGTGCGGGTGGGTGGCTCGTGCCGCCGCCGTCACCGTCGGTGGCTCCGACAGCCGTGGGAGTGCGGGTGGGTGGGTGGCTCGTGCCGCCGCCGTCACCGTCGGTGGCTCCGACAGCCGCGGGGGTGCGGGTGGGTGGGTGGCTCGTGCCGCCGCCGTCACCGTCGGTGGCTCCGACAGCCGTGGGGTGCGGGTGGGTGAGTGGCTCGTGCCGCCGCCGTCACCGTCGGTGGCTCCGACAGCCGCGGGGTGCGGGTGGGTGGCTCGTGCCGCCGCCGTCACCATCGGTGGCTCCGACAGCCGTGGGGTGCGGGTGGGTGGGTGGCTCGTGCCGCCGCCGTCACCGTCGGTGGCTCCGACAGCCGTGGGGTGCGGGTGGGTGGCTCGTGCCGCCGCCGTCACCGTCGGTGGCTCCGACAGCCGTGGGGTGCGGGTGGGTGGGTGGCTCGTGCCGCCGCCGTCACCGTCGGTGGCTCCGACAGCCGTGGGGTGCGGGTGGGTGGCTCGTGCCGCCGCCGTCACCATCGGTGGCTCCGACAGCCGTGGGGTGCGGGTGGGTGGCTCGTGCCGCCGCCGTCACCGTCGGTGGCTCCGACAGCCGTGGGATGCGGGTGGGTGGCTCGTGCCGCCGCCGTCACCATCGGTGGCTCCGACAGCTGTGGGATGCGGGTGGGTGAGTGGCTCGTGCCGCCGCCGTCACCATCGGTGGCTCCGACAGCCGTGGGGTGCGGGTGGGTGGCTCGTGCCACCGCCGTCACCGTCGGTGGCTCCGACAGCCGTGGGGTGCGGGTGGGTGGCTCGTGCCGCCGCCGTCACCATCGGTGGCTCCGACAGCCGCGGGAGTGCGGGTGGGTGGCTCGTGCCGCCGCCGTCACCGTCGGTGGCTCCGACAGCCGTGAGGTGCGGGTGGGTGGCTCGTGCCGCCGCCGTCACCATCGGTGGCTCCGAAAGCCGCGGGAGTGCGGGTGGGTGGGTGGCTCGTGCCGCCGCCATCACCATCGGTGGCTCCGACAGCCGCGGGAGTGCGGGTGGGTGGGTGGCTCGTGCCGCCGCCGTCACCATCGGTGGCTCCGACAGCCGTGGGGTGCGGGTGGGTGGGTGGCTCGTGCCGCCGCCATCACCATCGGTGGCTCCGACAGCTGTGGGGTGCGGGTGGGTGGGTGGCTCGTGCCGCCGCCGTCACCATCGGTGGCTCCGACAGCTGTGGGGTGCGGGTGGGTGGGTGGCTCGTGCCGCCGCCGTCACCGTCGGTGGCTCCGACAGCCGTGGGGTGCGGGTGGGTGGCTCGTGCCGCCGCCGTCACCGTCAGCGGCTCCGACAGCCGTGTGAGTGCGGGTGGGTGGCTCGTGCCGCCGCCGTCACCATCGGTGGCTCCGACAGCCGTGGGGTGCGGGTGGGTGGGTGGCTCGTGCCGCCGCCGTCACCATCGGTGGCTCCGACAGCCGCGGGAGTGCTGGTGGGTGGCTCGTGCCGCCGCCGTCACCATCGGTGGCTCCGACAGCCGTGGGGTGCGGGTGGGTGGGTGGCTCGTGCCGCCGCCGTCACCGTCGATGGCTCCGACAGCCGCGGGGTGCGGGTGGGTGGCTCGTGCCGCCGCCGTCACCGTCGGTGGCTCCGACAACTGTGGGGTGCGGGTGGGTGGGTGGCTCGTGCCGCCGCCGTCACCATCGGTGGCTCCCGCAGCCGGCCGCGTGCCGCACAGTACTGGTGCCGACCAGACGGCCTTGTCGAGGCAGGCCGACGTGGCACGGCAGTCTGGTCTGGTCGCGTGTCGTGTGGAGCGTGTGGAGGCGGCCACACACTGGCGGCTTTGGATGCGTATGTCGTGCGCTCGCGCGCGTGTCTTCCCTACCCACAAAGTCCATAGGGGACTAGGTGCTCTAACCACCAAGTCCATACTGAATGAAACACCAGATTTTCATCGGAACTCGTTCTGGTGAAATTTGCAATATAATCCACATGGGTTGACGCACCCTAAAACCCCAATAATCATCGTTCTGGTCTCGTATCGCTTAAAGTATATTGTGTGTGCATTCGCATTGTTCCTGTCACTAAGCGCGAACTTGTGAAAGCATGAAACACACACATGGTACCCACGGTGTGCAACGACATGATTCACACGTGACTCGCGTAGGCATCACGTTTAGAACTGCCAATGCGAGACCGGTCTCTGCGAGACGACGGCTGAAGTCCGTGGGAACAGGAGGGATACGCGCCGGAGCAGCGCCGGTAGCGCTGCCCACCCCCGCTGGCCGAGCGGTACTACTGAGCCACACAGGTGACTGCTGTTCGGCTGGTACATCCGCCCCTGACCACAACCTGGTACTGAGCACTGTCCACCACTGACGACCGGGGCCGACCGCTACTCAGCGTTGGCATACCGCTGTCACCCTCAAATACCTCTAATGATCCATTGTGTCACTGTGGGCCGTCCGGTGCCTCTCAGTATGTCAATGTGACCCGTCCGGTGCCACAGTGTGCCACTATGGGCCGTCCGGCGCCTCTCAGTGTGTCACTGTGGACCGTCCGGCGCCTCTAGTGTCACTGGCCGTCGGCTCCGTGCCACAGTGTGTCACGTGTCCGCCAGTGTGTCACTGTGGACCGTCCGGTGCCACAGTGTGCCACTGTGGGCCGTCCGACGCCTCTCAGTGTGTCACTGTGGGCCGTCCGGCGCCTCTCAGTGTGTCACTGTGGGCCGTCCGGCGCCTCTCAGTGTGTCACTGTGGACCGTCCGGCGCCTCTCAGTGTGTCACTGTGGACCGTCCGGCGCCTCTCAGTGTGTCACTGTGGGCCGTCCGGCGCCTCAGTGTGTCACTGACCGTCCGGCGCCTCTCAGTGTCACTATGGACCGTCCGGCGCCTCTCAGTGTGTCACTGTGGACCGTCCGGCGCCTCTCAGTGTGTCACTGTGGACCGTCCGGCGCCTCTCAGTGTGCCACTGTGGACCTGTGGCCACTATGGGCCGTCCGGCGCCTCTCAGTGTGTCACTGTGGACCGTCCGGCGCCTCTCAGTGTGTCACTGTGGGCCGTCCGGCGCCTCTCAGTGTGCCACTATGGACCGTCCGGCGCCTCTCAGTGTGTCACTGTGGACCGTCCGGCGCCTCTCAGTGTGTCACTGTGGGCCGTCCAGTGCCACAGTGTGCCACTGTGGGCCGTCCGACGCCTCTCAGTGTGTCACTGTGGACCGTCCGGCGCCTCTCAGTGTGTCACTGTGGGCCGTCCGGCGCCTCTCAGTGTGTCACTGTGGGCCGTCCGGCGCCTCTCAGTGTGTCACTGTGGGCCGTCCGGCGCCTCTCAGTGTGTCACTGTGGGCCGTCCGGCGCCTCTCAGTGTGTCACTGTGGACCGTCCGGCGCCTCTCAGTGTGTCACTGTGGACCGTCCGACGTCTCTCAGTGTGTCAATATGACCCGTCCAGTGCCACAGTGTGCCACTGTGGGCCGTCCAGTGCCACAGTGTGCCACTGTGGGCCGTCCAGTGCCACAGTGTGCCACTGTGGGCCGTCCGACGCCTCTCAGTGTGTCACTATGGGCCGTCCGGCGCCCCTCAGTATGTGCCACGGGGCCACACTGCTGACCAAGGTGGCTGGTGGTCTTCATGGTCTACTGGCGGGACAATCACCGTGTGATACATTACACCGGCTCACTTGTTACAGTGTATGGCTGGAGCGCTGAGAGACCCAAATTATCGACATTTGTGATCCCGAATCGGCATGGTTGGACGTCGTGTTTCAGTTTGATCGGGTGCCCGGTTGTTTGGAATAGCCGTGTCGTGAGAACTGATAAATATGAGCCACGTTATGAATATGGTGACGTGTAACTGGAAGGAGGATCACTGCTCGTCAAGACAGAATGGTGAAATATTAGGCATTCCAAGTCATTGTCGTACATGATGCGATTGATGTGGGGAGATTATACGTTAGATCAACTGGAGATTCTCGCACATATATATGCAGCCAGCTGCACAGTATATCAGAAGCCAAATGGATTGGTTGTTCGATATATTTATGTACGACTTCGACTGTGGCGAACCAGTGTCCAGCAACGGTACAGACGACTTCAGCTGTGGCGGACCACAGTCTGCAGCGACAGACTGGCGGTGGTGGGCCACAGTGTCGAACAACGGAAAGAGCGGTGTGGCGGACCACGCTGCAGCGACAGACTGGGGGGGGGCGTGTCGAAGAAGACGACTTCGGCTGTGGCGGACCACAGTCTGCAGCGACAGACTGGCGGTGGTGGGCCACAGTGTCGAACAACGGTAAAGACGACTTCGGCTGTGGCGGACCACAGTCTGCAGCGACAGACTGGCGGTGGTGGGCCACAGTGTCGAACAACGGTACAGACAACTTCGGCTGTGGCGGACCACAGTCTGCAGCGACAGACTGGCGGTGGTGGGCCACAGTGTCGAACAACGGTACAGACAACTTCGGCTGTGGCGGACCACAGTCTGCAGCGACAGACTTTGGCGGCGGTGGGCCACAGTGTCGAACAACGGTAAAGACGACTTCGGCTGTGGCGGACCACAGTCTGCAGCGACAGACTTTGGCGGCGGTGGGCCACAGTTTCGAACAACGGTACAGACAACTTCGGCTGCGGCGGACCAGTCTCCAGCGGCGTTGCCGACGACTTCCGCCGCAGCTCTGTAGCGGCGCACGATAGCAGCCACATGGAGGGGGTCATGATAAGCCACGCCGTTCGGCGTCCTTCACACGCGCCGAGCCGGGTCACGATGGGCAGCCGCGCCGAGCTCGCTGGAAACGCACGTGTCTCGCGTATTGATACTCGCCGGAAACCCTTCCCTTTCAGTCGGGCAAACACAAAGCGGGATCGATGTAATTGCATTGTTGATGACAAACTGTGTTCCAACAGTTTTTCTGAAATCTGGGTCAATTTACTCCTGGGGATACTTTGTTTTGAAGGGCTGGCCCTCGGCTAAAGCGCTGCCATTGAACGTGCACATCCGTGGTTAAAACTCATCTAAAACCCAAGAATATATGCCGTTGAATGGAAATTCGCAGGTGGGATAGTCGTCTCAGGGTGCATACAACAGGCTGCTTAAAATGGACCCTGATCCCGTAAGGCCTCTCTTCCCGTCCCTCAGCGAACGTCCTGACGAAGTGCATGTGTGCGGAAGAAGCGCGTGGTGAGCTGACCGTGGTGTGCTGTCAGCTGAAGCTTGCACCGCGCAGTTGCAGGCACTTGCGAGCTCGCAGTCTCAGTGCAGCGCCGCTCTGTCACCAGAACCGGGTCATGTTACGGTCCAGCATGTCCGACGTCAAAAATGGTCGGTGTACGTCCTGTGCCGAGACCTACGCCTACGCCTCTCACACGCGTCATGTTACTTCCGCACAGTGCCGGGCGGGTATGTGTCGCCGTATTGGTCGTAGTTTTGCTCATCGGGTGTGTACAGTGTACACCATGCACTCGTTGAAGTACGCTTCTCGTACGTTACTAGTTGTGTTCACGGTACGCTGTATAACCTGGGAATGCTCATTCCGGCGTCAGGCTGGAGTGAGCGGAAGCGCCCAATAGGAGTTCATTGGCAATATATATTTGTCCGGGAACAGCATTTCCGATTCTTCTCAGAAGAATGGATATGAAGGAGTGGTACGGGTGCCAGGCCGTCGACATATCTATAGAACGTGCCTTGCCCCATCGCACGAACCATGGAAACCGCGGTCATGTTGCGAGAAGCGAGGTATCGTCGAGGACATCTGAAACCGTTTTAGGAGATGGTCGCGCTTCAAGGTTGTCGGCTGTTAGTCGGCGGATCGACAGATCAGAGGATGTCAACGTGACAGATATTGATACCCGCCGCTCTGCACGCTCTGTCCGAGTACGTGATCAAATGCAGCGCGCAATACTCCGACCTTCACCGCACCTCCTCTGCTTCGGCTGGTCTGTCGTGGCGGTACTGGAAGGCGGCGCGAAGTTGGTGATCCAGCTGTGCCGCTGGGTGTCCAGTGTCCGGCACGATGATGTGTCGCTGCCGCTGGGTGCCAAGTGTCCGGCACGATGATGTGCCGCTGCCGCTGGGTGTCCAGTGTCCGGCACGATGATGTGTCGCTGCCGCTGGGTGCCAAGTGTCCGGCACGATGATGTGCCGCTGCCGCTGGGTGTCCAGTGTCCGGCACGATGATGTGTCGCTGCCGCTGGGTACCCAGTGTCCGGCACGATGTGCCGCTGCTGCTGGGTACCCAGTGTCCGGCACGATGTGTCGCTGCCGCTGGGTGTCCAGTATCCGGCACGATGATGTGCCGCTGCTGCTGGGTGTCCAGTGTCCGGCACGATGATGTGCCGCTGCTGCTGGGTGTCCAGTGTCCGGCACGATGATGTGTCGCTGCCGCTGGGTGCCAAGTGTCCGGCACGATGATGTGCCGCTGCCGCTGGGTACCCAGTGTCCGGCACGATGTGTCGCTGCCGCTTGGTGCCAAGTATCCGGCACGATGATGTGCTGCTGCCGCTGGGTACCAAGTGTCTGGCACGATGATGTGTCGCTGCCGCTGGGTACCCAGTGTCCGGCACGATGATGTGTCGCTGCCGCTGGGTACCAAGTGTCTGGCACGATGATGTGTCGCTGCCGCTGGGTACCCAGTATCCGGCACGCAGTGTCCATTGGACCGGCCCGAAGCACCCGCCACGCGACATAGCTGGGCCAGACTTCTGCACCGGATGGAGTAGAGCAGTGTGAGCGGGGTGGAAGTGACACGCTTGAATGGTCGAAGAGAATCGACCGCGAGTGTTTCCCATTGCCACAATGTGGCCCGGTGGCGCACAATGTGACGGGCCTGTCCTTGTCCGTGTGGAGACGGTGTGCCCGGTGTGTCGGGCCGATGTAGCGGGGCTACCCCATCCGCCTGTGCAGTTCCAGCACAGGCGGTGTTTCCGCATCTGAGTGAAATAGCGGGTACTGTAGAACGCTACACGCCTGCGCTCTGACTGGTCTATGCCTCCACAGTTCGTGTCGTCACGAATTTTCCTGCGTCGTGCAGGGGATAGTGGCCGGTGGCGGGCTGGCCGTGGCTGGCGACCGGTAGCCCAGCTGACCGGGGCCGGTGGTCTCACTGATCTGGCTGGCGGCCGGTAGCCCAGTTGACCGTGGCTGGCGACCGGTAGCCCAGCTGACTGGGGCCGGTGGTCTCACTGACCCGGCTGACGACCGGAAGGCCAGCTGACCCGGGCCGGTGGTCTCGCTGACCTGGCTGGCGGCCGGTAGGCCAGCTACAGGTGGCGGTCGTCAGCGTGGTTCTTGCCTGACTGGTTTCCTCAGCGTCCTCGCTGCCCTCGCTGACCTTTGGGCTGATGTGTCGGCCAGTGCGCCGTCAGCCGGCCCGACATAGCGGTCCGACCTGGGCGGCTGCGGTTCACAGTGCCTCCCCCTCCCCCGCCTCCAGTCCAGGTCGGCGGCCCGCTGACATGACGCCCCAGTCAGCCGTACAGCTGAGTACGGCCGGTCGTCCAGTACAGCTGGGTCTGGTCGGTCAGCTCAGGCGGCGGCACTACTTCCGCCCGTCGCGGTCTCCCAGGCGGGTCACCGCCGGGTCTGGATGTCGTCAAACGGGACCGCTTCATTGGCTCCCTCCCGTCCAGCGGCGACAACAGTCACTTGGTGCGTAGTTTCCCGGACAAAGTGCAGGCCGACTCTATAAATAATGGGATCACACCCCGCCGCCCATCGGTCGGACCGGGACCGTAAATACCTCGACACAGCCCGAGAGTGTGCTGTGTACTCAACGCCCTACGTATCCCTGGCTGGGACTGGCTCAACGATGTCACATTGCACGCGCTCTTGCGCAGGACGTACTTCCTTGACCGAGCAACGCGTTCGACCGCTGCAGTCATATCTGTTTTGGTCGTAATTCACAGTGCAGCGACCCGCTGCGGGTAATTGCCGGCTGGATGTGTGTGTGCGTGCACGCACCCCCTGCTGGCGTTCCTTGTTGGCACTGCTGCGGCGCGGTGCGGCCGTGGTGTTTCCTGTCGCGGTGACTAGTCAGCTCAGCTGCCTATATCGGCTGTCGATCTAATGCTGCCCTGTGGACAGGCATCGGCGTTGTGTTGTGTCCATGTCCGGCGCAGTGGACGGCCAGTTCAGACGCAGTTGTTCTGAAGTGAGGCGTAGTCTTGGTGAGCGCTGTTGTTCGGGGTCTTGGGATGAGGTACAGGACTCTGAGTGGCACTGTTCCTGGATGAGACACAGCACCTGAGCGCCGCTGTTCTGGAATGAGGTAGAGCATCATTCGGGTCATTTGTTTGCGATTAGGACGAGGTCGAGGCATCATCCTAGAGGCATGGGTAAGCATCTTCCGATACCATGTTCGAGAATGAGGTACAACACCCTGGGTACCGTTATTCGGGGGTGAGTGCCGTTCTGGGAAGAGGTACGGTGCCCTAGGTGGCGTTTTTAGGTACAACACTGTCCGAGCCGGCATTTTTTATGGTCTGAAGTACAGTGTCCCCTGGGTACGGTTGTTTTAAGGTGAGGTGCAACACCATTAGTTTCGTTATTGTGAGGTGGGGTGTAGTGCGACCATGTGGTCATGGTCTCAGGGACGCCGGACGCACGCCTGTGGGTCTGCACTGGCTGACGGTGTTCAGGGCTCCCTGTTCCAGACCCGGACCGTTTTACAGCATGGCATGACAAGCGCTCGTGGAGCTCTCCCCAAGGGCGCCTCTTAGCGCTGTGTTCAGGGCTGCCTGTTCCGGACCCGGACCGTTTTACAGGACGGCACGGCAGGCGTCCGTGGAGCTTTCCCCAAGGACGCCTCCTGAACCATGCTTACGACGTCTTGCACCGGCTTAGATGGGGGCACCGATATCCGGAAAATTACTGGCAGCTTATACTCGGTGAAAGTGATTTCAGCTGTTCTGAACGAAACTGTTTGGTTCAGAGCGCCGTGGTGTTGAGGTTCTGCCACGGTTCGCCACGCATCTGGAAAGTTGCGTTCAACTGAAGCGGGCCTGTTTTGTCGCTATTGCGATGGACCTGGTCCGGGTGCAGGAAACTACTGCGGGCTTATCGTAAGCTGCTTACTGTGAAGCTCTCTGCAGACCTTGAACGTTCGGTGCGGTGTATTCACGAATCATAAGGTAGCAAACGCTGCATTAAACGCTGGGTCAGTGAACTGTGCGTCCTGCGACCGATCGTACGATCCTGAGTCTGCGTGAAAGTCCGTGCTGTTGGATTTCGGGATCACTCGTTACAATGAATGTTGGGATTGGAGACAACGCTAAGTTATTATGGGTGGGTAGTAAGAGAGGCAGTGTCCTTTTGTACACTGTTTCATGTATCGTTTTGCATACATACATTGCATTTCAAAATATAAAATTTGGTCGTAACCAGCCCGCTCCTGCTGGAACATTTAGTCGCCCGCAGTCAGTTGACTTCTGAAATGTTTGTGGAGGGGGAGAAATATTTTGCCCTGTCCTTGCATATCCGAAAGCCAACTATTCCATCGCAACTCAAGTTGTAATCGGCAGACCAGGGTGACACTGATGACACATTGGATGGCAATCCCTTAGGGTGCGATGCTAGTGATTGTCGAGGTGACGCATGAGGTTACAGGACACGACGAAAATGTTCTACAGTGAAAAATAGTCTTAATTTCAGAAGGTGCAGAACAAGATTGGTTTCAGTATGATCGCTAAATATGGTAAGCTTAGCTCAAAAGATGGCGAATATCTCACCTGCACGATGTATGCCATAGGAATAAAACGCGTCAAGCTCGTAGCTCACCAAGCGAGGTTCATAAGAGATAAAGCTCACATTTTGAGATAATCTAGCTCCTTCCTAAGTATTCGACGAAAAGCCGTAAAGTTGAATTTTTAATGTGATGGTCAGTAAGTTATTAATTATTTCCCCGCCGAAGAGATAGATACCCCAAGCGGTTATCCCGCAACTACCGGGACAACATGTCCTTTTTCGATCTTCTTGTATTTTTGTTTGGTTACGTCATGTAAGGTCATTGACCGATAGCGTCATTTCTGGCGAGACGAATGGTATATTTTCGTGAAATTGCATTTTTGTTCTTTATCACAGGTAACGCGCCCAGCTGATTTAAATTGCATGGCTTTAGATGTTCATGGACAACTCTGGCTGACTGCCTGTCTTCTTAACCCGCGCACGTCCGGGATGGGGCAGATATCTGTCCCCTGCGGGTTTTCATATTTTGCCACCATGCTAATCCAGTTAGCAAGGCCAAACCTCGCATGGCTGCTCATTAGTCTTTTCCGCATGTCCTCATTCATTTTTAAGCCTGGGTCGTCTTAGGTCAGGTCACCAGGTTAGGCGAAGTGACCCAACTACACTCTAGGTGGAGTTCTAGGTGGCATTACTTCCACAATAATTGGGCGATTGATTTCAAACTTATAGCACGTCATGATCTCATCCGGGACCATGATATGTATATCGTTTTTCGTAGCATTGACCTTAGGTCATGTCGTGGACATAGCTTCCCCATTATAGGGCTATGGTAAAATATACAAATGTCTCCTGGTTACATATTTACTCTCTGAATTATCTCACAACGGTTATGGCATGTAGTTGGAAGCTATGCGCAATGTTACCGCTGCCATTTTTGCTCAATGACATCACCAATGTCATCTGAGGTCACCTGAGATCACTACACATTTCTACGCATTATATCGCACTGCATTGAGCTAGAAGGCTGAAATTGCCGTCATTATGCTTGTATCGCCAAGACGCGTCGATTGATACATTACATGCTCTCCCTAGGCTATTCCATGATCTTGACCTGAGGTCATAGTTTCGGTTGACCTGACCTTAAACCACACCGCCTATTGTCGATAGCACATTTCAAGGACTGTCGAATAGCGTTCGCCGTTTGTTTCTATCTGTTACAGGTCCTGAGATATGTGCCAATATCTGAGAGTCCCACCCGATCTGGTCTAATTTGACCTATGATGGCCCAGTGACCTGAATATTGACCTGAGCGAAATAATGACCGAAGCGCTTTCGATAGAGCCTGTCACCAGCTATCCAACGCCGTTTTCCGTTTGTCGCTAGCCAGCATAGTTCTAGAGATCTTAGGGAGGCAGACATCTGCCCCCCCGACATGCAAAGTTGGCGCGGACCACCGGGCGTGCGAGTGTTAAGATGTCTATTAGCTTCGATTAGGTAGGATGACTTTCGACAAATCATCGATATTGTAGTACGTTGTATAGCCTGTATCCGAATTCAGGGACCATTTTTATTCTTGGAAACCCCGAGGAAGCCACTGGCACACTTACCTTTCATTACATATCAAGCTTGTGAGGATTTTATCTGACCTGGTCTGGCCTGTTAACCATGCACGTCGCAGGATCAACTGAGAAATGGATGCATGTTTGCGAACTTGGTGTTTCATTCACCGTTCTGTGTCAAAGGATCCGGGACACGGTGTGGCTGAAGCTGAAGATCCGACGCTTAGGCAACTTTATGCCTTTGATCTGCCTTGGATTCAATGTTCGACTGATGAGTGCATCTCACTGTTTCACTGACGATGTTATGGTCGCTGCATGGCCGACGCAGTCGATGTGCCCTTAAGCTTCAATAACTGACGATCTGCCTTGGAATCACCAGTTAACTAGAGTGGTAAATATCGAACTTACTGTTAGACTTACCTCTTGACACGCAACGTGCTGGTCTTTGCCCGCCGCTATGTCTCAGTTTTGAGGGAAGTAATGAAAATAAAGATTTTTGTTTGTTTGAAGAATATGTTTTGTTGAGTGAGGCAACTAACTCCCCCTTAGATGGAAAGGGTTGCGAAATTCCCTCTGTGAGCAAGCGCTAAAACATTTTAATCATTCTCACCAATGACAACCGATGTTACGTTTGAAAGACAGCCAGCGATTTATGTGAGCTAATAACTAGATCGAACATGAACTTGAACACGAACATGAGCGTTGTGCGAGGTCATTAGTCCCCGTATACTCCTGAAGGAACATTATGTATCATATTAGAGCACACACATATATGATGTTCTAATATGATACATAATGCACCTTCACGAGTGTACAGGCACAGATATATGATGCTTTGCGTTATACGATATCACTAAGTGTGTAAGCCTATGCGTGTGTTTCAAATAAATACCTTCTTCGACGCTTTGTGCAACTGCAACGACTGTAAGTAAGATGGAAACAAACCCAAACACAGGAAGGAAAATGTGCGGTCGAACTCCAACGAAGATTAAAGATACGTTGACCTAGTCCAAGAAAATCAGAATTAGCTAAGCACCCTGCCTGCATTGGGCTCTACGAAGCCAGTGAAGCACATCCAATCAAACTTGAGAATACGAACAGGCGAACGAACGGAGCTAACCAACTTATGATCGGGCTACACCGATCCTGTTCGAATCGATTGCGTTCGCTGCTGTTGTGATATAATGATATAGCTGAACCATGCATAATGTGGAAAATCCCGTTTCCTTTGTAAGCCCTGGATCATTTCCACATGCAATGGTATTTATAAAGTGATGACGGCATGCAAGTACAAGAATGGTCTGGGGTTTTGCCTGCATCCACCACATACCGTTGGTGCGCACGTAAAGGTAAAAGCAAATTTCAGCCCAACAGCAGCACCGATTCGGGTGCAATTACAGAAAGGCCAATGCATGGGACCTGGGACAAAAATCCTCCCCAGCCGGTTGCAGGATAAAATGTGCGTACGGTTTGCATGTTTTCCTCTGCTTCGTTTTTTTTTTCTGTCGGCGTGAACCGGACAGCCTTGGCGGCTATTAACAACGTGACGCACCAGAAGGTCGACAGACGGATTGTCCGCTTCGCCACACATCTAGCGATTTGTGCTGCCTTCCATGGCACCGGTGCCAATGTGTGGTCAGAGGAGAGCGGAAGTGGGCCGTGCCGGTCGCACCCGGCGGCGTGGCGTTCACGGGAGCGGCCATTGTCGCGTGTCGACGACGTCCACCGTTGCGATGGCACACGACCGAGTGTCGGCTGCAATGTCGTGCGAGCCGAGTGAAAGTACGCCGGCCGGCGGCCGATGACTGTCGGTCTCAGTTGGCACTGGACCGACTCTGTTTGGCGATGTGGACCTGCAGCGGCGCCCCGTGTCGGCCGGCGCAGTCCCGCGCTCCGCGGAACGGGCGGAACAGCCTTCAGTCAGCCGACCCACCCACTCGCTCTCCAGACTGTGGCCAGCGGCAGATCGCCGGCGGTCCTCCTATAACGAGCTGCCCGCACGAGCTGAGGCGACTGCCAGTTACCCTGTCCAGTCGCCGCCTTAGACGGCATTTGTGTGTGGGTCTTGACTGGCTGTTGTGATCGTACTTACTGACTTCCGATCGTATTTCCCGACTTCTCATCGTGCTTGCTGGCTTCTCCTCGTACTCGCTGACTCTTTCCGTATCACTGGTATTGACAATTGTTAGATGTATTCACGTGCACCTGTGACTGCCCTTGTTTACTGATGACCTTTGTTTTAAAACTCGACAATAGGCTGTAATAGCCACCAGTCTATTGTGGATGGCCCGGACATACGTCTTTGTCTGTGCTGTCGGATCAGTCTGAAACGCCGATTCCGGTCACGACATTTCGGTGTGTTGTACCAATTGGAGTGTATTGTTATCGATGATGTGCTGATGTTCGCCGAGATATATTTGTTGATCGTGGGTTCGTGGGCACATGTGTTGAACTCCAATCCATGTGCCGCATTGTTGCAAAGTTACAGTGCTTGGTTGCACCCTTCCGCCGAGCACCACGATCTTGTTCTCTGGTGCGGTGACGCCTGCGGGTCTGCCGATGTATTGTCGGGGTCAGGTGCACGAGCGCGTGACCGTGCTGTTGACCCGTGGCCGACCGTGTCTCAGGAGGCCAAGGGCGGCCGCACCTACCAGAAGCTGGGCTTCGCCGACATCAACGTGGCCGAGTTCGCCGGCGGCGTCGGCCAGTGCCGGCGCTACCTGCTGCAGGGCTACGACCTCAGCCACCGGCAGGACAACAGCATGCTGAAGGTGGTGCTGTCCACCACCCTGCTGAGCGGCGACACCTGCTTCAGAACGTGAGGGCCTGAAGTTTTTTTTTGTCACATCGCTGTCTGACGTCATATCGGTGTCATGGCGGTTGGTAGTTGTGGTACGATATGTTATCTCACGGTGTTTTATCATCGTATTGTCTCGTTAGGATAGTACTACGCATTCAGCCATGTAGACACAGCTAGATATGGTTGTGGGGAGTGGCCGTCGGGAGGTGGACGGCATGCCTGATATTCTGAAGGCTTCATGCATGCCTTCCGTGCATTTCCGTGTCGATATGGACCGAGCTATTTTGCGAAGTTTGGCTCCAATATGAACCTTCAGCACATCAGGACAGTGCCGTTTTACGGTGGTACGTTATTGCACTGTTCTGCGAAAGAGCCGTTTTTCCTGTTGCCGAGTCCATGTAACTTATTACTTGCTGTAACTGCATCGCATTGGGCAGCCTAAATGAGAACTGGCCATGCTTGTGGATGTGCCGACGGCTATTTAAGCAAATTTACTCAGACAGGCTTGGAATACTGCTTTTATCTCCCGAGAGCCGTTCATGGATGTGAGGCATGCACGAGAGCTAGTATTAGTTTCCACCGGCTGTCATTTAGAGACTGTTTTCGTCGTTTGCGCCGCATTCCTCGTCCCGATAATAGCGGTCGCGATCTTTTTGTCACACCGACTGACGAGACCTGGGCTTGTCGCATTTCTGTACGATTCTGACGCAGATGAGATTTCAAGGCCAGGCTGAACGGCATCCTATTTGGCTCGTGGTCACGCCTCCGCGTCATTTGCATATGCTAATGTCGCACCCATCTGAGGAACCTCTGGGGTCATTGTGGGGAAGAGGGATAGGGAAACGATCAGCAGCATGTGCGCCCATGGGAGACGTTACTGTGTGGTACAGATGATGTGTGCCCACGGAGTTGACATCATGTACGTACGACACCATAACGACGCGAGCAGGCGTTATTGAGGGTCGTTTGAGTGGGTAGCACCGGAGTTGTGTCCTAGTGAGTTGCGTGGCGATATAGCACTGCCAGGGTTGCTGCGGACTTGCCGCCGCTGTCGTGACTGAAGCCTCTTCGATGCGGGCTTTCCGTCGCGAAGGTCGTCGGTAGGGGGGGGCTCCGCTGGGGGTCGTCACCGTTCCCAGCCGAACCTTCCTCTTGTGGGCCACCGACCGCCACGGACGGCTGACCATCGACACGCAACGCGTTCATGGGAATCACGAGCCAATTAGGCACCCGTAGCGTAGCCTGGAGGGGCGGACGCTGCAGGTGTGGGGTAGGTGGTGAGTTGTGACACCCTAGTGTGACACAGTAATGTTCCCCAAGTGGTCGCCGTGTGGACCGAGCCCAGTCAGTGCCACACAGGAAGGCTGACAGGTGGCGAGAACTGAAGGTCGCCGCGGCCTTGGAAGCAGCATGGAAAGTATTTTTTTACGTGGGCGCCCCCCCCCCCACCCACCCCAAAAAATTTTTTATTTTAAATCCAACAAATTTATACCCCCAAAAAAAAAAACCTTTTCCCCCCCGGGGCCCCCTCTTTTATAAGAAAAAAAAATAAAAAAGAAAAAAAAAAAAAAAAAATTTTATAAAAAAAAAAAAAAAAAAAAAAATCTTTATTTATCCAAGCGGATCGCTCGACAAGGTGTCACCAAGTAATGTTCCCCGGATGGTTACGTGTGAGAGCCACGCGCGTTGTCCCATTACCACCAGCGTCTCGTGTTTGTTTTTGCTGCGCAAAGGCGCTTCACGACCACTTAATGATCCCGTGCCTCCTGCGAATGTGTAAAGCTCGGCTGTTTCGCCTGGCCGGTGGCCAGGTCTGTTCCGTCGCTATCTGCGTGGATCAGCGAAGCGTGGCCAGCCAGCACTGACCTCTGCGAGTCCCTCCTCTTCTACTCTGGCACTGGAACCGGGCCAACCTCCACCCGCCCCTCTGGAGTATCGGGGCTGCCAAGCCGCCATAGTGTGGTGCAGGAAGGAGCCCGGTCCCACTGCCGTGGTGTAGTACAGGGTCCCAGTCCCTCTGCTGTGGTGTGGTACAGGAACCCGGCCAAACTGCTGCGGTGTAGTACAGGAGCCCGGCCCCACTGCCGTGGTGTAGTACAGGAGTCCGGCCACACTGCCGCGGTGTAGTACAGGAGTCCGGCCACACTGCCGTGTTGTAGTACAGGGTCCCAGTCCCTCTGCTGTGGTGTGGTACAGGAGCTCGGCCACACTGCCGCGTTAGTAAAGCCGCCACACTGCCGTGTATACGTCCCGTTCTGTTGTAGCCCGGCCACTGCCCTTACCCGGCCGCGGTGTGTGGAGCCCGGCCACACTGCCTGGTGTAGTACAGGAGCCCGGCCTGGTGTGTACAGAGCCCGGCCGCGGTGTCGTACAGGAGCCCGGCCACACTGCCGTGGTGTAGTACAGGAGCCCGGCCGCGGTGTAGTACAGGAGCCCGGCCACACTGCCGTGGTGTAGTACAGGAGCCCGGCCACACTGCCGTGGTGTAGTACAGGAGCCCGGCCGCGGTGTAGTACAGGAGCTCGGCCGTGGTGTAGTACAGGAGCCCGGCCCCACTGCCGTGGTGTAGTACAGGAGTCCGGCCACACTGCCGTGGTGTAGTACAGGAGTTCGGCCACACTGCTGCGGTGTAGTACAGGAGCCCGGTCACACTGCCGCGGTGTAGTACAGGAGCCCGGCCACACTGCCGCGGTGTAGTACAGGAGCCCGGCCACACTGCCGTGGTGTAGTACAGGAGCCCGGCCACACTGCCGTGTTGTAGTACAGGAGCCCGGCCACACTGCCGCGGTGTAGTACAGGAGCCCGGCCACACTGCCGTGGTGTAGTACAGGAGCCCGGTCACACTGCCGTGTTGTAGTACAGGAGCCCGGCCACACTGCCGTGGTGTAGTACAGGAGCCCGGCCACACTGCCGTGGTGTAGTACAGGAGCCCGGCCGCGGTGTAGTACAGGAGCCCGGCCACACTGCCGTGGTGTAGTACAGGAGCCCGTGCCGTGGTGTGTAGAGCCGGCCGCGGTGTAGTACAGGAGCCCGGCCACACTGCCGTGGTTGTAGTACAGGAGCCCGGCCACAGCCGTGGTGTAGTACAGGAGCCCGGCCACACTGCCGTGGTGTAGTACAGGATCCCAGTCCCTCTGCCGTGGTGTGGTACAGCAGCCCAGCCCCACTGCCGTGTTGTAGTACAGGAGCCCGGCCACACTGCCGCGGTGTAGTACAGGAGCCCGGCCACACTGTCGTGGTGTAGTGTGGTACAGGATTCCAGCCTCACTGCCGTGGTGTGGTACAGGGTCCCAGTCCCTTTGCCGTGATGTCGTGCAGCAGACCGGCCCCACTGCCGTGATGTGGTACAGCAGCCCGGCCCCACTGCCGTGGTGTGGTACAGCAGCCCGGCCCCTCTGCCGTGGTGCGGTACAGCAGCCCGGCCCCTCTGCCGTGGTGCGGTACAGGAGCCCGGCCCCACTGCCGTGGTGTGGTACAGCAGCCCGGCCCCACTGCCGTGGTGTGGTACAGCAGCCCGGCCCCACTGCCGTGGTGTGGTACAGCAGCCCGGCCCCACTGCCGTGGTGTGGTACAGCAGCCCGGCCCCACTGCCGTGGTGTGGTACAGGATCCCAGCCCCTCTGCCGTGGTGTGGTACAGCAGCCCGGCCCCACTGCCGTGGTGTGGTACAGGATCCCAGCCCCTCTGCCGTGGTGCGGTACAGGAGCCCGGCCCCACTGCCGTGGTGTGGTACAGGAGCCCGGCCCCACTGCCGTGGGGTGGTACAGGAGCCCGGCCCCACTGCCGTGGTGTGGTACAGCAGCCCGGCCCCTCTGCCGTGGTGCGGTACAGCAGCCCAGCCCCTCTGCCGTGGTGCGGTACAGGAGCCCGGCCCCACTGCCGTGGTGTGGTACAGCAGCCCAGCCCCTCTGCCGTGGTGCGGTACAGCAGCCCGGCCCCTCTGCCGTGGTGCGGTACAGCAGCCCAGCCCCTCTGCCGTGGTGCGGTACAGGAGCCCGGCCCCACTGCCGTGGTGTGGTACAGCAGCCCAGCCCCACTGCCGTGGTGCGGTACAGCAGCCCAGCCCCTCTGCCGTGGTGTGGTACAGCAGCCCGGCCCCTCCGCCGTGGTGCGGTACAGCAGCCCGGCCCCACTGCCGTGGTGTGGTACAGGATCCCAGCCCCTCTGCCGTGGTGTGGTACAGGATCCCAGCCCCTCTGCCGTGGTGCGGTACAGGAGCCCGGGCCCACTGCCATGGTGCGGTACAGCAGCCCGGCCCCTCTGCCGTGGTGTGGTACAGGATCCCAGCCCCTCTGCCGTGGTGTGGTACAGCAGCCCGGCCCCTCTGCCGTGGTGCGGTACAGGAGCCCGGCTCGTTTGCCAGACGCTGTCCGCCCGTGCATCGAAGCGTGTCCAGAATGGCCTAGTTCTGCGTCGGGCGTCGGCACGTGGCTGACATCTGGCACCTGGCCGCTGGCACTTCCTCCCGCACTGCCTCCGACACTGGTGGTCGCCCCCCAGCCAGCCTTCAGCCAGCCTGGCGGCCGCTCCCACCAGCAACACCCGCTGCCAGCCAGTTTTTGTCGACCACCGACCTAGCAAACGAGTTCTGATGTGTTTGTGTTCGAACGTGCTTTGAGGAAAATCGGACGTGAATAGATGGGAAGATGAGACGGCGCCCCGGCTGTGTATGGCGGTATTGCTGCCGACTGGTATTGGCCCACCTCTGGCCAGTTGCGGCCTAGCTCTGTGTTTCGTCCGTGGAGGATGTCATGTGCCGACGTCAGACTATGTATGAGCTGCTGCAGATCTATCATGTGCCGGCGACAGACTGTATGAGCTGCTGCAGATGTATCATGTGCCGGCGACAGACTGTATGAGCTGCTGCAGATGTATCATGTGCCGACGACAGACTGTGTATGAGCTGCTGCAGATGTGTCATGTGCCGGCGACAGACTGTGTATGAGCTGCTGCAGATGTATCATGTGCCGACGACAGACTGTGTATGAGCTGCTGCAGATGTGTCATGTGCCGGCGACAGACTGTGTATGAGCTGCTGCAGATGTGTCATGTGCCGGCGACAGGCTGTGTATGAGCTGCTGCAGATGTATCATGTGCCGGCGACAGGCTGTGTATGCTGCTGCAGACGTGTACTGTACCCGTTTGTCATACTGGTCAGTACTCTTTACCTGTACCCTCTCACCACCCGTGTCGACGGTGTCGCCGTATGCGAAACCACTGAGAGCGGTCTGCTGGCCTGTGGCGCCACGTACCATCAGTCCAGATGTGAGGTGGTGCTGGCCGGTGGCGCCACGTGCCATCAGTCCAGCTGTGAGGTGGTGCTGGCCGGTGGCGCCACGTGCCATCAGTCCAGCTGTGAGGTGGTGCTGGCCTGTGGCGCCACGTACCATCAGTCCAGCTGTGAGGTGGTGCTGGCCGGTGGCGCCACGTACCATCAGTCCAGCTGTGAGGTGGTGCTGGCCGGTGGCGCCACGTGCCATCAGTCCAGCTGTGAGGTGGTGCTGGCCGGTGGCGCCACGTACCATCAGTCCAACTGTGAGGTAGTGCTGGCCGGTGGGGCCACGTGCCATCAGTTTACGACGGCACGTACCCATTATATGATTACCGCGTTGACCGTACGCGGCGCCACTATTGCCGGTCTGAAGTGCATTCGTTGATAGTTTGCGCGTTGACAGGCCTACACCACGCTCGTCCCACCTACCGTCGGAGTCCGGGGAGTTGGCGACAGAGATGCCCGGTCAAGGAGACCACAGCCGTGTGTTACCGGACCCCACCAAAGGTTAGTTGGTGACCCGGAACACGTGGTACTGGATCTCACCAGAGGTCAGTTGGTGACTCGAGCCGTGTGGTACCTGACCCCACCAGAGGTCAGTTGGTGACCCGAGCTGTGTGGTGCCGGATCCCACAAGAGGTCAGTTGGTGACCCGAGCTGTGTGGTACCGGACCTCACCAAAGGTCAGTTGGTGACCCGAGTCGTGTATTACCAGACCCCACCAGAGGTCAGATGCTTGCCTGCCGAACCGCACGGACACCGTTGCCAGTTTTATGTTGCGTCAGCTGACCTGACCCGGCTCGGTTTAGCAGCACGCCCCGTCCCGGCCACCGACCCGCCTTTGAGCACGTTCGTTTTGTCAGAGCTTACAGTTACGACACGAAAAACCTGCCCGGAGAACAACAAAAATCAGTGGCCAATCTTGTGGTCAGCGTTCCGTCGGGTCTTTGTGCAACGGCTCACGGCTTGTCTTATTGGGTTCTTAATGCGTGTACTATGACACCGCTTTGAACACGGCGGCGCTCGTCACACAGCGAGCCGCCCGTGTCGTAACGTGTACGCGATGTCAACTGGATACACGACTAACACCAGTTGTGTCCTCACTGGCACCTGGCCACACTGCCTGTCGGCCTGTGTGTGCCCACCGCCCGGCTTACCGCTGACCTTGTGCCGGGTGCCTGTTCGTCGGGCCCTCACCGCCCTCTGTCCGCCCCTCCGTCCGCCTGTCTGTGGGAGGCGGGGTGAGCCGTAAGCCGCCGGCTGCGCAGTGAACCGTTTTGAAGACGTCCACTGCTGACACATCCCTGTGGACCTCTCCCTTTGTCGGAGGCCGCCCAGCTACCCTCGGTGAACGCCGCGCACTTAGTGGACGGAATGCAGCACGGCCATAATCCCGGATACCGCTTGAATGCTCACTCCCTTTGGCTGAGGAAAGATCCCACGACGTGGAGCCGTGTCGATTTTTCCTTCACTTTTTGTTGGCTAACCTACTGCGGTAACTACACTGCATTGCTGCAGCTATACTGGAAAAGATGCGCCCTATCTTTCCGACGCGAGGGCACCGATCCGGTCCGCTGTCACGGGGACCTAGTTTCGGAGTGTGCTGTTCTGTTGTGCTGGGTCGGAGTTAGATCAGGGGTGTATGGCATGAGGGGCGCATGGCGTGAATTCATTTTAAGCCAAGGTGTTAAATAGTCTCAGTTGAAAATATTTTCTGGCGTAGTTACAGTAATAGTTACAATAGTAGTTACAAGTAATAAGGTGGACAGCTGAAATATTGATAAGGTATTCGTGTGTCTTCAAACAATACTCTGCAATCCATCTGTGATTTGAGGTATTTAACACCGACGCGGTTGCTTGGAGGTGCATATGTGATAGTGATATACGAGAGCATATAGTTGTTCCCATCTTCATTTCCGCGTCATAATAGGCAACTACGGCGCTGGTGTGTATATGACACGAAACGGGTCGTATCATAGCATCCAGAGTTAATTTACCGCAAAATGTATAACCTCCAAAGCTCACAACCTCCATGGATCATAACCTTCAAAAAGCAAAATAAAGTCCGAAACTGCCTGAATAGGTTCCGATCACAAACTCAAAGCTTCATAACCTCCAAGCCCGGAATCCCGTGCAACAATTTTGCCGCTTCAGAAGCAGACAGTAGTACAATGCAGCGATACATGGTATCCGCAAGTGAAGACCAGGCACCCAGACATAGCTAAAGCGCATGGTTCTGATAAATTCGGATAGATTTTGTTCTTTTTGTTCTTATATGGAACTCTCCAGTGGCACCAATTTATGAAGGACTATTTTCACAACGGTACCAGGACATGACAAATAGTTTCCGGGAAAATGAAATATGCTATTGGAATAAACGATTGCACGCAGTCTCCGGACATGACATATATATATATATATGCACGTTTGTTTTTGCAGACGACTAAAGTCGTTGATATTAGTTCTCAGTTGTCTTGCGATTGACAGACCCTGTGCATGGGGTATAAAACTAAGCCGATTAAAATGGAGTATTTTGGTATGTTTCTGTTCTGTATTGTTATTCCATTGTGCATAAGCAGACGCATATGTATGAAATATTTTGCGTATTCCAGGACTACGTTTACGTTCCTATTTTAATAACCTCTTTTTTATTTTAATGCGTTAAATGTTTCTTTCATAATAAGCACATGTTTGAGGGCATCCATGTGCGCAAAATGTCTATTGAGTTATGGCGTTGAAACGCGATGCGAGTCATATTATCGTTCATTTCCCCTTTTCCCTGCTGAAGCGCCTGCCTTCTACATCGCACCTCTCGGCGCGTCCGATTTGAGCTATTTTTGTTTGTTTGTCTATTGCTGATAACCCACACCTCCCTGATAAACACGCTGGGTAAACATCCTTGGCCGACCGTCCCGCCAGCCTGTGAACCGGCGGACCGGCCTGGTCCAGTCGGCAATACACTGGTTCTCTGGGCAGCTTTGGCCATCAAGGTTATTTGTCTCCCTGCCCCAGCCAACTTCCAAAAGTGACTGAAAGGGAGTATGTAGGCAAGAGACATGACGTGATGTGAGTGGCCTAGCTGGGCAGCTTAACGTTGTCTTGTTTCGATATTTTTCGTTCTCTATATTTGTGTATTAAATATTTTGCAATTCGATATTTATCATGTCATATATTTCGTGCATTCGATATTTTGATTCTGATATTTTGCGATTTCGGCATTATCCTATTCAATATTTCGCGTTATGATATGGGTATTCGATATTTTGCGCCTTCAATATTTTGCTTTCGATACTTGATATTTTGTGTTTCGATCAGGGCGCGGGGGGTAGACGGGCATGACAGGCTCTGGACTCATCCCCGCACATTCATCGCCGGCCGGATTAACAGCAGTTCACCCTTCTCCTCCCCCCCGATACTGGAGCAGAACTGGTGACACAACGGTTGGCACAACATAAATGTGTTGTGCCAGAAAAATCACCAGACTACATTTGGCCACAACGTCCAAGCAGTTGCCGGTGCATATTGCCGATGCATTTCTGCCTTTGCAAGCAGTTTTGGAGGTTGTAATCGTTGGAGGCTTTGAACCGTGGAGTTTGTGACTGCAGCGAAGCCCAGGCGGTTTGGGGTTATGCCGATTTTTGGAGGTTATTATCCTTGTAGGTTATGAACTTTGGGAGTAAAGAATCTTAGATGTTATGAATGCTCCACTGCGAAACTCGCAGTGGCCGGTTTGAGTCTGAGTATGTGACGCTGGTGTGTTCCCACAGGTGACGGAGTGGGCGCCGAGTTGGGGTGTGCGCCGGCCGAGTGTGGACCACCGGGACACTCGCGAAACTCCAGCAGCCAGTCGGGCTACGGCAGTCTGACGTCACAGCCGTCTCACAGCCGCCAGAGCAGCGGCTCAGAGCTGGGCCACCTCAGGTGAGTCTGGCGTTACAGCTGTCAGAGCAGCAGCTCAGAGCCGAGCCATCTCAGGTGAGTCTGGCGTCACAGCTGTCAGAGCACCAGCTCAGAGTGGAGCCATCTCAGTAGGTCTGACGTCGCAATCCTCGGAGCAGCGGCTCAGAGCTGGGCCACCTTAGATGAGTGGCGTCACAGCCGTCAGAGCAGCAGCTCAGATCTGGGCCACCTCAGATGAGTCTGGCGTCACAGCTGTCAGAGCAGCGGCTCAGAGCTGGGCCACCTCAGGTGAGTCTGGCGTTACAGCTGTCAGAGCAGCAGCTCAGAGCCGAGCCATCTCAGGTGAGTCTCATGTCGCAATCTTTTGAGCTCGGCCACCTCAGGTGGGTCCGACGCAACAGCTGCTAGAGCAGCGACTCAGAGCTGGGCCACCTCAGGTGGGCCTGACGTCGGAGGCCTGGTCGGAGGCATGGAGGTCTGGTGTGGTGTGACTTCTGGCCGGGTTTCCTCAGGTAAGTGGGTTGCTGATCCCCAGCTGGGTCGCGTGCGGTAGGTATCGGCGGCAGTCGCAGTCCGGTGTTCATTTTGAGTGTGATTTTGTTTGCTAATTCGGGCGGTTCTAGCACTGATGGCAGCGTGATTGTGTGCTAGCGTGGTTATTGTCCCGTGGTGGTGCATTTTGTGCTGTTGGCCGGGTCACCTGCCCGCTTACTGGCTGTACACTGACTGCTGCCGTGTATGCTGAAGCTGCTCTCCAGCGGCAACTCCTTGAAGGAAGCCAGGCATCGGCGGCCGTCCGTTCAAGTATAAGAAATGCAATTTTACTGCAAATCTGTCGCCAGCTGTTTGTGATGTTTCCATCTGACTTGCATTAACACCTGCGTCTCGTGATTGCATAATCCAGCACGGATAAGGAAGTTGGGTCTACGTCGTGAAGGTATCTTGTTGAGCGAGGGACTGTGCGATGCGCGCTCTGCAAGTTTGCAGGCCGTTTTAGCCACCGATATCATGAGAAATGCCGGTCGCAGTGCTCGTTGGCTTAGCGGTATCGATATCTCATTTGCAGCACATAATTCGGGATCACTATGAACCACTGCAAGGTCGATAAGCCTGAAGTTACAGTTACTTGTGAAGGTTTTGTGACCTGAATCATGCGCATGATTTTGGTCGATGCGCCCAAAAACCCCAACACCCAAATGACCTGAATCAGATTGATTTGATCTTTTATCATTTGTCTCGTATGCCCCTCGATTCTTTCCAGCCGCTTGACTGATATCGTTGATCCCAGCGACACCCGATAGCTTGAATATTTGTATTGCGGGTAAATTGTTGATTTAGGGACCATGGGTTAGATATTTAATAAAATATCAGCATCCGTGTCTCGGCAACCCACGGTGTTTCGTCACGTTTTATGGAAACAGAAAATAGCAAGCGCACGCTGGTACTTACATGCGATATCTCTAACGGTACATTCGAGCCCTTGCCAAGGCGTTGTATCCCGGAAAATCTCGAATTCCATGAAAAAGCAAGTTATGTTTTTTTTCGGTGTGCAATATATGGTGCATGTCCGCGGCCCAAATTATATTCCCTGGAGCCCAAATCGTAGGGGAAATTAGTCGTTGTTAAGCGTTATAGAATATTTTACATATTGAGTATGTATTAAAATCATACCTTTCAAAGTGAAAACCTGTCTAATTAAAAGAACGGGAAAACATCACTGGGTAGTACAAATAAACAAGCCTTTCTTTCTTTTGAAACACAAGCTTTTCAGCAGAACATTGTGCTGGATACAGTAAACCAGCTTCGGTTCACTTCGGGCAAATACAGTAAACCAGCACGCCGAAGCCCTGCACGCACAACGAATGATGAAGTCCATCGATTTCTTGGTTCGCCCCTGTATATGGTTCAGTAAGGAACAGGTGTGTACGGGATATTTTAACAGAGTAGCGGGTTTCACAAGATACACTTATAGTGTGCATCTGTGTGTAGGATGTGGCTTGATTCTTTGAAACGGTCAGTCGCTCCAAATTATGGAAACGCAGAGTTGTGTTGGCCCCTTGCGGGACATACGCACGCGGTGGTATGTCGAGCAGACTATCCTCGTTCATTTTTGCAGCCAACTACTGATGCATTTTACTGGTTCAGATTAGTTCAGGTCGAGATCACATAACTATGCGGCGGAAAATGATCACTGTTGAGCACATACCGCGAAGTATACCTTGCGTATCGGAATCTACTCGCATGCAGGCTGGATCAGTTTGTAACTTGTGCAGGCTGTTTGAATCGTGTGGCAACCCACCCGGTCATGTTGCGTCGGTCACTGTGATCAGTGGTCGACTGGTTGTTAGCCGCGGTGTGTTGTGTCTGACATACGTCACCCTGGCTTACGGTCCTGACATCGACTGGTTGTTAGCCGCGGTGTGTAGCGTCTGACATACGTCAGTTAGCCTGGCATCCGGTCCTGCCATCGACTGGCTGTTAGCCGCGGTGTGTGGTGTCTGACATACGTCAGTTAGCCTGGCATCCGGTCCTGACATCGACTGGCTGTTAGCCACGGTGTGTAGTGTCTGACATACGTCAGTTAGCCTGGCATCCGGTCCTGACATCGACTGTCTGTTAGCCGCGGTGTGTGGTGTATGCCCAAGTGTCGGATCCGGATCAGCGCATCTCGCGGCTTCCGGGAGCAGCGGACGCTCGTCCGTGCTGACGCTGCCGCCTGGTCGGCTCACACTGACAGGGATCATTCGATCACACCAGCCGGAAGCGGCAGCGGTCGATCCCGCGGGCGTCTGTCGGTCGTTCACCGCTGATCTGATACCGTCTCAGTCGACGGATCGATGTCTCACACACTGTCGCCTACAGCAGTTATCGAATATTGCCGATGTTCACTACGTGGTCGATCTATCATCCATTGTAATAACACGAACGGATGTCCTGCTGGATATGATCACTGATCAGCCTCTTCTACACTGTATCCGTGTCCGGGCGACGTCTCTGTCCGGTGGTGACCATGTGACCACGCGACGAGGCCACCCGCTGATGACGTTCTGTCGGTGCTCTCAGGACGGCAAGCAGCGGCTCCGGGTTCTCCGACTACAACTCGATGGAGCGCGCACCGGCCAGCGAGCGGCGCAAGAAGGACGTGGCGTCCAGCTCGCGCTTTGACTCCACTAGGGTGGACGCCGAGGACGTCGTTAACGCGCTGCTGCAGAACACCGACCTGAACCAGGACCCGGCCGAATGTGAGCTCACCGACCTGAACCACAGAACGTCACCCCATTCTGATGCGTCTTCGGCGTCTGGTCTGTTATGGGAGGTGTTGCGAGTGGCCCTGTATGATCATGCGCCTGTGACCTTGTATGATACCGTGTAACCTTGCGTGTGCCTCTGTGCTCCTGCGCAGTCCTGTATGTGCCTCTGCGATCTTGTGCACGACTGTACACATGGACTTCTGTGATTGTGCGATGATATTTCTGCTGCTGTGACACCCTACATGTAGCCATGTGTACGGCCCTGTTTTCGACTCTGTGTTTACGTGTGGCCAGACGTGCTACCCTGTTCCGGACCATGTGTTTACGTGTTGCCAGACTTGTGACCCTGTTGCGGACCTTGTGTTGCGTGCGACCCGGCGTGTGACCGTGCTCCGTTGTCGCCAGCGTCGGGTCTGCAGCTGTACGTGGCGCGGGACGGCAGCACCACGCTGAGCTCCGGCGCCAGTGCCGACACCTACCAGCCGGTGGTGATCAGCCGGAGGTAGTGTCCGGCCGACGTGCGGCCGACCATCTAGTCCCGCCCCGCGGTCGGCCACCGCCCCTGACCGCGCCGGTACCGCGGCGCCCGCTGACGGAGAGCCCGTGCCGCGCGCGCCGCCGCCGCCAGGTGGCCGGGTCCGCGCTCCGCCCGCACACCTGTCCTGTGTGTGGCCGGTCGGGTGTCGGCCCGCACGCTGCACCAGTTGATCTGATGCGGCTCGCTATTTGAGTGGATTCTGTGCGCCGCGTATGTGGAGTCGGCGTGGCATTGGTGTGGATTCGTTTGAGCGGATTCAGTGCACTGTTCAAATGGATTCGGCGCACCCTCTGAGTGGAGTCAGCGAGCCGTCTGTGTGGACTTAGCGCGCCGTGTCTGCGGATTCGGCGCGCCGTTTTAGTAGCCTCAGCGCGTCGTGTGGACGGAGTTAGCGGTCGTGGGGCCGCGCGACATGGGGCGTGGTCGCCCAGCGAGTTTATCCAGAGCGACGGCATAGTCTTCCGTATATTTACTAACTGTTTACAGAAGTGCCACATGGATCATCCGTCCTGAGATCCTCCTCGTTCACCTTTAGAATGTCAATTTACGTAATTATTTTCGATGCTGTCTTTGCCTAATCTTTATATAGTTTTCATAGCACACGGCTAAGACGTTTATGCATATATGGGGCATTCATTCGAGCCGGTCACTTGGCTGACATACGACCATCTCGCCTGTTCCGCAATAGAGCCGTGGATGAAGCTCACCAGCTTCGGCTCTGACTCCGCCTTCTGTGCCAAAGATGTACACGCCGCCCAGTGGAGGCGTCCCCTCGGGTAGGCCTCGTCTTCGTCTGTCCTGTCGCGTACTTATCACAGTGGCCGTCGAGGCAGAATACACGACACGCGCCACTGCTGAGTGACTGTGTGATGAGCTGGTCACGGGGTTGTCGCCTGCTGCAGCGTCGCGTACTCGGTCTGGAAGTCGTACGACGTCTGCCGGCGGTCATGGTGTGTCAACCGAGGCACAGTGTTTCAGACTGCAAAACAGCACCAGCAGCGGCAACGTGGTGGTTATAAGCAGGACTTGCCGTCGATCGAAGTGGTGACGACAGTCATTCATATGCATATACAGATGCATTCATAATTTTCTCAAGGAATGGAAACTACTCCGTACATCTGCCGGAGGAGGGAGTGGAGATCACACTGCATGTATGTGTACAGGAGTTGAAAATGTTCGACAAATCTGCATTCCTAAAGTAGGGTCATGTAGGTTTGAACATGCGCAGATTCTCGTTGGGCGGGAAATGGATGGGGACCATGCGATACATTTGTGTAGAAATAAATCGACTGACTACATCAACTGGGAGCCTGCAGCGATGTAATAGAGGCAGACCACTGGAGTTTCGGACATCGTGGTCACGATGGAAAATTGGTGGTGGTGGTGGATTGGAGTTTAGGAACGCGTCGACATCTAGGGTCATTTTGCGCTCATAACTAAATTGTAATCAATTTACGGTGCTGCTATAGCTTGTTATCAATATTCACGGGTCCCAGGGACAATTTGAATGCGAAGACAATTTGGAGTAGGTCGCTAATAGCTACCTGAAGTTGTTTTCGGTTGCTCGATTCTCCACTTTTTATCCGAACTGGGTCAATGAGAATGGAGAATCGTTTTTAGTAGGTGCCCGTCAGAAACTTCTCAACAAGCTGGCATCCCTCCAAAAGAGTGTCTTGAAGGTTAAAATTTTACGTGGAAATCAACGCCTGATAAATATTTGCCTTGGCCGAAACCCTTTTGGTTGGTTAATTAATTCTTGGTTGATTGGTTATTCTAGGGTGCATCGACTTCGTTCGGTTATTTAGTGCCCATAACTAATAGTGTGTTATCGGCTAAATATAATCTGACCTTCCACTGAAGTACTAAATGTACAGGTACACACGCCCGTCACATCTTTTAGCAAACATGCACTAGAAAACAAAATATATTGCAGTGACGGACGGATGACAGAGCTTGATGTTGAAGATATATTCAAATAATTTGCCCTTCTGGATAAAACGCGAATCGTTGCCTAAAACGTCAGTAAGCGTAAGCGAGTCCACCCGTGGCCCAAAATGCCGTCTTCGCTGCACTCGAAATCGAGGACATGACAACAGAGCATGGCACAATGTCACAATGGAGGTACATCACAATGGTCACAGATCGGCCTCGACTCGTTCATTAGCAAGTTACGATGGGTGGCGTGTATGTGCCTTATCATCGGCCTAGCAAGCACTATTTCTTCCCACCGGGACTTCATCACTGATGATACCCATAACACTAAACGGGTTTTCAATGTTTTTGGTTTGTTATTATCAATGGAGTCCCACTCTTTCTGCCATTTGAGCTCAAAGAATGCGTTGATGGTCTGGTTGAGATTTGTAGCAGGAAGGGAAAGTGCATAGGTAGACGGTTTACCGGCTGCCCTCTTTGCCGCCGTATCAGCCATGTCGTTGCCGGTAATGCCCACATGGCTGACCTATTAATTCCCTAACACACGCTTCAGTGTCATCCAAAAAAAAAACATCCTTGTACTTGACGTTAAACAGCGCCTGGTTGTCGTTTTCCAGCATCACAGTCATGTGCCAATGGTGCCCTGAACCCGCGGATGCTCACCAATCTTTCCAACTCGTCCAACGTCAGTGAGCTACCATTGGACGGCACGAAGTGCTTCAACTCCTTGTACTTGCTCAGCTTGGGGTTTATTATAAACGGTACGCCATCAATGCCTGCGGACAGCAAGTTCATTAACTTCTGAGACCAGAATGTCGCCGACGTCGCGACCAGCACGTCATCAACGTCTGCGACCAGCACGTCATCAACGTCTGCGACTGGCATGTCATCATTATCTGTGGCTAACGCGCTATCAGCGTCTGCAAACTATTGTATGCAGGTGACAGTCCATGTCGCTCGCTTGCTCTCGGCCCATAACAGTGAGAGTCCCTGTCGCCTCCCCGGTCCACAACAATGACAGCCCGTGTCGCCTCCCCGGCCCACAACAGTAACAGTCCCTGTCACTTCCCCGGTCCACAACAATGACAGCCCGTGTCGTCCCCCCCCCCCCACAGCCGACAACAATGGCGGTCGGTGCGGACCACACCACTCACCGACGTGCGCCTGCAGCAGTGCGTCGGTCGACTGGGGTCCGTTCCCTGGAGTCGGCCTGCGGGACACGCACGGCGGTCACGCTCCACTGTGACTGTAGGAGCTCCACCGGCGCTCCTACAGTCACACCCAACCAGTGGTCACAGCGCGGTCCGCTGAAGTTCCACACCGGCGCACCATGCGTCTCGACTGCCTCTGGCGCCGGCGTGGTCCTGATGGTCCCACCATGGTCCAACAGCAGCACATACCAAGGCAAATTCACTGTTAAATGAGCGACTTGATACGGCACGGAATTAACACCGCATTAAAGCAGACCCACCGCTAGCTGAGCAACGACGTAACGTCCTTAGAATGTACCTTCAGTCGTCACGTGACGGGCAGCGCACTGACAGTCACACAGAACGGTCAGTACGTCGCCCGCACCAGCCGGCTCAAGTCTGGAGCACGCGCGACGTGCCTGCGCGTGCGTACATCAATTCGACGCTTCAGAATTCCGAGCAGGCCTGCTGGTGTTGTAAGATTACTTCACCATTAACTGTGTGGATGAAGAAAGAAGTTGCTTCGGAAAAGGAAAAAATTGAAAAAAAAAAAAAGAACCCCAAAAAAAAAAAAAAAAAAAAAAAAAAAATAAAAAAAAAAAAAAAAAAATAAAAAAAAAAAAAAAAGTGGAAAAAAAAAAAAAAAAAAAAAAAATGGAAAAAAAAAAAAAAAAAAAAAAAAAAAAGGAAATAGTACACTAACTGTGAATTTCCGGGAAAAATCTTAAATATTTTTTAATTTAATTGGGTTTTTAAAAAGGACAAGGCAGTTATACCACTGACAGAGGGAACTGAAAGTCAACCCGCCTGTGTCCTCCGGCGGTGACAAACAAGATATGGTATGCTGAATACGTACGTGTATGGCAGTGGAGGCGCCGGCGCTGACCTCTTTGGCGTGCGTACCGACCGGCCGTACTTACAGCACATGGTCAGACCGTTTAGTTCTCTGGGGGCAGCATACAGGCGGCAGGTCAGATCAGATCGACACAGGATCGGACAGCTGAAGGTGATCTACATCCGCCCAGTGTCTTTTCGGCAGTTCAGCCGGTTCAGCCCTTCGAGCGCAGAATGCAGAGGTCGGTATCGTCTGGTCTGGTCTGGTCTGCTAAGTGCAGTTCAATGCATTAGCACAGTGGAGAAGGTTGGGTGATTGGTTAAGGGGGGGGGGGCTGTATGACACATTCGGCAGCGGAGGGAAAATGGCGTCGCCTGCCATCTCACCCTGGTATGAAGGGCGGCATCGCGGGGAATCGAATCCCATATCTCTAGCATGCCACTCAGCTTAGCCATCGAGTTGCCTACGTCCTACCAAGTGGAGTACGTCGCAGTACGAGCACAGTACGTAATCTTACAAAAACGACCTTTTAAATCTAACTGTGGAAGCACAATGAAATATCAAAGGACAAAAATAATGTGCTCACAATCAAATCATCAATTATAACCCAAACTAAAAACCAATAGTACATATTTTGGCTCTGAACACTTCCCCAGTCAGATTGTCACCTACAAACTGCCGGGCCAGACTGACCACTGTCCTGACCCAGACCCGTTTCCGCTCACCCGATGAGAGAAAATCCATCCGGGTTGGACCTCTGCCTGCTTAGCACGATCACGTCGACGACGAAGCGGACGACCACGTCGGCCAGTGTTTCCTTGTAGACTAGCTGTTTCTTCTTCCATGCACGACTACCTGCCGGTCGGCGGTAGTGTCAGGGGGTAGAGGAGTGGCTCGCCACCACACACCACATGGGACATGGGACGGCGGCAGTTGTATCAGGGGGTAGAGGAGCGGCCTAGCACCACACTACACCACAGCACGAGACGGCGGAGGTGGTGTCAGGGGATGCATGAGCGGCCCGGCACCACACACCACATGGGACACGGGACGGCGGCAGTTGTGTCAGGGGATACAGGAGCGGCCAGGCTCCATACACCACACTACACACCAAATGGGACATGGGACGGTGGCGGCGGCAGTATCCGTGGTACAGGAGCGGCCGGAAACACACACCACACCACAGCACGGGACGGCGGCGGTAGCATCCGGGGCACAGGAGCGGCCGGAAACACACACCACACCACAGCACGGGACGGCGGCGGTAGTATCCGGGGCACAGGAGCGGCCGGAAACACACACCACACCACAGCACGGGACGGCGGCGGTAGTATCCGGGGCACAGGAGCGACCGGAAACACACACCACACCACAGCACAGGACGGCGGCGGCAGTGTCGGCATGCAGAAGCGAACCGGCACCACACAATATGGAACAGCAGTGGTGGTGTCACGTGGTACAGGAGCCGACCAGCACCACACCACAGAACATAAGGCGGTGGTGACGGTGGGGGAGGGAGCGTACCGCCAAACCAGAGGACGCCCAACAGAGCCGACAAAGACGGTGGCTTTCAGGAGGAAAAACAAAATTGGATGTCGTCTGATCGAACACTGCATTTTGTGGATAAAAACGCCAAATGAAGTTGAACACACTGAGCCACATTTGTAGTGCATCAGTGACTGCAGCTGAGGCACATCTGTATTCGTCAATGTACCACTGTGTTGACTGCCCGAGCCAGTGGTGGGATATAGACATCTGAGGCGCACTATATAGCAAGGAGTTAAAATAGGCAGTCTTCCTGGGATGCTACGCTGGCCAACATACTGAAAGTGTTAAAACCTCGCCTGAGTGCATGGCAATCTTGCTTGCGACGATCGAGGCATGGGGAAGTGATTGTGTCGCCTATGTATAGGGCACACATATTTTACACACCGCTACCTTCTATGCTCGGAAGAATGACCAGCCTGTTCACGATGCGGCGACAACCTGTCTGTGGCCAATATTCTTGGCACATGTCGTCATCTTGAAACGGAACGTCGCGGCTTCTTTGGAACCCCATCACCCACCCCGGTGGATCTACTGGGCGACAGTTCACACTATGTTGCTGAACTCTTCCCATTCCTTTCTACCATTGGTTTTGACGTGGTGTACTCACACCAACAAAGGTAGCAGGACATCGCGAAATAAGGTCACCAAGAAATGCGTTAGCATGCCGTGACCTCAGTCTTCTCATTTACTCCACGCCGACAGCAAGTTTTCTGTGATTTATGCTCCTCACAAACTCGCTTTTACATTGGAAAAATGTGGATCGTGGCACTGCATATCACAGTTGTGCTTGACCCTGTGGCATGTTATTCTGACGGATTTCGCTTGCTTTCGATGTTTGACTGATGATGTTACTTCCATTTCACTGTTTCACTGATTCTGCTTGCATTTCACGGTTTCACTGATGATGTTGCTCCCATTTAATTGGACGCTACATGACCGACGCAGTCGGTGCGCCCCTAAACCACAATAACAACAACAAGCTTTGGTGGAAGACATGATTCAACAGGAAACAAATTTACACGTAGAGCTAAGTAGCAATTTGTATTTAATCAGCTAACAACAACTATATCCTAGATATCGATAACATGCACAATGCAAATATCAATTTCCTTCACTCCCAGATGCATAGTGCTACTGAACACTGTACAGAACGAAACTTACATTAATCGCCGGCAAATTTTGTATGTGCAAGCCACACATCAAGAACACTTCTGAAAGATAATTATGAAAGTCTTATCTACTTCCGACATCAAGCCAAAAACAAATTTAACATGCTGCACTGCTATGGAGCAGCCAGAGCGACCCTGACATCTGTCCGAGGTGTAGCGCCATGACATCTGTCAGAGGTGTAGCGACCCTGACATCTGTCAGAGGTGTAGCAGCCCTGACATCTGTCAGAGGTGTAACAACCCTGACATATGTCAGAGGTGTAGCAACCCTGACATCTGTCAGAGGTGTAGCGACCATGATATCTGTCAGAGGTGTAGCGACATTGACATCTGTGCGAAGTGTAGCAATCCCGACTACTGTCGGCGGTCAAGGCTTAGCGTGCCTGATCTCCGTGCAAGGTGTAGTGACTGATGTGGTGACGCTGACCTGTGTGAGGTGTAGTAAACCTGTCCTCCGTCGGAGATGTGACAAGTCTGACCTCTGTCGGAGGTCTGTGACAAACCTGTTAGTTCGTTAGTTATTTATTAGAGCTAAGGGCTCTTCAACAAAAGCGTGATCGTTTAGTGCCCGGTGACAGACCTGTGTCAGAGCTGAATTTTGACCTCTGCTGAAGGTGTAGTGACATATCTGCATCGGAGGTGTACTCTGACCTCTGTTGGAGGTGCAATGACAGACCTGTGCTGGAGGTGCAGCTACAGACCAGTGCTGGAGGTACAACGACCCTGAACCCTGCCAGAGGTGCAGCTACAGACCAGTGCTGGAGGTACAGCGACCCTGAACCCTGCCAGAGGTGCAGCTACAGACCAGTGTTGGAGGTACAGCGACCCTGAACCCTGCCAGAGGTGCAGCTACAGACCAGTGTTGGAGGTGCAGCAACCCTGAACCCTGCCAGAGGTGCAGCTATAGGCCAGTGTTGGAGGTACAGCAACCCTGAACTCTGCCAGAGGTGCAGTGGCAAACCTGTATCGGTAGTGTGCTGCAGGAAGGTGTGACTCTCGGGTGGCATGTCCCGCTCGCCCACGATGGCCACGTCCTCAACAACATGTCCTTGCGTGCCCTCCGTCTTGGAGAAGCATAAGTAGCGCGTCTCACGTCGCCAGAAGCCGTCCTTCCAGAGGTCGGCGTCTGTGTCCTGATCGTACGTCTTGGCCACCTGTCAGCCAGCAGTAGACATTACGCTGTCGTACAGTCATCACACTGATGGCATGGCCATGGAACGACAGTATGATCACCACACTGACCGTGTTTTCATCACCCATTCGCATTATGACAGGTTGCAGATTGTGCCTCAATGGCTGCAGCAGAACCCACTACTGGCTGTAGGTTAGTGGCACATCTGCTTTGCTCAGGAAGTTGCTGTTAAAATATCCGGGTCGGTCCCTCGTGATACGTACTGTCGGCACTGTCACTGCATGCATTGTATATACTGTCGACACTGTCGCTGCATGCGCTATACCTACTGTCGACCATGTCGCTGCATGCGTTATACATGCTGTCGGCAGTCGATGCATGTGTTATACGTACGGTCGACAATGTCGCTGCATACATTATATGTACTGTCAACAATGTCGCTGCATGAAAAAAAAAAAAAAAATTAATGCAATAAAAAACAAAAACTTTTTTTGCCCAATCTGTCAATCAGCCCTCCCCGTTATACTGAAAAGCCTCTATCTTTAATGATTGTCTAGCAATGTCGCTGCATACATTATATGTACTGTCAACAATGTCGCTGCAATGAGCTATACGTGCTGTCGGCAATGTCGCTGCATGCGTTATATCTACTGTCTCTACTGTCGACACAGTCGCTGCCTGGTTATACATACTGTTGGCACAGTCGCTGCATGCATGATACATACTGTCAACAATGTCACTGAATGAGTTATACATACTGTCAGCACCTTCGCTGCATGCGTTATGCAATCGGTCAGTACTGTCGCTGCATGCATCATACATACTGTCAATAATGTTTCTGCATGCATTACACATACTGTAAACAGTGTTGATAAATGTGAGATAACATTGGCATACTCAGCAAAGGATGTGTGAACGAACATACTTACATTATGAACCGGAACATTCAGGAGGGTAAGATTTTTGGATTCAGCTTCAGGGAATACAGTGTAAAATGATAGCACAAATGGAACACGTATTTTTGTGTCAGTGTCTTTGTAATACATGCAAAATTAATACAGACAAATAGCAAGCATGGTTCCTTAGATCATAATGCTGTAATAATGAGGTGCTTTTATGGCATAAAGCAATTGTGGTATCATTAAAAACATCATTTTAGGGTGCTGAAAATACAATTCATTGATTCATAAGTTGGGTTTAGTGGCCTGATGACTACAGGGTCATTTGGCACCCATCTGAAGTAAAAGCTAAGCATCCCAACTATTGCCATACTGTTAATGCCCATGAATGTGGTGGCTTTTTTTTATTACAGAAAAAAAAAAACTATATTATAAAAAAAAAAAAACTAATACACCTAAGAACAAGAGGGGTAAAAAGAGAAACGACAAAAGGAGGGTAAAATAAAGGAGAAAGGTAAAATGAAAGTGTAAAAATAAGAAAAAAAAAGAGAAAAAAAAAAAGGAAAGACACGAACTAAACTTAATTTAATGCTTTTCAGTCATCCACAGCACCGACTGTGGCCTTTTTTTTTCAAAGCCCCCGGGCGCCCCCCCACGGTGGCGGGGGGGGTGTTGTTTGAAAAAAAAAACAAAGGGGCACCACTACAAAAAAAAACAACCGCCGGCCGCCCCAAAAATTTTTTTTTTGGCCTGCCGCCTATTTTTTTTTTTTTTTTATTTTTTTTTTTTTTTTTTTACAAAAATTTTTTTTTTTTTTTTAAATAAAAATAATTTAAAAAAAAAAAATTATATTAAAAAAAATACAGTGTTGGCTCAGGTCAGGATGGTGGTAACATGATATGTATCAGTGGTGAAACATGCAGTGTACATGTGTCCAAGTGCCACCATGCACATACCTTAATTCCCACCCTGAACCTGTAGTAGCCAACAGGCATAAGGTCATGCACATGGTACTCATGATCTGACACAGATATGCACATGTACTTACAACTGTGAAGCCTGGTGGACAGCCAGAGATAGACTCGACCACACACAAAGACGTGATGGGTCGTTCATCAGGCAGGGCTGAGGCCAGGTCACCAGTGAACATAGTGTTGTCTCCGCACACTGAACCTGAGTGTGATGGGAGGGGTGTGAAGAGTTGGACAAGAAGGCCCAAGTCAGGCATGCTGGACACTTCACTGATGGTGCAAACCCACAGTCATGTTGTTTGAATGAATTTGATGTTCATTCATTGGTCAAATGACTGCTTATTGAGATATAAGTACTGGAACTTAAAATATATATATTGTAAAAGCTTTCACTTCCCAAAGAAATTAATATAAAATTTATTCAGATAGCATCAAAAATACCAGAAAAAACACATTTTAAACAAAAATGGCTACAGGCTTCTTCCATATACTTGCTATGACTTTCTACACATGAATAACATGCATTCCTCCTAGAACCCACTTTTTTCATGGGATAGAGAGGTAGGCAAAGATGTCAAAACATCTGATGTTGTCAAAACAATTTAGCAATATGATTAGGACAAGTGCATGCAAAAGTTCACAATGACAGATGAACACCTTTTATAACAAGATTGTTATGGCACAGATGCCAGGAATTGTGAAAACAGGCAAAACAGTTATATTATGAAGTTTCATGGAAATGTATTTGGAAAAAGAAAACCCCACCTACAGAAGGTAAGAACAAGTTTATGACAGGTGTCATCTTCAACATGGATAAAAAAATTCAGAGCACTGATAAATTATATTGTTTCAAACAGAATGGTAAGACCAAGAGTCTTGTTAGTTAGTTAGTTATTTGGGTTTTAGGGCACATCAACTGCAGAGGTTATACAGCGCCCAACCAAGAGTCTTGTATGTACAGTGCAAAATATCTTGGGTTACCCACCATACACATGGTGCATAACCTCTGGGGTTACATACAAATTGCATGGTGTGTTACCATAGATGTTCACTAAACCTGATCTAAAAGGCATGCAGTTTAGAACTCCAGGTATGCATTGAGCACATGCATAGCCCAGCAATACAAATAGGGGCATTATTGAAGTTTAAGGTAACCATGAGGCAAGTTTTTCACACATTTTACCTCCATGAAACATATAAATGGATTAGGTTTGGCTGCTATAGGTTGAATTAGTCCTTTGCTGTGAGTCATGATCTTTTAATTGGCAATTTAACAATACAAACAAGTTTTTTTACAAAACAGTTTTAGGCTTGGCTAGATCTGGCTATGCTAGGTTGGGTTTCTTTTTGAATTGCATACAGAAAATGTTCAGAAATTTACATCTCTACAAAAGATGTTCTGGCATGGAAGGCTAGGTTAGGCTAGATGATGTTAGTTTTGCTCTATATTTTGAATGTTACATTGTATGCTGTTGCTCCTCCATGCCCCTTTTGGGCATTATTTTGCCTCCCAACTGAAAAATAGGTAGGCAGGCAGGTAGGTAGGTAGGTAGGTAGGTAGGTAGGTAGGTACCTACCCCCCTACCTCTCCATTTGCAGAGGAAATGAGTGGTCACATCTAGAGAAGTAGGTGCCTAGGTATACCTTCCTAGTACCTACCAAGTACCTACCCGTGCAGGTACCTACCTGACACTGTTATACTCTTCGACCAAGCCATACAGATGAATGAATTAGTGGAAAGGACGGATGAATGTCCCTTGTCAAGGCCCCCAACATAGGTAGGCAGGTATGTATCACATCAGCATCGGTATCAACGGTACGGTACCTACCCACCTATACCGATATCGCCTTGGTTGATTCACATATGGTGTCATTACTACCATATTTTCCTTTGCAGTGCGGTTGGTAATAGAAAACACTGGTAAAAATACCATAAATGAATTACTTGAGCCGATGTAATTAATCTCATTTTGATCAATTGTGACAAAAAATACACTTTATATTATAAAACATTCAATATTAATTGACTAGGTCCAGTTCCGTGCCTGACACGCGTATTTGTAATAGCATCGTATTTTTAAGCACTGAAAATTTCAGCTGTCTGTTAACAAAACGCTAATGCGTCGTTATTCGTCTTTCCCACGCTAAAACCGTAAACATCGATACGCTTGACCACTCATGTGTATGGGTGTGGGTGGTGGTGTAGTGCGGTTTCGCCCGTGTGGGCATGGTGCCTGTCGAAATTTGGTACTTTTGATCGCGGGCTCGCGGAGCTCATGGTCAGGACTCAGAATTGGTTTGATGTTCCATGCTTTAGGAATTTAAGCTTCATTTGAAGTGACAGCGATGGCTTCCGCTAGAGCGGGCACTGGAAGGATTAGGGATAGGACAACAGGCCAGCATGTCACCAGTGTGGATATCGATCCGAGCGAGCCAGCGATTGATGAATTCGATCCATTCCAAGATCAAAATAATGTTGAAGAAGATCCAACTTATGAGCCACCACCAGAAAAAGAGTAAGACATTTAATATTGTCTGGTACTTATCTACCTAGGTACCTATGTTGGGATCCATAGGTAGGTACAAATTGTAATCTGTGGCTTCATTGGATTATTTTGATGTAAGCACTAACATTGCTTGTAACACTAACATGCATGCTTTTCAGTTGGTAGGCAAAATTATTCTGCAGAGCCTGAACCATGAGCCTGAACCAAAGCAGAGCCTGAACTTGATTGGTATTGATATATAATGAGTGATAGTGTAATATTTAATGGAAACCTTAAATAACATAGGGGTTATTCAGTTGAGCTTGAGTCATTGCCATCAGCCATCCACCACCCCATTGAGCTGCCAGTAGGCTTGCAGTTTAAGTTTTTTAAAAATAATCTTGCATTTTTAATCCTACATTTATAAATGTGATTAAGATGTTGCAACCATTAGTCTTTCTTCAAATACTCACTTTTCAGTTGGTGGTGGTTGATACAGCTAATGTCATAGGAAATGTATGGCATTATTGGCATGGCAGAGGGAAGGTGGTATGATATTCACAGTATTTTATGAGTTAGAGATGCAAACACTTCCATACCTTTACAGGATGGTTCAGGCTGTGGATCATTAATTTTGCCCTCCCTGGTGTTGCCAGACTGACCAGTATGGCACTCAGACAGTGGTTTATAAAGCTTCAATGCTTGAAGAATGAAGTTGAGGATATCCTATCCATGAAATTCCTTCAGGAACAAATTGGGCATGATTTGGACAAGAACACCATTAGCACTGCCTTCAGCACTAGCAGCATTTCACATAACTTCTGGTCCTGATCAAAATTTCCAGCCTAGTGTAGTTTGAAGTATTCTGTTGATTTTGGGAAGGGATGTTGAATTATACCAGGAATGTGTGGCTTTTAGCATGAAAGAGTGTTGAATTGATTGCAGGAAGCATTCAATTTATTCTATGACATTTGTGACATACCATGTATTGGTAATAATATGCTGTTTGCTGTGTTTTCACAGTAAACATTATGCTAGAGTTTTTCTTTTCCAAATAAAAAGTAGCCACTTGCAAAGAAAATGAGTGACCCATTGTCTTAATGTCATGGACAAATATTGTATTTAACATTATAAAGAATGGAAAAATGCCTTCAGCTGCAATAAAATACAGCTGCCTTTGGTAGTCAGTTGGGGGTTGGGGCTTATGTCTGATGTGTGCATAAACTATGCAGTCAAGACATATTCAGTGCAAATAGTTGAGGTTCTCTTCAATTGCTGATAGGACAAGACATTTAAAGTGATAAAACTATAAAGCACATTTGTATATGTTTAAGATTTTTGGATGGCTTATTTTATACTCAGCTAATATATGTGCAAAAATAAATTGTTCACTGCCAAACTATGGTGAATTCAAGTGGTTTTCAACTGGTGAAACTTGTTTCAGGAGTAGTCGGCATGGAATAGCCAGTATTTCATCTGAACAACATTTGTATGCTTACCATTTTTTGTTAAACACTTTCTGTCAATTCTCACCTGGTTGGCTCCATTCATCAACTACTTGACCAAAAGTGTGTTGCAGGCTCCAGCAGAACACCTGGTTATGGATAAGAAGTATTTCCTCACTGGCAAATCTGGAAAATATAAGTTGTTTGTAACTGGGAAATTTCACATCCTCCCTCCATTCTCTATAATCATCACATCTTGCCAGTTGAATGTAGATGTATATTTTGTTAAGAAACATGCAAATAATATTTGTCAAGGCATGGGATAAACCCCTTAAGCTTATTCTGGTATATGGCACACCTTATTTGATGGAACCCTGGCCAAAATTTCCACCCATGCATGCTTTATGCACAATGGTATTCAAGTTTTGTGCACCAGGATTAGCATGGTGTGTGTATGCTTACTCCTTGATGATCCCATGGTGTGTATTTTTACATATGTCAATGAGTGCACCTGTCAGTTTTTATGCAGTGATGTCATCTGAGTAATCTGAAATTACTTATGGTATATGTCATGCCTTCTGGACTGGAGGGTTTGATGTAAACAAATATGTTCATACCCAGTGCATCAGTTGCATGTTTCCCCTTATTAGAAGAATATCAATTGGAAGCAATAAAACATGCATGAGAACGTGGGGCAAGAGGACTCAGGGCCTCCACATTTTTTCATAACCATAGTCATCAATCCTATGGACGGAATCATATTTTCTGGAAAATATGATTTACTCTTCCACTTTCCACCAGAATTCCTACATCTCTGTATTTTTTGTCCAATTATCTAGCTGTAATTTTTCATATGACATTGGGTTACACAGCCGCTCCGGTAGCTCAGTTGGTTAGAGCGCTGGCCTGCACTGGTCTCCCCTGTCCTGGCAACACAGGGTTCGAGTCGCTTCGCGCGCTCGCATTTAGCCCCCGGCCGGGAGTGTTAGTTGGCAGCTGGCCCGATAAGGCCGGGGACAAGCTACCGGGCGGCCGTGTCGGTGCATTGGTGGCACGTTAAACTTTCGGTCTAAATTCTGCCGTTGAACTAGAGTTCATGGATTGGGTGGTGGGGCCAGGGTTCACGCAACAAGGTCTGCTTAGCAATGGAACCCTGGTTCCTCAAGCCACCCCAACAGCAACTCGGATTAAATTTTTTTTTAAACTTTCTAATTTAATGGATTTGAATCCACTTTGTACTTATTTTGAGCAGCATACCCCTTTTTCACAACTGCATTCTACATTAAAATAACATCTGTACAGTTGCATAGCTTCACAGCATAAGTCAAAGCTTCATGCAGATGTTCCAACACTCACAGTGAATGTTTTCACCATATCATCAGTGGCACAGGTACAACTGCAGCAGAACAAGTATTAACTGAGTAAAGGAAGCGACCAAAGCTATGAAATAAAATCTGATATCACCATGAGGGAAACTAACAGGAATCAAGGAGTGTTCTTTGTGCATTTTCTTCAATGACTCATGCCTTGCTGTCTCTAATGCCTGGCGGATGGATAACTGGATGTTTAGGCACTCCTTAAGAGCATGTTTCCAGCCATTATGAAGGTCATTGAATATGTATTCTGTATTGCCATGTATGTATTGAGTCAAGACTTCCTTCAATACTCATGTGTTCAGCTATATGTCCCAAATTATTGCAAGCAAATTATTTGTTATTACAACTGTCACGACCATGAACATGAACACTTGATGAAGTCCAGTGGTTTGTTGGTATGACTGATGTATTGACATTTCCGGACGTTTTGCATAGATTACGTGAAACATATTCAGCACTTTGAGAACCTGTGGGCTGTCAGCATGTGGTATGACAGTAGATGGCGGGTGTAGGTTGGTTGTAAGCTGCAAGGCATTGTTCCCGTAGTCCTGTCTCCTGTCGTATGAGTCATGCAGCAGCCGCCGAGGTGTTTATTTACACGGAAGCAGATGGCCCCGAGCCTGCCACAATGACATAGGCCATTACTGCAGGGGTCTGCCAGGTGTGTGACATGTGTGACTTATGTCTGCAGGTGGTACCATGGTCGACTGGACCGGCAGGGCTCAGAGGAACGACTGCGTAGCTTCGGCAAGTCGGGCGCCTATCTGATCAGAGAGTCTGACCGCAAGCCTGGCTCCTATGTCCTCTCCTTTCTCGGTCGGACTGGCGTCAACCACTTCAGGTAATGCCACCACATCCCATGTGTGTAGACTGAGGCAGTCCACAGGTAATAAAGGAGGGACACTATGTGATGAGGAATTGAAGCACTACCCATTATTTTCGAGTTTTCCATGTTTTCCCAGATTTGACATTTAAATCAATTTGTGTCATATGGGCATATCCGATGGCATTATTCCTTGGATATATTATTGTTGGATGGGGGGGGGGGTCGCCAGACAGATGTCCTTGACAACATTTCCATGGTATTTATTTTTTATCACTGATGTTTCGTTGCAAATACAAGTTGTATTATTTTTCCTTTCCACTAGAATCTCCTCATGACACAAATTGTGCCCACCATGTTTGATTTGTCCGAAGTTTTGGAGATACAAATGATTTGATACCTTCCCCACGAATGGTTTCTTCAAAAACAAATTGTATTCTGATATTTATAGTTGGTGCATAATTATTGGCTTTCCATGTTACTCGTGCTGGTGCGATCATTTTTGCTATTTCATTCTTAACTCTACTGGATTGCACCAGGTGTGCACCAATGCCTCCAGGCCTGAAAATGTGCTGTATGATCAGTATCCACTACCCAATGCTTTCAGGCTTGAATCCATGCTTCTTTTTTTGGGCGTCAGTCTTCTTTACTCCATGCATACATATATAAATGTATGCTCTGCTATCGGTATACTGTGATACATACATGCAGGCCTGATTTCATGCTCTACAATCAGTCTGCTCTGCTCCACACCTTTGGTTGTAAGCACACACTATGCTGCCAGTGAGATGTTCACCATGCTTTAAGGTATGAAGGCCTTAAAGCATAGTGATATCGGCGTTGCAGTGTCCGCTTTTTACCGAGTGTGACGTTTGTATTGCGTCTTCGGTGTAGCGATTGACTCATATCCGGAGAAAGTAGCAATATTCCGATAAATTGACTGCTGTATTTTGTTCTACCAAGACATTCATCCGTGCTACCGCCATGGGAGCAAAGCTATGTTATCGCGTGGGCAATACATGTGTGTTCCTTGCAGCGCAACACACGAGCGTTGTCTTTCAATGTTGGTGACACGATCTTGTAGTTTAGGCAATTGCTCCTTTTTTAGAGTTATTGTGTTTGGCTATTTAAGTGGCAGCAGTGTTGCACTGCGATGCATGCATTGTACGTATTTCGCCATATTTTATGTGTGCCGCTGGTGGGCGGACACATCGGGTAATTGCATTGTTTTACCACCGGCTTCACGCCACGTTATGCCGTCATGGTCGCTTTTCCGGCAGGGTGACGGCCGTATACGGCGACTTCTACATCGGCGGCCGTCAGTTCGCCTCGCTCTCCGACCTGATCGGGTACTACACGCAGTACTCTGACCTGCTGAAGCGCGAGCGACTGGAGCACCCGGTGCCGCCGCCGGAGCCGGTCAATGATCGAAGGAAGGTCGTCGCTGTGCTGCCTTACACCAAGATGCCTGACACGGAAGAGTTGACGTAAGGCTGCCGCTGTTCCGATAGAGCTGTGTTAGGCTGTGTGTGCAGTGGGGTGCATGCTGAGGACTGGGTAGGGGGAAGGGAGTGGGCCCACTTGACCATGCAGACATGTACTAGTCACATGATGCTATATTGGTCTGCTTAGCTACATCCATGTTCAGCCCGGTTTAACTATGTTAGATTGTTTCGACCATGTTCAGCAATGTTCTATCCTGTTTCGCTGTCACAGAACGACACTGTCAACTTCCGAGTCGAATAGGATGGTGAAGTAAAGATCGTGGTGACATGGGAAATTCCGATCACTGCCGCTGCGGTTCACCTTCCGTGTTGGCTGTGGTCCGACCGGCCCTGCGCTGAGCGTCAAATCGTATGGCAGGTTCTGAATTAGCTTTGGTCTGACCAATTGTCAACTCATGTTTCAGTTCTGGCCCGACCAGCCTCATGCTGTGTGTCAGGTTTCGTGAATCTCAGCCCTGGTCTGACCAACTCTATACCGTGTGTCAGGTTCCAGAAGGGCGACATATTTTTCGTGCACAATGACTGCGGCGACGGCTGGCTCTGGGTGACGGCCCACCGGTCCGGCGAGCAGGGCCTCATCTTCCAGGAGCTCACCGAAACGCTCGACGAAACGGTCGATCCCAACACGGTCTATCCGTGGTTCCACGGCTGCGTCTCCAAAAACGAGGCCGTCGACCTGCTAGTCAAAGGTGATACGGACACTGCTGGCACACTGGCCATTCCAAATTACCTCCAAGTGTTGTGAAGTATGTGGTGAGTGTCTGCCATGTTTTACGCCAGTGGCATCTGTAATCGCAGCACGATCGCCTGGGATTGTGGATGACTTGTTCAGAAATGCTTGCATGTAAGTGCAATGCATTATTTCTTTCGCTCCACAGAGACATGCTTGTATCAGCACTTTGAAGGTTTGATGTTGAATCAGAACACCTGTTTATAATATCAGTGTTTATTTCTGGTTCTTACAAATCAGTGTCCCAGATTGGCATCACATAGTGATAGTGTAGCAGTAGAGTGCCTCGTGTCAAGAGCCCAAATTACGTGCATTGATACATTTGGCTATTGGCCTGGACTGCTGACGTTCGATACACAGCAAGTAGAAGGTGTTCTAAGATCTGCTCACCAAGCTAACAGGCATTTCTATGAGGAGTGTTTTTCATACTATACTGGCACGGCCATGTGGTGAATATTTTTTGTGCCATCAATATTTTCATCATTCCACTTTTATACAATGGAGTAATATGGATGAAATTTTATGTATTTTTCATTCATGTGTGCATGGAAAATGATTGATAGCCTATTCTTGTTCCTGTGTGCTTATATTAAGCTGATTCCTAGTCTGAGGTTTCTAGTCATTTGGAGGAAATTTCAGGTGTACAGAATGAAGGTTCAATGTGCTACAAGATTAGGAATTTTATATTATTTCCCCATTGACACCTATAGCAGTTATTTTCCTGGAGCCCTCAAAGATGTTACTAGCATTGCTAATTGTCTGATAGGGCTTCAGGAGCATTTTTTAACTGATATCTCGTGGCGGGATCTGTCCAGCAAGAAACAGGAGTGGGGAGTGGTGTGACCTGCCTTTATTTGCTTACCGCGACCTACTTCTCACCTTTGGAATTTAACTTAATTAGGTCGCATGGGTATGGAAGGGCACTCCCGCCTACCTATTAATGGGTAGGGGAATTAAATTAGAAAAAAAAAAAAATTTTAAAGGCAATGATAACAATGTGTTTGTCGACATGCCTCCAAATCTGATATCATGGGTGAATGCGAAACTGAATGCGGTGCTATAGCAACGTCCTGTTTCCATCCTAGGGACAGAATCGATCACAGAACGGTGCTGTTCACATTCGTTGAGGCATTTTCGACGTAAACAACACCAGTTAGCTTCCACTGTCCACCACAGTTGGACCAGGCAGTTCACTGGTGTCCTAACTAACCTACACTATCCACCACAGCCGGACCGGGCAGTGTACTGGCACCCCAACTAACCTACACAGTCCACCACAGCCGGACCGGGCAGTGTACTGGCACCCCAACTAACCTCCACTATCCACCACAGCCGGACAGGGCAGTGTACTGGCACCCCAACTAACCTACACAGTCCACCACAGCCGGACCAGGCAGTGTACTGGCACCCCAGCTAACCTCCACTGTCCACTACAGCCGGACCGGGCAGTGTACTGGCACCCCAACTAACCTACACAGTCCACCACAGCCGGACCAGGCAGTGTACTGGCACCCCAACTAACCTCCACTGTCCACCACAGCCGGACCAGGCAGTGTACTGGCACCCCAACTAACCTCCACTGTCCACTACAGCCGGACCGGGCAGTTTTCTGGTGCGTCCCAGCGACAACTCGCCGGGCGACTATTCGCTCTTCTTCCATATCAACAACCAGATACAGCGGTTCAGGATAGAGAAGAGGGGTGTGCGGTGAGTACGTGCTGGCGCCGTTCTGCTCTCTACTCGCCAACGAATGGCGGGATGTCTCTCGATCAGGAGACCGCACATTTTCCAATTCCACATGCTTTTGTGTGACACCATGGTCTGATGGGCCTAGTCGTGTACTTTGTGTGTGTGTGTGTGCGTGTGCGTGCGTGCGTGCGTGCGTGCGTGCGTGCGTGCGTGCGTGCGTGCGTGCGTGCGTGCGTGCGTGCGTGCGTGAACCTGGGCTTGTTTATGACGTCTGTCTGTTGCGTGCTTTTGCGGGTGTGCGCCGATTTGTGGCCGGATATTTTCTGCGGACGGCAGTAGTCTGTCGGTCGTGATGGTGATGTGACGTCTGTCTGTTGGCATGCTTTTGCGGGTGTGCGCCGATTTGTGGCCGACTATTTTCTGCGGACGGCAGTAGTCTGTCAGTCGTGATGATGATGTGACGTCTGTCTGTTGGCATGCTTTTGCGGTGTGTGTGCGGATGTGTGGCCGGCTATGCGCCGCTGTCAACTCGGTCGTGATGGTGATGCAGGTTGGTACGCAATGAATGTCATTTGGTGCCTGCTACTCATAGGAGCGTTATCCGTCGCTTAGTTGAGAAATGGTAGGACATTTCATGACGTTCTTTGCCAGATATGCGAGGAACGGAAGAATGCTCGGTATTCTCTGTCAGCCACGCAGGGAAGGGGTTTGATGCTGGTTTCGCTGGCAGGTATGTGATGGGAGGACGAACTTTTGAGTGTCTGGAAGCCGTCATCAATCGCTACAAGGTGGAACAGATCGTGGAGGGCCACACACTGTCGCAGCCAGTGAAGGCACGTATCCTTTGCGCCGCCACCTTTTACCTCTCTGTTCTCATCAAATAGTCTGGATCAATTTGGTAGTATTTGCATTGTGGGACACTCATCGTGCTACACTATTCACAAATATCATTATCCGATTCCATAGGTTCTTATTCGTTGGCCCAGTTTTGTTAGGTGATCAAATTCGGCTTTACTGCTGGCGCCGACAATGAAGATGAGCACCTCGGTTTCAAATTTCCCAGCTGACAGTCAGCCAACATTAGCAGAATGTCGGCATGTGGTTGATTCGTTCTGAAGTATATCAGCTAGAGTCGACTAGCCATGGCGTGATGTCGGCCTGTGGCCGATATGTACACCAGCTGAGAGCAGGCTAGCTCTGACGGCCGGGTGTGCGCTGTAGCCGTGCGTCCAACCAGGTGCTCCACTGCACGCCTGTGACCGGCCCCGCCCTGTTGTCCCGCCGGCAGAAGACCACCGTCGAACTGGACGGGCCGGTGCAGCCGCGTGATGTCAAGGTGCAGCACGCCGACGAGATCTACGCCACGCTGCGAGAGTGTCGCGAGATGCAGGGACTCAAGAAGAGCAAAGGTTGGACGGCCGACAGTCGTTGATGAGTCGAACAAATTTTGGATGGCAAACGACTGATGGGCAACGTCCTGGAATTTCGAAATTAAATTAAAAACGTATCACGAACTTGTTTCAATTGTGCTGACAGAGGTCTAGCTTTCTGGATTCATTCCCATGAAACTTCACAACGTGCAACTGTAGTAACTGTTACTTTTCCGTCATACTTGACACTTCGGCATCTGTACCATCAAAACCTTGCCAACAAATGTTGTGTTCATGTGTTAATATCATCTTTTTTCCGCACGTTTCCCGTCATATTGTCAAATTGTTTCGAGGTCATCGTGAGTTTTGACGTGTTCGCGTGCTACCCTTCCCTTTGCGAGAAAAAAAAAGAATCCCAGGACACTGCTGATGGGGTTACTGAATTACTGTAGTTGTTCGGAATCGTCAGGTACTCATTCAGAGCTTTTATTTCCACGTCGTACTTGTAGCGACGCAGATACCATGGTTAACTCAAATGGTTCGTACTGAACCAGATGGGCGCTGTATGACCGAAGCAGTCGATGCGCCCCTAAGCCCAAATAACCAACCAACCAATCATACTGAACCAGAATGTGCTTGTTTGCTATTTTGGCATTGACTAATGTGGGCCAGATGTTTAACATGCATGCTCCAAAATTAGTGTCAAGTCTGCATGACCCCGTGGTGAATTTCGGAGCGCTTCTTTACAGGTGTAAAGATGCAAGGGTATCTGAGCAAGAAAAACGAGAAAAACAAGAAATGGAAAACTATGTATTTCGTGCTGCAAGTGGAAGGCACCGACACCCACCTTCTTTTCTACGATAATCCCAAGGTATATTTGTTTCCTTAGCCAGAGAAAACATCAGGGTGGACGAATCCGAATCATGCCCCAATGTGCGTGCAATGAAAGATGACATAGATGGGACCATCTTATGCATAGGGTTGGACTGTGGTGTCGAACGGTGGAGAAATGTATTTCGTACATAAAAACAACATTTTGCCCAGAATGATGACAACAAAATCAAACAATAGCATGTTTTGCCGATGGACATTTCACCCAAGATGATTTCAATGTTTTGATATAAAAAAGCAATCTGAGCATTAATATCCTAAAGCCCATGGCGAATATGCATTGCGCCTACCTCAACAAAAGTAATCATTCGGTCAGCATGATACAGAACCTGAAATTATTGGTGTATTTTGCTCGATTTGCCTAGCGTCGACTGTAGATTGTAGGCTTAGATGCGCGTAGTTCTGTTGGTGCCTGTATGTCTGTTCAGTGGAGGAAAATGTGCAGAGGTGCTAGTGATCAGTACGGATGCATATCGATGTTCAGGGATTTCTTGTAGTTGGATGCTCTACATGACTGAACAGTCATACGAGCGTTCAGCACACGGGCATGGGACGGATTCAGGGCCTGATTATTTTTTAGTGCGTGGAACAGGGAAAATTGTTCCTGGGCTCTGCCTTCCCCAGAGTCTGTGCTATACACTTATTGCACGCTGGTGCACCTCACCCACAAGCGTGATGTGGTGTGTAGCGATGCCACGCTCCCCGTGCAGCACCCGCTCTGTTCACAAATAGTGGCGAATGTTCCGCCATTTCCGGCCGCGATCCCTGCCTGTCCGATGACTACAGCCGGTTTTGCGGTACGGTGGTTGTATGCTGGGTGGACGTTAGGAACGCCAACAGCCGACGTGTCCGAACGATCAATCAGAACACTGTCGGAACTCTGGTCGTCCACTCGAACTGTTCGGTTCACCATGCGCTTCGCCTGATCGCGTGGTCACGTGCCCCCCCCCCGCTCACGTCAGCTCCTGTTCTGCAGCGAATGAAGCCGAAGGGCCTGATCGATCTCAGCTGCGCGTACGTCTACCCGGTGGACGATTCGCTGTTCGACCGGTCGTTCTGTTTCCAAATAGTGGAGAAGGCGCTGCCGTGCCTGGCGACGGTCACCTACCTGTGCGACGGATGCGCCGACTCAGTGCAGGTAACACCTGCTCGCAGGTCGTCTGTCCACAGCCGGTGGGGCTGGGCAGGTCGCTCGTGTCTGGCCGCAGGTACAAATCATGTCACCCGTGCCTGACCAGAGGTCTACAGTGGAACCAGAGGTACCGGTCATGTCATCTGTGTCGGACCAGGTGGGTCATTAGTGCCTGGACAGAGGTACGGGTCAGGCGTGCATGTCTAACCAGAGGTACAGATCGGGTCATCTCGGTGTGGCCTATTGTATCTGCTTCTCTGTGGCTAAGACCGTATAATCGTATACTAGATGTATACTCATTGTTAATATGTCAGCCAGATGTGCTGAGTGTTAACCTTATAACACGTACACCTGTCCCTCAGTGACGGCGGTTGGTATAGGATCTGATATTGCGATCTCTTGAGCAATGTGCAGGACATCAGTGGCGATTGTATTGACATGCTTCTAACATACTTCTAACGTACTGACATGGAAATAGATGCAGACCATCTTCAGTATTGGTTTCATGAATCAAGGTATCGCCTAAAGCCACTTTAGAGCACACCGTTTTAAAATACACCTTATAATTTTCAAGGTAGAGAAGGGAATATGACCATGTTTCATTGTCCCATTGGGAAATGTGGGAGAATGGGAATGAGAGAGGGAGCAGGTGAGGGTGGACAGGAGGGGGAGATGGTGAGAGGGGAATACCAGAGGTGTTAATGGCTGGATTGCAATAATATGTAAATTAAAGGTCTCAAGTTGAATTCCTTCGCTCACAACTAAGAGTAACAAGAAATGGGTGTGTGGCGAATGATTTATGGTCATATAATACTTATTTGAACATAAGTACTACTTTCTGCTGCATTATCTCTAAGCATCTCACAAGTATCCACTTTGGCAGCGGATCCACTCATCTTTAATCTCAAGATGCCTTCCTGCATCAAAATCTGGTAGCCGCGCCTCCATGCATTCGGTTGATAATTACCGAATGCTCTTTCCACTGCGACACGGTGGTGCTGCCACCTATGAACCAGCTTATTAATTGCCAATCGAGTAGCTGCATACAGCCGAGTATTGTAGAAAACCAACAAGCGCCTTCAAACAGGTCCGTAGAGATCAAATAGTTTTGGTGGCGATGCACGTACTGTGCCATCCCCCCCTGTGGCTGGGGACGAGTAGCTTAGGGGTAAGTTGCTTGACTCACAATCAGAACGTTGTGGGTTTGAGTTTCACCTGTCGCTACTCTTCGTCCGCAACCAATCGGCGTGAGGGATTGGCGACGATACATGACTCAACGATCGATGTGTCGTAAAATCAATAAGCAACCAACCAACCTCCCTGCTGTGCTGTGCAGTGACTGCTGCAGGACTGGGTGACGATGTAATGCATCTCTTGCAGGTCGGGGTGACGGTCCGCTGCGGCATCTGTTGCAGGACTGGGTGACGGCACTGAAGCCGCTGTGCGTGCCTCAGAACGCGCGGCTGCCCAAGGTGGCCAATCTGCGTGAGCTGCGCTGTCTACAGCTGTCCGTGCTCGAGGCGTACCGGCTGCCCATCAAGCTGGTGCCGAGTCCGTTCTGCGTCATTGCCGTCAACCAGGTGAAGGTGGCGCGCACCAAGGTCAAGACCGGACCCGACCCCGTCTGGGGCGAGGACTTCGTGCTCGAGTGAGTGTGAGAACTTAGTGTTGCGCCCTTCTGCCGTTCATCGTTAATAAAGTATGTAAATCCGTCTCACGATGTATTTTTAGATAAGGTGCTGTAGTTGTCAGATTCGTCTAGGTTGTACCGACGAGGTATGAAAATTATGCAAAGTTTCTCCAATACGCTATTCCATTCTTGTAAGTGTTTCAGCAAAAAATAAGGAGAGGTTGCGTTTTTACCATGGTTCTCTGGACGACTGCAGTTGACCTCACTGGTGGAAACCGGTGTACATTAACGCTAATTTCTATGTTCAGTTTAAGGCAAATGACTGTCCGTAGATATAGTCGTATGCTGAGCATTCCGTACAACGTGAAATCATACGCAAGGCTGGCCGTCCAACATGGACAGCTGCTTGTCCCTGACTCCTTGATAGCATTTATATACACCAGGCGAAGCAAATTCGCCAGGTCGTTTATGTTTAGGGCGGTGGCCAGCTGGTAGACTCTCCCTAGCTGCTGTGTGGCTGTCCAGCTGTGCTGCCACGGACTCCACCGTCAGCCGTCCGTCTGTGCAGTGCAGCCACATATGTGGCTGTAGTTCTGTGCTGTCACTGACACGTGCCCCGTCTCCAGCGATCTCCCTCCAGACGTGCTCACCTTCAGTGCTATCATCTACAACAAGGGCAAACGCTCCAAGGACAGTGAGGTGGCTGAGGTCACCGTCGAGCTCAAGGACATGGTCAGCGGTGAAGAGGTGGGTTTGTGACGTGGCGTGGTGTGTGGAGCTGACGCGTCCTGATGAGATGGGTGGGACGTGGGGAGTCCGCATGCCGTGTTCCTGACAGACGAATGTCTGGTACTACCTGACATGATGTGCCCTTGGCAGACGGAGAATTGGTATCAGCTGACGTGCTGTGCCCTTGGCAGATGGAGTAATTGGTATCAGCTGACGTGTCGTTCCCCTGACGGACGGAGAACTGGTATCAGCTGACGTGCTGTGTCCCTGACAGACGGAGAACTGGCACCAGCTGACGTGCTGTGTCCCTGACAGACGGAGAACTGGTACCAGCTGACGTGCTGTGTCCCTGACAGACGGAGAACTGGCACCAGCTGTCGGGCATCACGCCAATCGGTGAATGGGGCTCGCTGCGGCTGCGGCTGCGCTACAGCCACGACCTGGCCATGCCGTGCGAGGAGTACTCGTCGCTCAAGGAGCTGCTGCTGGACGGACAGCTGGAGGCGGTGCGGGCGCTGGCCGGGCTGCGTCATGTCGACCGGGTTCCACTGGCCGCCGCCCTGCTCAAAGTGTTCAGGTCAGTCCCGCTGTACTGGCCGCCGCCCTGCTCAAAGTGTTCAGGTCAGTCCCGCTGTACTGGCCGCCGCCCTGCTCAAAGTGTTCAGGTCAGTCCCGCTGCACTGGCCGCCGCCCTGCTCAAGGTATTCAAGTCATCCTTGTTGTACTGGTTATGGTCTTGTTCAAGTTGTTCAGGTCAGTCCCGCTTTACTGGTTATCGTCCTACTCAATGTGTTGATGTCAGTCCCACTGTACTGGCCGCCGCCCTGCTCAGTGTTCAGGTCAGTCCCTGTTGTACTGGTTATCGTCCTGCTCAAGTTGTACTGGCCACCCTGAATGTGTTCAGGCCATCTTTTCACAACGTCTTTATTGGTGTCACCGCAGCCGGTTGATCCATGCGTATTCTGTCGTCTCCCACCCGGTTTTGTCAACTGGCGAATTCACGTGTAGCTATATTAGCAACGCAAGTTGTACACGCACTGTGTTGTGCAATATGGGGATACTTTTTGCTGGGAGCATGATTGGTTTGCTAAAATCTGGCAGTGGCCGGTGGTGCGCAGTCACCACCCCGGGCTTGTTCGCGGCAGGTTCGAGAGGAAGGAGGCGGAGCTGCTGCAAACGCTCAACGATCTGGAGATCGAGACGGAGGAGGACAAGTCGACCCTGTTCCGCGGCGCTTCGCTCACCACAGCGCTGCTCGACCTCTACATGAGGTCGGTCTGCACCGGCTTCCTGCACGTCGCTGTCTCCGACATGATCAACCGCATCGTCGAGTCCAAACAGACGTGCGAGGTGGGTTCCTGACAGGGTATGAATAAAATGAGCGCATTATGTGTGGTGTGGTAAGATCAATGCAGCGAATCGTGATAGTCTGGCCTTGGGTGGTGGCCCAGTCATTGAATGTGTTTTAGAGGTCGATGGTGCCCTACATTCAGTAGGCACAGCCGATAGTATGGGATCGTGATAAGCTAATGATGGGTAGCGCTCCAGCCATTTAATGCGTCGTCGAAGTCGTTGGTTCCCCACATTTAGTGCTCTCTTGCAAGATGCGCGCTGAACTTTTCACGAGCCAAACGCGATATCGATCGAGATGCGAGAGCTGCCACTGTGTTTAATGTTTGCGAGTTCGGATTTTTCGAAGCAGACCATGGGTTTCCATACAGTTTCTTAAAATTTTTTTCCATTTATTTTTTTGGAAAAAAAAAAAAAAAAAAGATGAGAATATAAGGATCGCTTAGGATTACAAGATTGGAATGCTTGCCACTCATGCTTTACATTTTTAGGGGGTGTGTGTATAATGACCGCCCACACATGTAGTAAAATTGTAAAAACCTAAGACAAGGATAATGCACAATTCTTAAGACACTGATCATTTTTTACACCGTTTCCATGTGCGCATGGTTCTGGTCTTGAGTTCTGATCGTGTTTTTTTCGCGTTACCATTGCGTTGTTAGTGGTGGCGTGGCGTTAGTATTGTTTTCCTGGTGAATTAATTATGTTCCTGGTGAACGATTGGTGAATTATAATCATTGGTAGTGAGCTTCATTGGAGCCGGTGCTCCTCCACTCAATGAGGCAGGGAGGGCGTCGATAGCTCAGTGGTTAAGCTGAGCATCTGGCACGCCATGGGGCATGAGTTCCATTCCCCGTGATGCCTGCCCTTCCTGTCAGGGTGAGAGGCAGGCGACGACATATGGTCTCAGCTGCCGAGTGCATCGTAAAGCCACAATCCATCAGTGAGGCAGGGCTACGCACCACAGTGGTTAAACTCCGCTCGGTGGGAGTTAGATGGACGTCTGCCATTGTGCTGCTACATGCCATACAGCTCGGCTCAGTGGGGATGTGGTGTACGGCTCGTCAGCGTGACGCTTGTTTCAGTTGAATCCGTCGAAAATGGACCACCAGGACGACGCGTGCAGCAATGCAGAATATCTGCTGGAGGTGCTCGACAGGATCACGGACGCCATATTCCTGTCCGCCGAGGACTGTCCTAGGTATGCAGCAGTCAAACTGCAACTTGTTCAAGATCTGCTACCTGTATCTGCTCCATATTCGCATTTCGCCCTCCACATAGCCAGTTTTTCTGTTACTATAACATCAGCTGAACTGAGTATTCACTGGGATATATTATTAAATCGAAGCCACCTGAACTTGTGTAGCTTGCGATTGATATCGGTAACGTTTATTTAGTTGCACCAACGGTTTGAACTACGGAAGCTGTCCTAACATGACCGCAGAGGCGCAGTGAAGTAATCCACCTGTTTTGTGCATAGCAAGCCTTCAATTTACATTTGACTTTGGGAATATTTGTATTGACCAGTCGACAGATTGAAGTTCTCGAGTCGGCTAAAAATGGTCCGGAAAACTTCATGTATGTTGGCACCGCAAATCATTGAAACCTTACAAGTGCCACGCGTTCCCCTGTCCTCGGTTTCCTGTGTCGTTATGCTCGCTTTCCCGCTTTCAGTGAGCTTCACGCTATGCAGCAGCCTCATTCGCCATTATATTCTACCATTGGTTGATAAGCCACCTCATCCAGCGTTCAAATAATAGCTTTTATTAGGTGTGAGATGCCGAAACGAGTACAGTAAGATGTTGAAATTTTCCACGGAAACATACTGTTTAAAACATTGTTATAAGTCATTCAGCGGCACAATACGTTACATAATATAACGGCATCCAGTTCAGCGGCATAATTTTGTCCGAGAGTTCGTGCCGTCCATGCACCGGCATGGCCGCCAGTGGCTCGTCCCTGCTCTTATTGGGCCAGTTGCCAACTTCCCAGCCAGGGCTAAATGCGAGTGTGAAGACTCGAACCCTGCCTTCTCATGGGAGGGGAGACCAGTGCGGGCCGGCACTCTAACCAACTAAACTGCCGGAGTTACAGTCCTCCCGTCCAGAATGTCGTGTGGCCAGAGAAACATCCTAGAAGCACATCCAGTCACCCTACACATCCCACGCCTGATCAGTTATTTATTTCCACGCTACTTTCTTCACCTCCCATATCCCATCGACTCCCGATGCACTCAAAGCTGTCCATACGGACCTCTATCCAAACACAACACCAGTAGTGCCGGCCTAGCGTTCCGGCAATACCACCCCAGTGGTTCTGCGATACTCTCCAGTGCCCAAGAATTGCCAGCGCCGGTCCGGTTATAAACCCCTCACTCGTCACCACAGGACACTGCGGTACGTGTGCGGGTGCCTGCAACGCAGCGTGGCCGCCAAGTGGCCTAACGAGAAACACGTGCGCACGCGCGTCGTCTCGGGCTTCGTGTTCCTGCGCCTCATCTGTCCCGCCATTCTGAACCCGCGCCAGTTCGGTCTGCTGACAGGTACGCGCCGATTCGGACAAGCATGTTTTGCGCTCGTGTCTGTTTTCTGTTTTTTATCACGTAAATAACTGTCCTAACTATGGAAGTGCGATACACGAGTGTTCACAGTGATTGGTCATTCATGATCGCTGATGACTGGTGGATGTCTTCCAAGACAAAATGGTGTCTCACAAAATATGTTGGCTCGCAACTTCCTTGTTCGTCCCAGTCATGGATCATCAGCACTTTATCATCATAGTCGCCCAAATTGTCTGAGGACATTGGCGGGAACAGGGGGAGGAGTAAAACTGGTGGTATGTGCATCTTCCATGGTAATGGGCACCTCCAGGACTCGCCCCTTACCTCCCTTAACTTTTGTTCAGCCTAATGAGCCCCGATACGTAGAAAATGTATCACTGGCCATGTATGCAGTACAAAATTGCAAGTGGCAAAAAGACGCATGATTGAATCGTTTTTTTTTTAACCTGTGCAAAATGATATTTCAGGGGGATATCTAGAATTCCAGTGGACCTATCCTTCGAAATACGTGTTCATGCCATTGTGGGATGATTAAAACAACAGCAGTTACGTCCCTTCGCAATCATGCGTTCTTTTACCTGCGCAAGTGAAGTCAGTTTTCAGATGCGTTCCTCTGAAAGACTAGAGGACAAAAATATGATCAATACTCAAGTCTGGTTTGAATTCCTGCGAAATCCCCATTCTAGGGGATAGACCTCGGAGACAGTTGGAGTGTTTATTTTTTAATGTTGTGCAAGATGATACTTACGTGCTCTTGCTTTTGGAGGGCGGAACGGTGGAGTCTACACCCCCACGACGAGCATTTGTTGACGACTGCCATATAAGCGCGCTAAAAGCCGAAACATCTGTCGTGTAGTTACATTTTGGTAGAAAGTGCCACCCGAGACCTGGTAGGCAAATTGCTTCCGATGTGTTGCGGTGTGAAGCATTTTGATATGGTGTAGTCGCCAGATGCCCATGTGATGACTCGTTACGATGTGATCTGGCCGTGACTGATTGGCCGTCTCCCACAGAGCCGCCGCCGCTGCAGGGCGCCCGCTCACTGGTCATGGTAGCCAAGTGCCTGCAAAACCTCGCCAACCTGGTGGAGTTCGGCGGCAAGGAGCCGTACATGGAGGTGGTGAACCCGTTCATCATCAAAAACCGCGAACGCATGGTCATCTTTCTTGACCACCTATCGGTGAGGCTACGCACGGCAAGCTGTTTCCCCTCGGCAGGTTCTATACCAAGATCGAAGGGAACGTGTATTCTCTTGATTTTCTCGTTGGCACTCAGAATGTACAATCAGAAGACATATTTGTTTATTTCGCTGCTCTGAACACAAATACGCAGTTGTTTGCCCGCAGCATTGCTCGAAACAGACATAATACAAATTGTGTGTGCAGATTCTGTATTCACAATCAGGGTTTGTCCAAATTTGCATTATGCTATGTTACTTCTGCTTTTGTTTTACTCTCTCAACTCCAGAAGTTGAATCCGAAAACCCATCCTTACTCCATTATGTACTTCAATTATTAAATTATTGTATTGCTTTTCATAATTGAGTGCAGTACATTGCAATACAATTAAATACAACACAATGCCTGTCCCAGTGCAGTTCGGCTGGGAAAGATTTGCTTGCCTGAACAACTCCGCCTGCACCAGTCTGCAGTGCAATGGGACGCGAGCGACGTGTGTCACGTCTGTACAGCCTGAACTTCCCACGTTATGAGGGATCTCCTTGTTATCTCCTTGTGGTGGACGGGCCGTTTTTAAGAGAAATTAGGGTTGCTGATAACCCCAAGCTTAGTGATTGATAGTCAGGCCTCGGTTGCTGGTATGACTGGGTTCGAAAGAGCTGCTGCTAGACTGAGTTATATTAACTGGACTAGAGCTGGCACATGGCAAGAGCAGCAACAGCCGCTGGCTCGCTCCGGTCGCTGACGGCGACGAATGATAGCTGATTGTGGGGGGGGGCACCACGTGCACCACCTAACAGTCACGTCCGACTGATGAGTCAGCTGAAAAAAAAGCATAACTTGTCGTGGCGCTACGTGGTTCAACGTGCGCTTGACCGGCGGGATGAAAACTTTCACCTGGTGAGTGGGTCCATGGCAGTATACTGACAACTCAGAACACACGTGTATGGATACAGGTATAACTATGATTTTGCTACCTGATTTGTTTCCAAAGGTGGGACCAAAATTTAACTTGGTTGCACTATTAGTGTGGTGTCAATTCCAGCAGCTCGCTGACTGACCCGCGTACCTTCAGAACGTGCAGGTGCGACCCGAGCCAGAGGACCTGCCGCTGAAGGGCGACCCGGCCAGAGAGCTGGGTACCATACACCAGATCTGCTCGCAGCACATCAAGCACATACAGGACCAGTGTCGGGCGCAGGTGCGTGCCGTGTCGTCTGGCCTCTGGCGAACACGTGTGCACTGTACAGTGGCTGGGACTCGAGTAGTCTTGATCTTCTGCCGTTCTTCATCCAGTGGGGTGGCATATGTTCCAATAATGGCTTGCTCGCAAGTCAATGCAGCTATCAATCCAATGGCATCGTCGTGTAGGATTACACATTTGAAACTTGAAATTTTTATATCGTGGTTTTTCGCTTAGCATGTTGGATTGGGTACTAGGTATCTTAAAACGTACAGGTTATATAAAAATGTTTTTTTTTAAACAACCTGACGCTCCCTCTCCGCCCTCGCCTACCCTCCTCCATGGCGTTGATGCTGACCCAACTATGTGCCCGCCAGCCATCGCTGCGCAAGCTGGTGACAGTGACGCAGATGCTGGACAAGCACAAGAAGACGTACCAGGAGATGATCCGCGCGGCGGCCAGCAGCGCCACGGCGGCCAGCCTGCGGCCGGCGGCGCCCATCACGCCGCTCGTCTGACCGCCGCCCGCCCCCGCCTGCACCGCCACCCCCACAGATATTACCGTCGCCCCCGCCACACACCGGCTGTTTTGTACCGGCGCCCGGCCGCCAGTCTGCCCGCCGTGCCAAATGTGTTCGCCGCCGCCGGCGTCGATGTGCAGGCCGACTTCGTCGGTCGGCCCGCCCCTCCCCCGGCTCAGTCGGTGTGGTGCTTGCGCTTGCGTCGTGATAGCGAGTCTCAGGAGCTGACGACACTCCACACGCGTGGTCTTTCGGCTTGTTTTGCGCTATGCACTGGCTTCTGTGTGACCAGAGACCGTACCCGTCTCGTGATAGCTCTAATGTGCTCTGGCGCCCTCTGCGCCAGAACGAACCTTCCGCCGGACGAGCCTGGCGCTTGCGCACACCCAGGCCTGTCGAAGGCTTCGTGTGCCTGCATGTGAGCGGATGGAGCATAGTCATAAGTCATGCCATCGATCGTATTGATTTGTTCAGTGTTTTTGTAGTACTTTACCTGACGCATATACCCAGAATACGTCAATACTATTGTTGGTATCTCGTCGGTGTATTTGTGTTCTAATCAAAATATCCACGAACACCGGCGTCGCGACAATTGTGCCCTTTCTGCGAGACACCTCCGAGGCGGCCCTTCGTCAGCCCGCTGAGAACGCCAGTGACTTGACGACTGGCTCCGTGTGTACCCACATCGCTTGGCGTGGTGCACCGCGTCAACAAACAAGTGTAATAAAGTCGTGCATCACGGTGCGTGTTGGCCGATGTCGCGGTCGGCACAGTTCAGCGCCGCCGCGGCCCGCTCCACGGCCGACCAGCGGGCCGCCGTCACGTCAGGAACAGCACCGAGAACGCCATCATGCAGCAGGCCACGCACACGTACGGACTCAGCCGCTCGCCGATCCGCGCGAACTTCCAGAACGTTCCCATCAGGCTGTGAGCAGACGGCAGAAGGCTTGGTTATTGCGTCAACCACACAGTACTGCGGTACGGCATTCCGCTGTTCGCTGAGGCATTACTGGAAGATAATTGATGCCTGCTCAGGGGTCCTTCCCCGCGTAATTTTACGTTAAACTGCAGGGTGCTGGGCGGGTTCCTGGAGAGCATTGCCACCACAAAGGAATACAAATATAGACCAATGGAGGATACTCCCTCTTTAAGGTTGTGGATGAGTGAGGGGTCCCGCAGACATCTCGGGACATTAAATCTCGCCACCGGTAATGAGGCTGTTTGAGAGCAAATTGCTTTATTAGACTGGAGGCTCGTGATAACAATTTTGGTCCTACACGACCCATGGTATCTTCCGTACGGTGGTGCGCACTTGCCAGATATGCTCACGAGGGGCTTCATAGCATACAACCTTATGGCATTTCAAGCCTGGAATATGAACTTCAACACAGCCACAGGTTCGATCGGTGCAGGCAGCGGCTACGGCTACCACCGCTCACCACCCATACGATCGACGGCGTACCCGGTCTTGTTCCGATCCAGCACGCTGGGCAGAATGGCATGGATGAAGGTGCACGTGCAGATGAGCAGCAGCACGACCGTCAACAGCGACTGGAAGTTGAAGATGGCCGACTGCTCCCCGGCAGACGCCCAGACAGAGTCAGCTACATCGATCATAATGCTGTACAGCCCCACAGCCGCGCGGCTAGTTACTTCAATTGCAGTACCCGCAGTCGACAACTTCACGGTATCGATAGCGATAGCGCACGACATTACAGCTATACAAACATAATATTGCCACGCAGCCGCCAATCGCATCGTTAGCTGTACTAGCCGCAATACTACGCAGCCTTACGATCCCATTATTAATACATTGTGCAGTTCTCGTACCACACCATCACTCCAATCACAAAACTCCACAACCCTACAGATGGTCAGTAACATCCATTATAATACTGCACAGCCCGCAACCTCATAAACAGCTATATCCACCACAAAAGTACACAGCCCTACAGTGAAACAAAATCCACTACATTCACCACTATTAATTGATCAGACCTTGTGCTTGCAAGAATGCCTGAAATCATCATCATCAAAGTTTCTCATATTGATTGAGTACAAGAACTCCTTAGTTGCAGTGTAGTTGCACTTAAGGTTCAAGCAACCTTATTCCCACTTAATATTGGTTAAGGTTAAACCTGTTTTTACTTCTTTATTTGAGCTAACCACAGCTAACCACATGTGTCACCAGGCTCATTTGAGATGCTATATAGATAGGAAAAAAGGGTGTTTGCCATTTTATTTTAAAACAAGGAATAGAAAAAGGAAAGCTTCAGACAAACAAGTCCCTTGATATATAATGCATTTGGAGCTGCAGCAGGTTTTCAACATACACATTATGGGGATTCAAAAGAGTAAACATGAGTGTTGCTGACATTGGTATCACCATAGTGGGGATGGGGAATTTAGTATACCTTAGCTTTAAGTTTATATTTTAATCTAGCATTATGTCTACTACAGAATCACATGGGAAAGATCACTCTAACCCCCACCCCACCCTCTTCATCACTCCCTGAAATACCTTTGTCCCTTCCTAAAAATCCTGTCTTCATTCTTCCTTCATTTCCCATTTATCAATTTCATTTCTTTCATTTCCCAACCACAGCTACACCCTATTCCCATGATTTTTTTATTAAAAAATAAATAAATTTAATCCGAATTGTTGCTGGGGTGGCTTGAGGAACCAGGGTTCTATTGCTAAGCAGAGCTTGTTGCGTGAACCCTGGCCTCGCCACCCGATCCATGAACTCCAGTTCAACGGCAGAATTTAGACCGAAAGTTTAGCGTGCCGCCAATGTACTGACACGGCCGCCCGGTAGCTCGTCCCCAGCCTTATCGGGCCAGCTGCCAACTGACACTCCCGGCCGGGGGCTAAATGCGACCGTGCGAAGCGACTCGAACCCTGTGTTGCCAGCACAGGGGAGACCAGTGCAGGCCAGCGCTCTAACCAATTGAGCTACCGGGGCGGCAAATGATTGCTCAGATGAAGGCAATTATAATATTTCAACATCACACATGAGACAGGGTGGCTAATTTCAGACTGACGGCCTCACTCACACACACTTACCATTCTTCCAAGGTTGCCTATATCAATATGTTCAGCATATACCTAAACAAATGTGTGCCTACTTGGGCACATAGCCTGTTTATCATGAACTTCTCAGTCACCTGTAGGAAACAGATGCAGGACCTGTAGAAATTGTATGATTTTGTTATCAGACATGCAGATCAATTTCCCACCATCCATGATTTCAATTGACATCGCAAAGTGGTGTAATGTAAATAGGCAATGAAATTACCATTGGTAGTGGAGAACAATGATCCAGCATGATTCAGGGAAGACATAATGTTGACTATTTGGACATTCAACTGTATGGATGCCACTGAATCTGATCAAAATGTCTTTGATTATTTGGAGTATCATTGCCATCACTGTTCCTGGCATTGGCCATTTTTGCAGCATCATCACTTCAGTGGCATTCTCATGGTTCTGTGCAATTGGCACTGTTTGTGTGGGGTAATCTGGATCAGAAACCAAGCATTTCATGGGAATTTGTTTGATGGATGCACTGTGAGGTGTGCTGAACTTCTAGTTTCTGATTTCTTAGAAACAGGTGTGTTTGATCAAAAGGTGTGTTGGATCAAAATGATGACCAAGTGTGAGCTGAGTGTCCCCAGAATGAAGTTGGGAAAGTGTCACTTCATCCTCTAGTGTATTATTATTGTAGGTAAGTCATTGACAAAGGTCAGTCATGGATAGACAGCATACAGCAGGATTGTGTTTCCTTTTATTTTAAGAATCACAGATACAATAAAAGTAAAAAAATATTCTGGTCTTACAGCATAACTCATAGTCATAAAGTGCTAATGCTCATCTGGACTAAGCATACAAAGGTAGGATGCCACAAGATAAGAAAAAAGGATTGGTATATATATATATAAATATATATATTATACATCTATATATATATACATATATACATACATACATTTTATATATATACAATATATACAGATATGTGTGTGTGTGTACATATTGTATGATTTTAAATGCCAAATATTTACTGGTATGTGATTTCCAAAACAAATGATAAAGGAAAGAGGTTCCACCCAGGTACCTAGGCTTCAAGAATTCCAGTCTATACATGCTTAATGATTTGTGCACAGTGGCTTCATATGCATAGGTACCAAAGAGACCATGATGAATTTGTGCTCTTAGGTCATTTTTTAGTTCTTGGAATTTACTTTTTCAATTCAGTGTTTATCCATGTGAATAATTCTTCTGGGAATGCATACTTTTGAGTTGGCTGGCAGAATATCACCAAAAATGAGGCTTAGAGTTGTATAATATTGCATGACAAATAATGTGAAATATATAAATATGTAGCACAGCATATCACAACCTAGCCTGATCAAGCTTGCTTACTTCATGGGGTAAATGAGTGCAAAATGTGTTGTGAATATCTCAAAGCACAATGTATTGCTGCATTTGAAGGCATCAGTGATCCAAATGTTCACACATTTTACCTCCATGAAGCAAACAATGGTATTATGGTATTATTGTACCTAAAGGTTTGTTGTCTTATCAGGTTGTTCACAACACACGCTCCGCACATTTACAGCTAATGGTGCCACCCACACTGTTTCGCCAGTGGGCTGTGAGATTAGGAAACATCTCAAGCAGTGCTAGTGTTGAACCCAGGACCTTTGGTACCCATAACCTGACACCTTAATCACTCAGCCATCCCCACCCCTGCACCTGAAAGTGTCAGCAAGACAGGTCTTACACACATTTCACCTCCATGAAGAAAGCAGATGGGGTGGGTTTGGCTACAAAGATCTTTCTTCTAGTTTTGAAAACAAATTCAATACATAGGTACCTACCTAGGTACCTACTCCAATTTTTAAGAAAAAAAAACTTAGAAACAGGCAAGTCAGTAATTTAAGGTCAAACAAAAACAGTAGGTTATGAGGTTATGTTAGGTTTTTTGGAACATTTTCTCTAGAAAAATGGTTTTAAAATTGTCCATTGCATAAAGTTCAGTACTTAAAGAAACAAGCAATCCCAGCTCAGTTGCTCAGTACTGGCCTGCATTGGTCTCTCTCCCCTGGCAGCACAGGGTTCGAGTCGCTTCGTGCACCCGCATTTAGCTCCCGGCTGGGAGGGATAGAGTGGAGGTCAACGGTACCAAAGTTTACACGAAAAACTAACAAAACAATTACCGTTATTCGTGTCAATGTGGCAAAACAACCCTACACCACCAGAGCCCCAGCGTTGAAAAATGAACGGTATTACTCGGGGCCTTCCAATATTGTTTGGGAATCGGTGACGTCACATGGGCTGGACAATTGTTCAGTCACATAGCGCCCCAGCCAAACTTACGTGTTCCCGCACAACATATCCGATCTTAAATATCATCAAAATTGGACAAAACCAGGTTGATTTGAAAGCTTGAAGAATTGCGTCCACGCATATGGGCTTTATTTTCTCCTGAAACTAACAATTTCTGCTTGAACCGACGCCGATTACATTCATCTCGAGCGCCGCAGGAATCGCGCGGTGCCACGGGTAGGGGCAGTATGATGAGGCAGGCCAACGGAAGATCACGGACGGGAAGGAGGGGTAGGAGCAAGCGAGAGATAACTGTTTCAATATAATTTCTCCACACTCGGTACAGGGGCGTAAAGAAGAGTGGGTGCACCAGGGGTATGTGACTCCCATGGAAATGTGGAGGCCCTCCGACCAGGAAAATGCGCCAACATTATGTTTAGACACCGATGGAGGTACCGATACTGATTGGAATATCACGCCCTTATCACCCATGTGCAGATACGAAGCCTGCTGCTGGTTTTCAGGATTGTTTTCCATTTTTCATTCATATGTGTCTAGACTATAAGTGTTCTTTGATATATTTTATGGACAGGTTCCCCTCAATGTTGGCTCTATCCCCTGATAATTTTGATTTCTAATTAACATTGAGTGCCTCGGAGCATGTGACCTATCAGGCTCATATTAAGGCTACATACAGGCTCAGTCAAACATGCTAAACCTGGGTACTAAGACTAAAGGGTACAACGGAACCTAGTAGATTTTCTAGTTCCAGCCCAAGTGACGTAACCAGAAATGTGCTAGATTTCTAGTATAATCTACCATGATTTTGGTATATATGATGACGTTTCGCAAACATTCCAAATACGTTTTAAAAGATTAAACTAAGATAAGCTAAGATTCAACTGTGGCGCAGTGAAGACATTAGGGTGTTGTGGTTTGGCATACTGTTTCTGATTGTTGGGATGGGAAATTGAAAGATGAGACTGAGTAATATTGTTTGGATTCCTAGGGTATTGAGCATGCTCTTAAGCTTGATGGAGAATTTCTTCGGTTCATGGGATACAGCAACCCTCAGCCCGTTATCGTTCCTAACGCTTAAAGTTTCACGAATTGAAATTGAAACCATAGCTGGATTTGACACATGAGCCTAGGCTTACCGGTAAATGTATGCTTCAATGCGTTTTATGAATCCTTGGAATGTATCATTCTAATGCATTGTTTATGAAGGTGACTAAGATGATGGAATCACTGATTTTCTGTGCAAATGATTACTTTTCAGGTTGTATGTGAATTAACAACAAAACATAACTTTTTTTTAGATAGCAGAACATGAAATGTAAAGACAAAAATGCAGCATGGCTTAACCCAACCTATCCTCACCTCCCTTTGGAGAGAAAGCTTCGCTACCTATGTCTTGGAATATTATCATCTTGAATGTGCTGTGAACACCAGATGAGAACAACATACATATTATGACAGATATAACCATAGTTCAATACCCCTTGCCCAGCATATGGAAACCATTAGATGGCACTAAAAAGCGAGCATATTTAGCAAGGCATGTGCCTCATTTTCTGCTCTCTAGCCCTGTGCTAAGTAATGTGAACGTAAGGTATTTTGTAGATTAAGTGGGAAGTATCTGAGGTGCAGGTTATCATTTTAATGATCTGTGTATCAGTATATACATACATGTCTCAATTGCTCCAGAACTTTAAGGGCAGCATTAAAGTGCATTTTCATGGAAATATTCTCATTTCCAACTGTGATGCTTTTGTCTACACAATTTGGTTGTGATGCATAATTGATGCATAATTGATGTGTCAATATGCATAACCATGCATAATTAATGCAATATTCTTACTGGAGTGTGTATGCATTGGGTTCCTTTCTGCATGGTCACATCCTATACAGTAAATCTTGGTAAGCTGCGGTGCACTGTGTGCATTAGCTGCTTCACAAAGACACGTGACCCATAAAGGAAGAGGCACACTGAGTGCACTTGGGAATAAAATTGGAACAACTGCAGTGCAAAGGATGCTATTAAAAAGAGGATTTGTGACCATGCATGCCTAAAAAGATGAATAAAGCACTAAGTCACTACTTTTTCTAACAAGTATGGCAAATCATTTCGGTATTCAGTATAAATACCTGGTAGTAATGTTGGAGAACAGTATTAATCATATGTGTGGTTTTCCCCTATTCTAAAAATGATGTGGAAAGGAGGCTGAAGCATGTCTGCACACATTCATACCAATATTCTAAGCTTCAGTACACTGGGTATTCAATTTCAGGTCAATTGCAATTAAAGTTTCATCGGTTCATGGAGGAGGTTGGTCACTCTGACCTCATTCTGGGATACACTCATGGCCAGTGTTATCGACAGGCCTTCAAGGCTGGTGCAGGGGAAAACTCAGGGTTTTCGTCTCCAAACGTTTCCTTTAAAAAAAAAACAAGGAATCAACAGCTTTAAGCAGCAGTGTTTTGAGGTTGTGGGAGGAACTGCTTCTACTGTTCACACCACCTTCCCTTTTCCAACAACAGAAATCCCTATATTTCATGAGCTGGATTTTACATTGGGGGGCTAAGTAAGCCCATTTCAGTGATTAATATTAAAAGTTCACGCATCCCAGATAGAGTAGCGTGGACAGTGGCGTACCTAGCATTTGCATGTGGGGACAAACGGATTTCGACGTGACTCAAGTAACACTCGTGCAAATAATCGCCGGATTTCGACCAGTATAGTTCATAGTTAGTTGGGTTTTGGGGTGCCTCGACCATAAATTGTGATCATTTAGCGCCCATAACGTTGATCTATAATGTTAAAGTCCTGTTGTGTTACTGAGGTGTGTATATGGAATGAAATCCTATCGCTCGTAGGTACCTGAATATATTGCCAGAATTAATTACTTCCGAGTCATCTGCTAGAATGTCGCGATATGTTAAATATCCGACATCATTTCCGAAAAATAACCTTCGCTCCCTTGAGAAGTGTTACCGTGAGAGCTTCCAGACAGCGAGGGCACTTGGGCCTCTCTTTTCCGCAGAGGAGGTATTGGTGAGTAGCATGTGTGTAGCCAGTTCGCAGTCTACATACACTTCATCATTCCTGGATCTGAAATAGCATGATGACCATTCTCCAAGCTGTGGTTTTATGGAACGGAGCTTATTGTTGAACTGTGTGTGCCAACTCCCTTGCCACTTAGCATTCATATGCGCTGTGATGACAGAGATGTGATCCCTGGCAGGAAGTGGAAGAACACGCGTTAGGGGTCTCTGAGCTGCCCATTTCGCTGACACCTCGATGAAGGAAAGCGCCTTAATAATTGCGATCAGCTCGCAAGTATACACCGAAGCATGTATAGGCAGGGTATCAAATCGAACAGAAGTACCACACACGAAAGCACATCCCGCTCCGGTGCTGTTCTTGGATCCATCAATAAATATTTGTGTATATCTCTGATATGTATCTAAGTGCTCCAGTGTTTGCGTGCGGAAGAGCTCAGATGCTACATCATCTTTCTGCATCGCTGTGAGCGATAGGTAGACTACAGGGGAAACCAGATTCCAGGGCGGCACGGCCGGTTTCCGCATACGCGTCACCCGACGGACTCTTACACCACTTTCCTCGAAGAGAGCACGAATTCTGACAGAACGGCAAAGGTGTTTGGTGTCTGAGGTGGCAAAGGTGTCTGACAGAACTGCGAAAACGTGCAAAGGTATGTCGCGAGAACACTGCATTGTACGTGGGCTGGATGGGGAACTGCCGTAATCTGCATGCCTGCCGTAGGCCAAGCATTTCACGCCTCAACGCCAAGGAGGCTCGTTCGACTCCGCGAGTAGGCTGACAACCGGCGTAGTTCTAAACGCCCCGGTGGTGGTCCGCAGAGCCGCATGCTGCACTGCATCGAGAGTGCGCTTGCTGCTTTTAGAGGCACCATCATACACATAACATGCGTAGTCCAACTTAGATCGAATGAGTGACCGATAAAGCACCATCATTGTCTTTCTATCAGAACCATACGGGGTTCATGATATACACTTCAACAGGTTCAATGACTCAAAACATTTATCTCAATGTTCTAAAATGTTGTTGTTTGTTTATTGGTTGTTTCACGACACACTTTATGCACATTCACGGCTAATGGCGCCGCCCACACTGTTTCGCCGGTGGGCCGCGGGATTGGGAAATGTCCTGAGTGGCGCTTGAGTCGAACCCGGGACCTTTGGTACCCGTAGCCCGACACCTTAACCACTCGGCCATCCCCGCCCATTCTAAAATGTTGCATGTATGTTAAACGGCTATCGAACTGCACCCCAAGGAACTTCGCGATTGGGTGAAGAGGCATAGGCATGCCGTACAACTCCGTGCTTAGAGTTTGAGAGCATCGCCTGCGGAAAAAGTGCGTAGCAACCGTTCTGTTTCTGGAAAATCGGAGGCCGTTAGCTGTACACCATCCTTGGAGGTGGTTTACCGCGAGCTGCAAACGCCCTGTTAGCGATGGTGTATTGGAGCCAGATGACCATATCCCGAAGTCATCGACAAATAGTGAACGTCCGATGCTTTGCGGCAGTGCAACTCCAATGTCATTTATGGTAATGGCAAACAGGGCAACACTTAGAGCGCTGCCCTGCGGAACCCCATTGACTTGGCAGAATCTCTCGGAAACCTCGTGTCCCACTCGGACGCGGAAGAAGCGATGTTTCGGAAACTGTTGGATAAAATTCCCCAAATTCCCGCGGATTCCACATTTCTTAGCCTTCAACAAGATTCCGTGTAGCCAAGTGGAATCATAGGCTGCTTCTATATATGGAAGAAAATAACCCCCAAATGTTGTCTGCGCTTAAAGGCGAAGCGAATGACCGTGTCAAGTGTTCAAGATGATCAGATGTACAAAGGTGCTTCCTAATACACATTGTGCGTTGGTTAAAAAAAGTCCTGCTCCTCTAGAAACTAGGTGAGTCGAACGTTCACCACTTTTTCTAGAAGCTTACAGAGACACGAGGTCAAAGCAATCGGTCGGTAGTGCAATGGGTCTAAACCACTCTTTCTTGGTTTGGGTATAGGGACCACAATGGCGTCCCGCCAAGAATTCAAAAAGTATCCTCCTCCAATATTGTGTTCAGTGTAGCCAAAAGTGCTTCAGCAACTCGTACAGGCAGGTGTTTGAACATATCATTGTGCATTCCATCGGGTCCCTCTGCAACACTCTTTAGGCTTCTGATCGCCGAACGCAACTCACATATACTGAATGGTTAGTTTTAACTTAAATGGTCTGGTGTCCAGAAGTCAATTGGCTTTGCTTCCAATTTGACTTTCTGACGGATAAATTGTTGGCAGTAGTTTCCATCTCCACTGCGCGCTGCTAAAGCTTGGCCCATTTCCACAGCGACCTCAGCGGGATGGGTCACGTCAACACCGGATATGTGTAGTACGGGGAGACGGACCGCGTTATGTTGGCCAGCAATACGTTTTATACGAGACCATACCTGGGTCGTTGGGGTAAATCGGTTCATGGTAGATACGTACTCCCTCCACGACTTCCTCTTTGCTGCTCGTATAGTACGGCGCGCTACGGCTCGTGTCCTTTGAAAAGCAATTGAATTTGCCTGGTTGCTATTGTTGTTGAAATTCTTAAAAGCTCGCTTACGTGCTCGTATGGCGTCACAGCATTATCTTGACCATCACGGAACGGGAGTGCGACGTGGCGCACCAGAAGTTCGTTGAATGGAAGAGTTGGCTCAGTGCAGGAGCATAGAAGTAAGTTGTTCCACCGAAGATGCACTTACATCGGCGTTACTTGATAGGCAGGATTCCATAATGCGCTCAAATTTCCCCCAGTCCTTTCGCAAATTCCACCGTTGAGGCCTGCAGCCAAGAGTCACGCTGTCATTGTAATGAATAAATACGGGAAAATGGTTGCTACCAAGTGCATCATCAGAAGCCGACCAGGTCATATAACACGCCAGAGAAGGGCTTGCAAGACTCAGGTCGATCGCGGAAGTAAAACCAGATGGAAACGTGAAGTGGGTAGCGGCACCGGTGTTTAAAATGCAGAGGGCTTCGTCCAGAATAAAACTCTGCACAGCTCGGCCGCGAAAATTTATGGATGCACATCCCCATGCGACGTGGTGAGCATCGAGGTCCCCGAGAAGCAAAACAGGCTGGACCAGTTGGGACACCAGGCGTCTGAGCTCAACCAACGGCAGTAGCTGTCCAGGAGGAAGATAGATGGAGCATATTGTGATCTTGTGCCGGCGGAAGCTGACGGTTGCAGCAACTGCTTGGAGAGAGGTATCGAGTGTTACCTCACGGTAAGGAATGTTGTGGTGCACCGCTATGAGCACACCTCCGTGCGCAATTGTCTCGGATGTCCTGTTTTTTTTTTGTGATGACCGAATAATTTGTTTAGGCGGAGAGAGGAATGTGGTGGTAGCTTTGTCTCTTGGAGACATACAACCATCGGGTAGTACTGGTTCAAAACTGTCTCCAGGTCAGCCATGTTTGTACGAACCCCTCTGCAGTTCCATTGTAGAATTGCATGCATTAAAATGCTAGTTAAGGGTAGTAAAACAGCCTAACTTTGCAAAGTCGCCGACTAGTGTTTAACTAAATCTGGCTGTCGACTCCAGCCTTCAGAGGCCGGGCGCACTTCCCGGGATCAACCCCTAGTGAGGATGTCCATGGCCGCGACCTCTGCTACCCACCCTCCGGGGATGATCCCACCCAGGGCAACACACGTTTCTCGGCGCGCGAGTCTGCTCGGGGCATCGGTGCATGGGAAGAGCCGGCCACGGACGCTTGTGGAGGGGCATCTACCCCTAACAGACTCACTGCCGGGGCCGGGGTGCGGGGCCGGGCCTCCACTCGTCGGCGGGGCGAGGGAGTAGTGTGGAGAGGGTTCGCCCGGGAAGGAGAGGAAGGGTACGCTCGGGGAGGAGGGGAAGGTTCGTCCGGGGAGGAGGGGAGGGCGCATTTTGGGGGCTATTCCTCACACCTGAAGGATCGGACGGAGCCTCCAGGTACCTTCGCGGCGAAGGAGTGCCAGGTCTGGGAGCGGCAGGCTTCTCTGCTCCTTGGCGGGCTGAAGCACGTACCCCCTCCATTTCAACGAGTAGCGCTCGTTTCGCATCGCGAGCCCGTCTTTCGGTTTCCTGCCTCTGGAGGTTTACATTCTGGAGTGGTAGTGATCTCTCGGTGTTGGCAGCGGGTAGCGTCGGTGCAGATATTAAGCTCCGTAAGTCGGCCGGAAGTGGGGATAATTTTGCCAGGTGGTAGAAAGGGGTTCAGTGCGAGAATTGAGGTCTCGCTCCGGCAATGAGGTGAAGGTGAGTCCAAAAGATCGTAGCAGATTGCTAAGTTGGGATAGAAACTGAGAGGCACTGGTAGGCTCTTGGTGAGTGCCGACATGCTGTGTGTTTTTTTTTACCTTACTTGCGTACGACGCGTTGTTGTAGGTATCCGCGTAGATTTCTCTCGCCTGATGAAAAGATATATTTCTTGTACATTTTAAGGTTAGTATTTCCTTTTCCTTCAGATTTACTACACCAGTCCTGTGAAAGGCCGTGTGCGGTACCTGTCTCTGGCCGCAATCGATGCACCACACCTTTTCAGTTTCACATTTTTCGCTTGTGTGTTCTGTCGTGCCGCACCTACCATAGGACGGACGACCACGGCAGTACTGGGTAGTATGGCAGTATCTTTAGCAGCAGAAACACCGCATGGGGTTTGGAATAAAAACAGGCACCTTCACCTTCATGTAGCCAACATTTATTGCCAAGGGGAGGTATGCAGAATTAAAAGTCAGGACAATGTTGTTCGTCGTCTGTAGTTCACTTCCTCGCTTCACCTTGATCTTACGCGCTTCAATGACACCAAATTCCGCCAGACCGTCGACAATGTCATGACAATGACAATCACAATGAGTCCGATACATCCCTCAAATCGAAGCAATTTATCACATCCTTGGAGTAATTCTTTGTCTTGTGTGGCTGGACTGAAATAGGTATAGTTACATCCCTCATCCTGCCCTGGTCTCTCACATAGTAAGTAAATTATGTTGCCTCTAGGGTTTTCCTGGCGTCATCAATGCTCCTAAATTCCACCTCTATTCCTCCATCCCTTAACTTTTCGCATCTGGCAACGTCTCCAAATGTCACACCCACGCTTCCGCTCAAACGCGAAAGAGCAGATAGACTTCTTCCAGGGTCAATCGATTCCAGAATTAGTATTCGTGGTTCCAAACTCCGAGCTACACTCCTGCTATGGGAAGCAGCGGTAGTCGCAACGCGACGGGGAGATGGACGTGCAGGGTGGTATGCCTCTACAGGTGTTGGGTCAGTGATCTGGCCCCTACAAGAGGGACCAGGACAGTGTTTAGTGTTTGTTGATGCCATGCAACGAATATTGGTTTCAGCCCCTCGGGCGCCCCACCGCATAGGGCTCCACTGACGGTACGCCTGGGTCCCGCGAACGGGAGGTCGTCAGGCGCCCGAGGAGCTATACGGGGCAGGCGGCGCCTTCGCCCGGCCGGAAGAGAGATACTCACCACCCCGACCGGAATCCAGCGCCGCCCCGGGCCCCGGCCGGCCGGGCTGACAGGCACTGGGAAACCCAGGCCACCAGCTCGAGGCGACCAGCCACTTGGCCCGCGTGAGACCCCACGGGCCCGTCCGCTCCTCCGGGATATCAGGACCAAAGAGGTGTGTTGGTCCCCCGTCACAACTAGCACCGTGCGACGGGGTATCTCAACCTCCAGGACTCCGTCAACCCCGGGGAACGGGCCGGGGGGCGCGGCTACCCCGATAACACTGAGCTGGTGGGTAGGACCGGGGAAGTTGTCTTACCTGCTCGTAGTAGGGAGAGCACATGTTGCAGGGTCAGGTGAGGAACATGGATGTTTGGATGATATGGGCATTGGAATGGGAGCGTATGAATGGAAGGACGAGTGAGGCACTCTTGGTCTCACCCCTCTCCGGTAGATGGTCGTCGGATTATTGGGACAGTCAATCCCCACCACCACCACGGAAAGGTGGTGCCTCGTCGGGGCGGAGGGCAATATAGTTCATAAGTGCCAATTATTATCTTATACTGAGGTGAGTAGGAACAACTTAATTTGGCGCTGCAAGGTGCCAAACCCATTACCATCGCACCGGAGTCAGTGGATTTGAACCCTTTCCCTCCTGTTCAAATACTTCCTGAATTACCGGCAAGTTTTCATATATAAAATGGTCAGCATGTATATATATATGTATATTATGATCCTGATTATTATAACATGGATTATTTGGGTGGGAAATTCGCGAAGTTAATGGGAAGTCCCACATCGATAGGTCACATTCTCCATGGGAGCTACCCAATGCTAATTAAAAGTCTAAATTATTAGGGGACAGAGCCAACACTGATGGGGGGGGGGTGCACTTGTCCCTCAAAAATATCAAAGAACACCCTTGGTCTAGACGCATATTAATGAAAATGGAAAACAATCCTGAAAACCAGCTGCAGGTTCCGTATCTGCACATGGGTGATAAGGGCGTGATATTCCAATCAGTATCGGTGCCTCCACTGGTAGCCTAAATATAATGTTGGCGCACTTTCCTGGCCGGAGGCCTTCCACCTCCCCATGGGTGTCACACGCCCCTAGTACCCCCACCCTTGTTTACGCCCCTGCATCGAGTGGGGAGGAATTATGCTGCAACAGTTATCTCTTACTTGCTCCTACCCCTCCTTCCCGACCGTGATCTTCAGTTGGCCTGTCTCATCATGCTGCTACTATCCGTGGCACGGCACGACTCCTGCGGCGTTCGACATGAATGTAGTCAGCGTGGGTCCAAACAAAAAGTTCTTGTGATAGGAGAAAATAAGGCTCATATTCATGGACAAAATTCTTCAAGCTTTCCACTGAACGAGATTTTGTCCAATTTTTATGGTATTTATGATCGAAAATGTTGTGTGGAAAACACGAAGTTTTGCTGGAGCGCCTACGGGACTGAGCAATTGTCCATCCCAAGTGACGTCACCGGTTGCCAAACGATATTGGAGGGCCCTGAGGGCTAAACATGCGCACCTAAGACAAAAGTGGTTTGGTTGGAATTGACAAAATTGGTCTGGCTTATTTAAATGTACGTTGCACGGCACCTGGTGCTGGTGGTTTGTTTGGTGTGCTAGATAGGTACATACGTATGTGCCAATATATAGTGCTTTAATGGCCGTGCATGTTTACCTTGGTGCCTACCAAGCACTTCATGTACGTGCTTGCGCATGCAATACAGTATTGTTAATTTTGTATTAATTCTGTATAAAGGTTTTAGGTCTGGTGAAACTGTTAGGTTACGGTTTTTCTAGATATTAAGTGGAACAAAATTTCCAAAAAATGAAGAAAATTAGTGGTTGCATCATCTTAATCATGTTGATACATGACTTTTTTAATCTGAAGAATCAAAAGTTTTCTTGATCTGCAATAATACCAGGTTATGATGGTTATTGGTATTATTTTCATAAAAGGCATTTTGGAAACATTTCAGTTAAGTGATCATGCTTTGGTCAAAGCACCCTTAAACCCGAATAATGGAGACCTCTTTCAGGATACAATGTTTATGAATGTGAATCAGAAGATGTGACCACTTGTTCTCACTGCTCATGCTTGACTCTTGGTTTATCATATCCATAATTTGTGTAATGTGTCACCCCTGGCACACTGCTGTTTTTGTGTAATAATTTATCCATCCCTCACCTGGTGCTTCACAGATGTGATAAAAGGGGCATTTAACCAGTATTGGAAAAACTGGCATTTGTTGGTGTCAAGCATACCAATACATTTTGTACTCCAAGATTGTGACTAGACTAAATGAAATATTTTGTACTCCAGAAGGGAAAAGGAAGAACAACATTGTTTGTCCAGTGCTACCACTCAAAGTCCATACCTGAAAACAAATAGTAGTTGCAGCAGTACCAAATCGCCGACCCCTCAATGACCACAATTGAACTGGACGACATTCGGATCTGTTGATATCGGTGTTGTTGGTCAGTTTTTAGTGCCACTTATGTGCTAAAAACATCCCAGCACCACACAAATGATGTCTTTTGGCATCATGTAAGAAGATGTTATAGAGAAGGTGCATGTGAGAAGATGCTATTTGAGTCAACATAGTCAATCATTAATTCAATATTTATTCAATATTTATTCAATGTTGATTCGATATTCATGAATATTTATTCTTGTGTATGATATATTTAGGTTAATCAATATCTATTCCATATATATTTTTACATACCTTTGCTGGAGTGTTCATCAAGAAGTACCAGAAATCCCTAGTTGGCAAATCTGGGGGTATTTAGTATCACTGGAGTGAATACTTGAACTCTTGTTTGGACAGAATGTGCAATCAAAGGACATTTTGTTAAAGAGACAAGTTTTTTAGACACAATGAGCCCATTCAATGCAAGAAAATCACTTCAAATTTATGAAAATGGGCCCTGGAGCAAGCAAGTTCTCCAAGGCAATTACACCAAGAAACCAATGCCATATGTGCACTTATGCATGACTGTCAAAAAAAATTGTAAATGTGTGCAAAGATATATCTTGCACCTTGAAATATAACTGCATTTGGAATTCATCAGTGTCAGTGAAGGGGCCATAATACTTCTTGAAAATTTACTCTGACCCATCAACTGTTCACCCGCCCTGTGATCAGCTGTCCTAGGGCTGGGGTAAGCAAATCCAACCAACTCTATTTAACAGAAAAAATAAAACTGCCTATGAGCGGTTTTACAGGGGAAATTTGCTCTCCTGTCTAGCAGCTCTGGATCCTTCCAAGTGGATCCTTGCTTCAACTAAACATTCCAGACATGAACTAAACAAGTACATAAAGGAACTTTTAATATTCATAAGAATCGTTTTCAGTAATTTTTAAAGCTTTTTCATGCAAAATAACTGTTTCTTGGTGGTGAAAAGAAAACTTTTAGATGGATTGTTTTAGTATAATTTTCATTAAACCATTATATATTCCAAAACAATAGTCCATCCATATCCAATAGTCATGTGGGGGGTTGTTGTATCAGGTGTGAGTTAAGCCAGTTTCGGGTGTCTGGTGCACATTTGTGAACTTTGTTGACATCAATTAAGTATACTTTTCTCACCATTTTCTCTACCATTGCTCCTGAAGTTGGCTTATAACCTCATCCTTCACTAATAATTTAACCACAACCAATTTTGAGGTCTGAGGCAGAGCTGTGTATTATGCATTGGTGGCGAATTGTATGCACAAACTTGGAATGGTGCAAAGGTTGACCGGGGCCATGAAATGCATTTTGGGGGTGCTTGAGATTTTGGACAACAATGGAAGCTAGCAATAATTCAAATGAATTGCAGGTGAACTAGGTTCATTAGTTGTGGGACTAGTCCTTTGGAGAAGTGTTTGTTGAAGGATGATCTCGGTTGTGTGGTCCGCCAAAGATGAGTGAGTGCGATTCATCCTGAGCTCTGCCAGGAGAAATGTTATTGGTATATTCACATTGGAGTACTTTGGCTATTGAGGGCATTCCCCACTAGATGCATTCCTTGGCACAATTGGACCTATTCATGACTGCTTGCAGACATATTGCTGACTTACCAGTTGCCTATATGTACATATATGTTTGTATGGTACATGCAGCATGAAATGCTAATATTTATTTTTAATCCCATTAAAGCAATGCTACCTGGCTATGGACAACTCATTTTTTTAGTGCAGCAAAGTTTTGGACATGGCTTAGTTTGCCAAGATGTTTATGCATGTAAAAATGTTAACATTGGATTTCAGTCCCAATAAAACAAGGTTAACTGTCAACAAGTGCATATATATTTTTTGGGAATCCAGCTAAAAAAAATTCATACTCCAGTTGAAAATTTTGTACTCCACTGCTGAGAAAAAAAGGAAATCCTACATTGCATCTAACACTCCACACAGCAGGGTGGGAATTAAGGCACTTAATTAATTAATTTAATTTAAGAGATTTCATCTCTTAAAACATTTTTGCACTCCAAATTCATACTAGATAGAATGGGCTCCACATGTACTCTGACACAAACATGCAGAAGGAACAAAAATACCACTAAAAAACTAATACAGGATTTCATAAAACATCCACCAAACATGTTATTCTACTTATGATTACCAAATAAACTACCCACTTATCATACCATCAAGCACACAGACAACACCCAAACACATACCACATTACACCACAACCAGCGGAAATGCCCACCACAACGCGCCAAACCTCGCACCGGCACACTGAATAGAGGCCTCCAGTCGCTAAAAATTCGGCCTATGCGTCTCCAGAAACCTGCTTTTGAGCCACCCTATAGTGGGAAAATTGACCGTTTTAAGAGAGGACTTCCAGAGTCCCGGAGGCCACCAATCGAAATTTGCTTTGTTAGCATTTTCTGTTCTGAAAACTGTCTTTCAACCAATCAATGCAAGGTATTCTTTAAATGACATCATAACCAGTAGAAACGTTGAACACATGTTTAGCGGTGCCATACTGCAAGCACAAGACCTTGTCTGCGCACAGCCATCGCTTCCGACTGTCGCATGTGAGGTAGTGGCGTCCGGTCCGTATAGTGCACAGGGAATTGGCTGGGTATGTAGGTAGATGTGTGTTATGAGCTGAGGGTGAAGCGTGAATTATTTGTGTTTGTTTTTCATTTGGCTAGCCTTGTACTGAGACCAACAGTAAAAGGAAAGCGCATTGCTCCTGTGAGTTACGATAAACAAAGCTGAGCTGATCATTATAACTCCCTGTCTTGTGCCATCCATTGCTCACTTCGTTTCTATGCTTTGATGTGACCAAAAATGATAATGTGTATTACTTATGCATATTATGTAGGCACTGCCTAGGTACATATGATTTTCCCATTGGTTACTAGCAAATAGATTCCATGCATACAAAATATGTCCATGAAAATGTACTCCGGAAGAAATATGTTTGCACTCCGACTCCAAACCTGTAGGGAAAGTTTCCCACCCTACCACACAGTCAATTCAACACTTCTCCATGTCAAAAATGCTTTGTTTCTTCCTCTTTATCACACCGATCACATACCACTATTATTCCACAAGAATGCCAACAGAAACTGCACAGGCTGCACTGATTGGGTTGTGACATCTGGATGACATCACAGTTTACAGTGTAGTTGTATTCTTATATGATAATATATTAGTTTAGGTTAGGTTAGGAGCCATTTGTAGCATTGGCTAATTGAAGCCTCAATGCCATACCTATGTCATCACACACTACCTATCTATCTGACTGACATAGTTCAAATTGAAAAGTAAGCACAATGGGTGAAAATAAGTGGTTGCATCTTCCAAATTATGTTCATAAGCATGGTGTTCTGAAGGTAAAAATCAAGAACACCTTTCATCAAAAATTTACCTTCTTTCATTTTTTCAAAGGAAAAATTGTTTGCAAATTTTATATTAAAAATGATTTACTCCTTCCATGAGAGCTTAGGTCAGGTAACAGGTTAGGTTATAGTAAACAATTATTTTCTTCATCTTGAACACTATATTTTATGTTATGCTATTGAACTCCTAGTCCCTTTTTGGGTGTTATTTTGCCTCCCAACTGAAAAGTATGCTTTTTCAGAGGAAATAAATAGTAATTTCATGTTCAGTGCATGAAAAAATTAAAACCAATTAGGAAAAGAAATTCCAGATCAGATATTACCGAAAGCTGCAAATTTTACAAATATTCCTTGCTCTATATTACCCAGTACAAGATGCAGGTACAGTGTGGCTTTAAATCAAGCATGATCTGTTAAGGTGCAGCATATAACTTGAGAAGTAACATGGCGACAAAATACAATTTGGCTATCTATTCAAATTAAGGTGCACACTACAAAACAAGCATCCATAGCACATTGGCATGAAATACTTTAGCAGGCTAGTTTTGCACTCCATCTGTATAATTTGATACACAATCAGTGAGGATATTTTTTGCTTGGTAGTGGAGTACAAAATGTTTTAGCTGAAGTATGAAGTTTTGAGCTGGAGTACAAGAAAAAAAAGAGAAAAAATTGCAATCAGAAAAGGACAGCGAAATCAACCAGGGCCATACAATCCCCCCCCCCAAAAAAAAGGGAAATTTTAAAATTTTGAGTTAAAGTTTTCTTTAATTTCCTTTTCTATTGGGTAGAGCAGACAGAGAAACTTTGTTGGAAGTGAACTTGCTGTCATAAAAAATGCTTACTTTAGACAGAATCTTCTATTTTAACTCTAATAAGAAAATATTGAAAGTTATTAAGTAGTCAAAAATTGAAGAAAAAACATTCCTTTGGTAAGTTTAGTTGCATCCCTAAAGATAAATATTCGCTGGAAGTTTCGTTAAAATATCTGTCCGTTAAAGCATGATGACTGGTCGAACTTTTTTGGAAGTGACCTCACTTGACCCTGATTAACTCATTGACCCTAGATGGCCTTACTTCAAAATTTTGAAGCAGCATGCCAAATTGATGTGGAAAATGGTATGTCAAATTTTGGCGCGCCGGCTCGCGCCTTTCTTTTACTGTCCGCGAAAAACCTGAGGGGCGATTGAAAACCACCCGAGACGAGACAGGTTAAATTTAATTGATAATGTTCATCGGTCGGGAACATCTGCGGTTCTTCATTCCTGACCCATATCAGTACCCCATTTGGAGTCGTGTCATATGCGCCCACCTGGATCGGGACTTATCGGGAAAATTCCACCAATCTCACCTGTTGGTCGATGTCGCGGCTTCACGTCGCACTCAGAAGCTGGCACTGGCGCCACCCGCTTCTTACCCTGGCAGGGATGGCAGTGTTAAATAGAGCTGGTCGGATTTCTTTACCCCAGCATTAGAAGTACAGCTGATCACGGGGCGGGCGGACAGATGATAGCTCGGAGTAAATTTGGAACGGGTATTACGGACCCTTCGCTGACGCTGATGAACCCCAAATGCAGTTATATTTCAAGGTGCATGATTTATCTTCGCACACATTAATAAAAAATTATTTGACAGTCATGCATAAGTGCACAAATGGTATTGGTTTCTTGGTGTAATAGCCTCCAAGAACTTGCTTGCTCCAGGGCCGATTTTCGTAAATTTGAAGTGATTTTCTTGCATTGAATTGGCTCATGGTGTCTAAAAAAGTTGTCCCTTTAACATAATGACCTTCGATTGCACATTCAAGATGCCTTATTGGCCAAGCGAGGCTTCAAGTATTTACTCCGGCGATACCAAGTACCCCCAGATTTTTCAACTAGGGATTTTTGGTACTTGTTGGCGAGCACTCCAGCACAAGTATCTAAAAAATATTAAATATATATTGATTAATCTAAATATATCACATACAAGAATAGACATTGATACATATTGAATCAATATTGAATACATTTTAATTAATTATTGACTATATTGGCACAGATATAGCATCTTCACACATGTGAAGCACCGCCAGTTGCGCGTAGTTTTTAGCGCAACACCGACGAGCGTGTGTGGTACGCTCTGTACTGCCCTTCAAAGATGTATTGTGACGTTGACTGGTTGGCGTGCGGAGATCGCTGAAACTGCTAGTTGTTTTCAGGTATGGACTTTGAGTGGTAGTACTCAGCCAAACAATGTCGTTCCTCGTTTTCCCTTCTGGAGTACAAAATATTTAATTTAGTCTAGTCACAATCCTGGGGTACATAATGCATTGGTATGCATGACACCAAGCAAACGTCAGTTTTTCCAACACTGCACAATGGTATCAAACCTCATGATTCCCAGTCACTACCAGTGTTTTGAAGTTTACCCATCTTTTGATGTGACCATGAAGTTTACCAGTCTTGATGTATCTAACTGGTGCAGATATTGTTGCAATAATGTCTAATTGTTTAAGTTATCCCAAAATGTTTGGCTGTGCATTTCCATAATGCTGGCATTTCATAATTAATACCCTCTATGTATCACAATTACCTTGCATGTGCTGTGGATACATGTAAGAACTATGCAGTATGGTAGTAATTATAGTTCATAATTACTGTGGCTTGTTATTTAAATTTGATTGTTTCTGTTACACTGAAAGCTATATGATGTGTCATCATATGGTCAGTTAACCAGCCAGCTTGACCTTGACTGGCCTGCAGCCCCCTGGCTTCATAAATGCCAATGTGCTTCATGAATTAATATTGATGGATAAATATTTTACTTAAAATGTTATATACACCATTGGATTTCATGTTAGTAACAATTATTTAGGTACTGCATGCTTTTTCTGTTACTTATGTTCCTTGTACATTCCATTGAAGAGGTAATGGTCTGCATTCCTGCAAATCTGGAAATTATAACCATAAGATGAGAGAATAAGGTGATACCAGCTGGCTACCAATCTTCTGAATGGAGAATTTTGAGGTGCTTTGCATGCACATGATTTGCTAAGATTGTCATATCTCCCAAATGTTATGTATTTCCTAAATACTACTATGTTGATGCCTTTATGTGTTTCTGAATACATTGCTATGTTCCATTGCAGTGTATGATTCCAATGCCTATATCAGGATACTGGGGCATTTATAAAAGGAAATCTTATTTTGCATTCTTGTATCATTTTTGATGATCTTTTGATGTTTAGTATAGGTCCCCTCCCCAAAAAGACACATTTTGCCTTTGCATGTGAATTATTGGTCCATCAATGTAATGCAACCAAGAGTAATTTACATTGGTGGTGATATTGGCAATATAAGGATGATATTGATGCTTTTCTACATGCATTTTCAGATGTAAAACATCCAATGTGTGCAAATTGAAGAAGATCTATGTGTATCCTCCAAGACTGAAGATGGGATCTTCTGATGATGGATTACTGTTTCCTTTGCTCTGGGACTCAATGCCCTGCCTTCGATGTGAACCAAATGACAGGACTAATTTGAATCTGAACGTGGATGGCACGGGCTTCTATGTGGATCAACTAGCCACAGACAGTATAAAGTTGGCACACCGCATAGACATTCCATTTCCACTTCGTTCTTCTGTCACCCCTGCTGACTATGCTGCTGATGAAGGTGGGGAAGATCCAACATATGATGGTGCCTCTCTGCCTTTCTTGGCTGGAGAATTGACAATAGGTAAGTCACCCAGTTTGCCTGTTGTGACCACACATGCCCACTTGCTGAATCATTTTTCAATGGATGACCCATGATAAAAAAATGTAATGGATTAACCTATTTCAACCAATTATTAGAATGCCCAGGGATGGTCAGTCAACCCAACAGCAGCATCGTGTGTTCCTTTTTGTGACGATACTCGTTTTCTGAAAGCATTGTGCTGGTCCTCTCTTTTGACTGAACATCAATTTACTCGGTTTCGGCTTTAGTTGAAGATCAATCAATTTGATCAAGATAAGAACTCTCACAGAACATACCAAGTTTATGTTGGAGAAGGTATGCCAAATTTCGGCCCGTTGCCGCACGCCGTTTTTCACCATCCGTGGAAAACCTTATGGGGGTGGAGGTGAAATCACCTCCCTCAGACGGGGTGGGTTAAAGACCAACACTAGTAAAACCAAGATGACGATGTTTGGGTCCCATGGTAGGAACCTTATCGAATCTTGTCAAATTTGCATAGAGCTGTGGGGAGTAGTCAACTTCAAAGGTTGTAAGAAAAACGTTCACGTTGCACTTGATCCGCATCTTAACACGCACATTGGAGGGGCGGATCCCCCTCTAAAGTCTCGGACCCAATTAAATTAGTTCAAAGGCCAGGCTTTCACGTAATTACTCACTGGTAATTTAATCTGAACGTATGCTGGTGAGAACGAAGTCCGAGCGAATCTGAACGAATCCCGTGCATATATTATAAAAGGGCACATGAGCTTCCTGACCCAACCTGATCGGACCCACCCACCCACCCGACCCGACCGTGAAGCTTTTGAAACGTCATTAACTGTTCTGTTGCAACGTTTCAAGACTTAACGGTTACTTCAACTGCGACCGCTATTTCCCATTTGATTTGTCCCACCTTGTTTTCTGGTTTTTCTCTGAAGCACTTGCTCTCTTTGTTCAAAGGCTTTCTGGTGGAATGTATTCGGTATCAGCTGGGCGGGCCTGAGCCGACCGACCGGCCGGCCCACTCACATCGTTAGGAGATCCGCTCTGATCGGTTAGACTTGGGATAAACTGAGCAGAAAAGGATCGTGACTGCCTGTGGCACCTATGCCAGCTCGACAATTCGGTAGCTCGTATTTAATTCCGAAGTACTTTTGCCATGTTCGGAGGATGAACCTATTTTTGGCATGAGTGCCGCCAAATTGGTCTTTGCATGAGGATGTTTGCACTGTGCTGATGCCAAAATTTGTGCTCACGCGGAGATATTTCCGAAAGGGCGCTCCTCTGCGCCAAATGTGGTTCTCGTATCCTGAACTTGGTCGCGCTGGGGAATTGTCAGTATAGGTTTTCCTTTTCCATAGATTTCTGTACTTCGCGAAAATTAGTATAAGATTCATGTCTTCATGGGCTGCTGAGAGGGCACCAGTCGTGGTCTGTCCACATGCTCTCTCCGGCATCATGCGTCCACATGCTCCACATGCTCTCTGCGACATCCACCCGGCCCCGTGCATGCAACACGGAAGCTGCATTGCCTACCATCGGCCCTCGCTCGTCCAGTGCTGATGTCTTGAATTGGTGTGAGCTAGAACTAGTAGTCTTGTGGTATGGGCGCTACATGACCAATGTAGTCGATGCGCCCTTAAGCCCTAATAACTAACTAGTAGTCTTGTGGTAATTACTAGTCCCGTAGTAAGTAGTGCGTGTCTGTCTCGTCTCTCGTTAAATATAAACTGTTGTCACGTTCATTGTTAACGGGCGCAGTTAGCGGTTAGATTAAACGTCGGTGTACCACGTCCATTTCTATATGCTGAAGATCCAACGCAATGTGCCTCCTGAAATGCTCTGGACTTGCCGACATTCCTTTCAATGCATTTGGTGCGACAGTGGGTGACCTGGGTGCGGTTAACGTGCTTCAGAGACGGAGCGAGACCGGGTCATGCACGATGTGGACGCGTATTGGCGCTGGCATCGGCTGCTGAAGTCAAGCATGAGGGTTCGCAAACGAGCAACCAAAGGCATCCGGTACAGAAACGGTGAGCATATGGGGCAGCAGTTTATAATCAATTAAGCCTTGGAAGACGCAATATGTTGCTATTGCGGGCATAGACGGAACTTCTGGTTTATTTGGAGAGCAAGAGGGTCATTGCCCGGGGACGTTTCGACCGCATTGGGGAACATTGCTGCTTCTCCCAATATGTTTCTGAAATGATTGTGCATGCAAGTGTCTCCTGAGGAACCTTCTGCCATTTGCAAAGTACTTTGTTTGTTTTTTTACTGTGACTAACGAAGCATATTTTATTAATGTTTGTCGGTTAGGTCGTAGGCTGGTGTTTCATTATTTCGAAACGGTATAGTGGCAGTGTCACAAGTTGACCAATTGTGCTTGTGTTTACACGTGCGTTCGGGCGGCATTAGACACTGGGATGGGTCACTGTTGATATATGCGATCAGCTGTCCGTCTGTATGTGTGTGTGTGTGTGCGTGTGGGTGTTCTGCGGCGCCAGAGACTGGTGTGGACGGCTATCTGACGAGTGCTCACATCCCTTGGCAGGAGGCATGGCCGCGATAATAGCCGACGCACGCAATCCTGCAGTGAAGAAGCTGTCGTATGGGGCACCACATCTATATACAGTGGTCCCAATGGTCAAGTTCCTAACGCACAATTCAGTCTTTAAGGGCTGGGATACGGTAAGGATGCGCGATGTGTAGTGTGAGGTAGGCATACTCTTGAACAAGCAAACACAACAAAAACACTCTTTTTCGATCAGTTGGTAGTTTGCCACTCTCGCTCACATATCATCGATTTATACGTACAGGCGTCAATTACAACATAGTTACATGTAGCTTAGCAATCCATGGAAATATGTCTATTGTTAAGTACCTAACTAGGTATCTGATAAGTCAGAGGGGGTGTAGTTCTGTCTTTAGTTTTTTTTCCACATGAACGAATTGCCATCTATTGTCAAAGCCATTTTTCGTATGCTTGCTTTGGTGGGCACTGGTTCTGATGTACTGGTCTGTTTACTGGTTTGTTAGGGTTTAAATGAGGTGATATATATATATATATATATATATATATATATATATATATATATATATATATATACATAAATATATGTATATATATATGTATATGTATATAAATATCAGTCTTTATAATGCTTTCATATATAATTTCCAACAATGTCTCGTTGATAAGCATCGTCCTTATGGTCACAATTGCGGATCGTGATACAAGAACCATCTCTGAACACAATTCCAGGTAAGAGGATCACCTATGATGGGTTTACCGTACAATATCAGTTGATTAGCAAAGGTATTTTATATCGTTGTCGTTAAAATAGTTATCCCTAAATTTAGAATCGGATATTAAACACATATGTATAAGTTGTTGGATTAAAATTGTGTTGGAAGTACTTTTCACATCCAACGAAAAACCATCATTTTAACAATGTTTCGTTATAGCGATCGAATGAGCCGCATCTGCATCATATGCAAAATGCCTACATATGTAATGTACACACTATGAGGATACATGAATGTTCATCAGTGCACTGTGATATATATATATGGTGTGTGTACTGAAAATCAAAATATATATATACTCGTACAACAAGACAGAACGTTCGCGCCTGGAAGGTAACATCTTCTTTTGCATATTCACCACCACTTTTGTTAATTTGATTATCACGTGTTGTATTGTGTTTTTTTTCAATAATGTGCAGGAAAACTATAATCCATTTCAGGGCGCATTACTTGCAGTTCTTATGCTAGGATCATGTTCATATGCTTGCCACAAACGTTTAGAAGTGCGCCGAGGTAGCCTGACTAATGTCATCGATCATGCATTGTTACGACAGCGCATATGATGAATGTTCGTGTGTCCTCAAAGCGTGTACGTTACATATTTAGGTATTATGTATATGATGCAGATGCTACTCACTCGATCGTTATAATGAAACATTGTTAAACTGATAGGTTTTTGTTGTATGTGAGATGTTGAAACAAGTACAGTAGAATCTCGATATTTGCCGCCAGCTGATGTTGCTGGAAATAACTTACAAGTTCTTCCAGCGCAATTTTAATCCAACAACTTATTCATATGTGTACGTTCTTAGTTTATTGTCCGATTCTAAATTTGTGGATAACTATTTTAACGATAACGATACAAAGTACCTCTTCTAATCAACTGATATTGTATAGTAAACCCATCATAGGTGGTCATCTTGCCTGGAATTGTGTTCAGAGATGGTTCCTGTATCATGACTCGCACTGACATATCGGTGAGTATAAGCACGATGCTTATCAACAAGACATTGTTGGAAATTGTATATGAAATCATTATAAAGGCTGATCAAGAAACACCACGTCGATTTTTATTTGGAAGTGATGTCAATTCAGTGCTCAGGAGATTGTATATTCCCTCCTATTTCGTGAATAATTTATAATTGTAATGTCGCGAGCGATCAACTCTGGTCGAAGCCCCCTAAAACCCAAATAACTAACTAATCACTGTAATGAGATGCTTGTATGTTCTCACTTTTCGTCAGACGTGTTCACCGTATTTACACATAACACCCGCTTTTCATATGTTCCGTATCCAGAAACAGCGAACTTCACGACAGCAGTACTAACAACATGTGCACTCACTGACGTGTCCTGTACACAGAAGCATAACTGGCTGTACGGCGGTGGTTGCCTGGCCATATCCGGGGACGGCCAGTGCCTGGCGCGCGCCTCTGGACACGGTGTGGGTGAGTAGCCAGCCAGCATTGTCACATGATTTCACAAGCTGTGGCCAGATTCAGTTTAATATGAACGTCATTTGTATGTCCAATCGTTAGTTACTGTTCAAAATCCAAGTAGCATGTCAGATTGTATGCATACTATTTGTGGGCACTTCTGAATGCAAGTTGTATTATGTGTGTGACCTGGTATCGTTACATAGGTCTAAATCTTAAGGAAATTTATACAGCCTGCATGTTATATACCATGTATCTCAACATTACAATTGGTATTCACAACTGGAAGACGTACCTAAACAAGAATATACTTGTCTGGTATATTAGTAATGTTCCCATTATATGGTGCTTCACAGCACAGCCTATAGATTGCATCGCGATGCTCACAGGTTTTCATTTAGTGGAAGTGGTGTACGCTAAATTAGATGGTGCAGCCGCGGAGGATGTATTGAGCTTCTCAGTTCGGTTATGGGATATGCGGAAATATATTGCGTAGTATATGCTGTGCTTTGTTGAAATTCTTGAGATATGCTTCCGGACGGACGGATGGCCCGAGCATAGGTGAGAGTTGAGATCCGCTAGTAGCACCTGTCCATGGTAACTAGACACATGACGCTGACCCGACCTTGACTCGACCCTGTTCACTGGCATCCAGTGCCGTTAGAGTCGCGCTGCGTCTTTGAGCCGTTTCTGAGAATGGCTGCCGAGACATCCCCTCGCTGCACATCTTGTGTATGGCGATCTTCACTGCGTTCTGGGTCACGTTCTGCCGTGGATCTTGTTGCCAGTGTCGGCTCCCGCTCAGATTGTCCAGTGCCTGTCCTCACTGCGGCACCAGTTGGTGCATCCTGCCCTGCACGTCCACCTGTGGTCCATGTCAGTGGGTGCGTGCCGGTGTTTCAGCCCTGGCCGATGTGATCGGCTGCAAGTCCGGTGTGAGGTGTCCTCTGGCGGTGCATGGTAGCGATGGAGACGTGTTGGCCTGGCCCAAGAATAAGCCGCTGCTGCAGATCCAGACGGCCAGCACCCTGCTGTATTTGGATCCAGGTACGGCCGGTAACTCCACTGGTCCAACACTCACAAACAGACTTGTGCTCGACTGGAGTTGAGTCAAGAATCGACTCATGAATCAATCATTTTTGGATGAGTCGTGAGCTGAATCGATTATTTTCCCCCAAAACATCTTGAGTCACGAGTTGAATCACATCTTTTTTAAATGAGTTGAATCATGAGTCAATAATTTGAATCACGATGAGTCATTTCAGTCTTATGACTCAAATGCAAATTATGAACAAATGATATAAAGCATGTATTTTTGTGAAATAGTATGCCATGACACAAAGTAGGGAGTAAAAACACAATGTAATTTCCATGCTTAGCATTACAATTGTTAGCTTACCAGCTGTCAGTGAGTAAAGCATTAGAGGCAAGAAGCTATTTAAGTTATTTACCAAAAACGGATAACAATAATACAAATAAGTATAAATGTTAAGCTTGGTATTCACAATCAGTATCATGCATGAGTCAATCCTAGTGCCAGGAACAGAACACATAAATGGGATGTGATTGTGACAAAGAATACGGAAGCGAAACGGCCCTGCACTGCATGCATATTCACTGAATACAATTGCATTGTTTTGTGTGACAAATAACAAACCAAAGGTGCCTGTACCTTTCTGAGTTTTCCTACAAGCCCGCAATACGTCATTCGAAGTTTTTTTTAAATGCCGTATGAATTTGGTTGCAGAAGACTTTTCTTAAATCATACGCAATGGTCACTTTAATTTGGTTCCTAGAAAGTATATTTGTCTTCTGCTCACCAGGTGAGTTATAATCTGGTCCCATTATTTCCAGTGAGCATTTGTTCCGACAAATTTTATTATTATGCCTAAGCAAGGTTGGACTTGTGCATTGTAATCCGGCACGTGGAGAGGAATGTTTGTCGTCATCCAGTATGGAGGATTTTTTCTTCAAACCTTATGCATCGTCCATAGCAACCACTGCACGTGGAGGGCATGTGTCGTGAAATAAATAAATAAACAAAGCAAAACAACAACAAATAAACTCAATTTGCACCCATATCAGTGAATTTTGAACACTTACTTGATCGTATGAGTTAGTTGTCAAAAGTTAATAGCATAAGAAATTCAGCCTCCAGATGGGAAAGCAAGAAACAATTTGTACAATACCATTGTGATCTAGGAATGTCCACCTGAAACTTGCAACTCGACTGAAACTCTCCTGCCACTGGGGAAAAGTAGGTATGGCGCACTTGACCTCCCCCCCTTCCCCCGACTGTTCTTTCTTCCACTCTTGAATGAGGGTGATAACTTGAGCATGTAAAATTGACGATAGAGGGTGCCTACCAATATCGGGAGCAATCCCTTTATTTTTGGGCGCTTGATGGTGAGACTGCCGGAAATGGCACATCATTAGGCTGGACGATTATTACTGGGTAATTTAGAATACCATTTTTTGAAGCTAAATAATAGGTTTTTCATTAGGATACGTCAAATTACCCTGTATTGCCATAAAATATGAAAGATAGTGTAGAGAAAGTTGGTAAAATTGAGTGTAAGCCAATGGTGGAGGGAAACTTTCAAGCCTACTACCAAACCAATTTTGGGGACATATGAAGAAAAAAAAATTATTTGTAATGAGAAAAGGACAGCGAAATCGACTAGGGTTATAATTTTTTGGCCTCAAAAAAAAAATTAAAGTTAAAAAAATTATGTTTTCATGTTTTCTTTAATTTTCCATTTCCAATGGGTAGAGCACACCGAGAAACGTTGTTGGAAGTTAACTTTCCCTAATACAAATGCTTACTTTAGCCAGAATCTTGCATTTGAACTGCAATATGGCAAATACGCAAAATTTGTATGGAGTCAAAAACGGAAAAAATGGAAAATTCAACTCCTACGCTTTCTTGCATCTGTAAAGATAAGCAAACGCTGCAAGTTTCATTAAAATATTTGTATCCGTTAAAGCGTGACGACTGGTTGAACGTTTTTGGAGGTGACCTCACTTGACCTTGACTAACTCGTTGACCCTATACGACCCGACCTAAAAGTTTTGAACCAGCATGTCAAATTGATGTGGGAAAAGGTATGTCAAATTTGGGCGCACTGCCGCATGCCGTTCGTCCGCTATCCGCGAAAAACCTGAGGGGGCGGCTGAAGACCCCCCGAGACGTGACGGGTTAAGGTTGTGCGTCATGCTGATGGGGATTGAAGTATTATGCACTCATTGCTTTGCATGTGGATTGACAACCATTCATCTCGCTAATGTTTTTTGTCAATTACTGTATGCACATGCATTTATCTGGGTATGTTCTAAATGCGAACCATTACAGTGCACGACAAATTATAAATAATCTGAGGTGAAAATAAAATGATAGCAAAAATAATATATTCAGCATATGTTTCCATATTAGATCATCTTTGTTGGTGTCTAAATAGATACTACTTCCCATATTTAATTAGACACAGATGAAGATGCATTGACATCAAACTGTCTATCGAATAAATTATTTTTTCTGTAACTGTTTTCACCTCTCATTATATATATAATGTGTGGGCAGTGCACACTGAATCATATGGTTTCTGAATCTGATGCCATTGAGTCAGATCTGAATCGATTCAAATTTATGTTTGAGTCGTGAGTTGAATCATGCTTTATAAGCTCTGGGTCTGAATTGAATTGAATCAAATAATTTTATCATGCTCTGGATCATGAGTTGAATCGGATTTTAAGATACATGAGTCAAATGTGAGTCGACTAAGACAAATTCCAGTCGAGCACAAGTCCGCTCACAAACACGAAGAAATAAGCACACGCGGCATCTTCGCAGGCCAAGTGTGACAGCCATCTCCGCCCGTATTCTGTGTGACAGCCGTCTCCGACCGTACCCTGTGTGACAGACATCTCCGACCGTACCCTTTCTGACAGTCGTCTCCGACCGTATCCTGTCTGACAGTCGTCTCCGACCGTACCCTGTGTGACAGTCGTCTCCGACCGTACCCTATGTGACAGTCGTCTCCGACCGTATCCTGTGTGACAGTCGTCTCCGACCGTACCCTGTGTGACAGTCGTCTCCGACCGTACCCTGTGTGACAGTCGTCTCCGACCGTATCCTGTCTGACAGTCGTCTCCGACCGTATCCTGTTTGACAGTCGTCTCCGACCGTACCCTGTGTGACAGTCGTCTCCGACCGTATCCTGTGTGACAGTCGTCTCCGACCGTATCCTGTCTGACAGTCGTCTCCGACCGTACCCTGTGTGACAGTCGTCTCCGACCGTACCCTGTGTGACAGTCGTCTCCGACCGTACCCTGTGTGACAGTCGTCTCCGACCGTATCCTGTGTGACAGTCGTCTCCGACCGTACCCTGTGTGACAGTCGTCTCCGACCGTACCCTGTGTGACAGCCGTCTCCGACCGTATCCTGTGTGACAGTCGCCTCCGACCGTACCCTGTGTGACAGTCGTTTCCGGCCGTACCCTGTGTGACAGTCGTCTCCGACCGTACCCTGTGTGACAGCCGTCTCCGACCGTACCCTGTGTGACAGTCATCCTCAGCCACTTAATGTGTGACGGCAGTCCCCGGCCGTAATCTGCATATCGCACCTGGCCACGTCCTGTGTGACAGTCGCTCACACCTGTGACCGCTAGTGGTTTGGCCAATCGTGTCCTGTGTGTGAATCACTCATACCTTTGACCGTTTGTGTTTCCAACCGTGTCCTGTGTGTGCTGTTGGTGTGACCGACCACGTCCTATGCGTGACAGCCACTCACGCCCGTGTCCGCAGGTGACGTGGCCGCACAGACGGAAGCCATGGCCGCCCGCAGTTTGTCAGTCGCCAAATACTACAGTCCGACCAGCAGCGGCTGGGCGCGGCTGGACAAGATGAAGTCGGCCACCCCGCTGTCCGGTGTCGCCTGCCACGGTACCGGCGCGCCGCTCTGGGCACTGGTCGATACGGCCGGCACACTGACGGTGCGCAACGGCCGCGACAGGTGAGCGCGTGCCGCCCTACTGACCCCTGCAGCCCCCTGTTGGCTCCTATTGGCCCCTGCTGGTCCTTACTGGCCCCTCCTGTCCCCAGTGGCCCCAGCTGGTCTATTATAATACAGCCTGGGCTGACGCCGCCGGTGTCTTGGATACAACGCGCATGTGATGTATGCCATTACGATCCTAACGTCTTATGCGAAGCTAAAAGGCGGGGCTAATCATGTTTCGCATCATGCAGAACACGATCATTCGATGGTAAAGCTAATTTAACAATGGTTTCCTTAGCAACTCGAGTACCGTGTTTGCCTCCAAGATGGGTAGTGTACCGCGAGTACCGCCTGTGGCTACTTGCAGGTACAGTGTGTACCTCCGGTGGCTACTTGTGTGCTCCGTGCACTAGAAGAGTGAGGAGTGGCGTACAGCTTTCACAGCATAGTTTCGGGGTTCGAGTGTGAAATGTTGAGCTGCGGTGTCGCAAAAAAAAACCCACTCTGGAGTGTATGTACAATATAAAATCAAGTAAAAATGAAAATTTGAACGGGTTGTTTTGGGTGTTTCAAGGCGTTTCGATGAAACTTCTCATTTAACGTTCGTTTAATACAAAGTGGCCATGGCTATTCTAGATTGCATCTAACAAATGACAATGCTAAATTTAGCTGTTTTCGGCATCGAATTCACTGGGGTTTTTTTATTTTGTGGGTGTTTTCTAGCATTGGAAGAGGGAGATACACAACACATAATTTCCCAGTTTCAATCATGTACCTCGTGCCGGCAGGGCGAACATCCTCTCAGTTCAGCTTCAGGAGGTTGAGAGAGAAATTGGCTGGTTCGGGGTGGATGCTGCTGTAGACCCGAACCGCTTCCGGGTGGCATCCTGGGAGCGACTCTACATTGTAGACACCAGGGTATGTCAGCTGATGTAGACACCAGGGTATGTCAGCTGATGTAGACACCAGGGTATGTCAGCTGATGTAGACACCAGGGTATGTCACCTGATGCAGACACCAGAGTGTGTGATGGAGATATGAAGGCATGTTTGCTGTCAGTGGTGCAGCGGGGTGCCAGGTATCCAGGTACCGGCGGTCGGCTGTCTGTCAGTGGTGTAATGCTGAGCCCGTTACCAGGCACCGGCGGTTGTCTGGCAGTGGTGTAATGCTGAGCCCGTCACCAGGTACCGGCGGTTGTCTGGCAGTGGTGTAATGCTGAGCCCGTCACCAGGTACCGGCGGTTGTCTAGCAGTGGTGTAATGCTGAGCCCGTCACCAAGTACCGGCGGTCGGTTGTCTGGCAGTGGTGTAGTGCTGGCCCGTACCAAGTACCGGCGGTCGGTTGTCTGTCAGTGGTGTAATGCTGAGCCCGTTACCAGGCACCGGCGGTTGTCTGGCAGTGGTGTAATGCTGAGCCCGTCACCAGGTACCGGCGGTTGTCTGGCAGTGGTGTAATGCTGAGCCCGTCACCAGGTGCCGACGCCAGCCGTCAGTTTCCGGATGTGTGACAACAGGCGTCTGTTCCCGCTGGGTGACCGCGTACACGCGGTGCGTCAGAGCTCGTGCCGCCGCCACCTGTCGCTGGTGGCCAGCAGCCGGCACCTGTGCGTGTTCGACGACCGCAACCTGTCGACGCCGTGTCTGCGCTCGCGGCTGATGGTCCCGCAGGCGCCGCTCTACCTGGCCTCGGCGCCCTACAGCGGCGGCGAGCTGGTGTGCGTCGGCGCTCAGACGGACGCGCACGTGCAGTGCGTGGCGTACGACTGGACGGGCGCCGCCGGCCGGCCGCTGGAGGTGGGCGCCGGCCGACTGCTGGGCTGCGGCCGCGGCCCGCTGGAGGCCGCCGCCGGACAGGCGGGAGCGCCGCCCGGCGAGCCGATGCGGCGCGTGGCGCTCAGTCTGGCCGGACTGGCCGTGCAGCGGCTGGCCGGCCACCACCTGCACGTGTACACGACCAACTCCAACGGCGACGTGTTCGCGCACCCGCTGACGGCGGCCGACACCGAGCCAGCCGTCGGCGCCAGCCGGCGCCGCAAGTGCCGCAAGGCGGTCAGGTGCTGGAGCCAGACCGTGCAGCAGCAGCGGGACAACTTCAGCCGCGACACGCCGCTCATGTGCGAACGCATCTCCCACTGGGGGTCCGACCCGCGAGGTGAGCCGACGACCGTAATGCATTGGCCTCAGCCCGGAGGTGGCGATGTGGCGCCCGCGCCCAGGTGAGCCGACAGACGTTATGCATTGGCCCCAGCTCGGAGGTGGCGATGTGGCGCCCGCGCCCAGGTGAGCCGACAGACGTTATGCATCGGCCCCAGCCCGGAGGTGGCGATGTGGTGCCCGCGCCCAGGTGAGCCGACAGACGTTATGCATCGGCCCCAGCCCGGAGGTGGCGATGTGGTGGCCGCGCCCAGGTGAGCCGACAGACGTTATGCATTGGCCCCAGCCCGGAGGTGGCGATGTGGTGGCCGCGCCCAGGAGGTGAGCCGACGGCCCGTCGTATGGCGACCCCACCACATCATATGGTGGCTGCACCCGAGGAGTGGTCGTGTGGTGATTCTATCCGATAGGCGGTTATGCGGTGGCCTCATACCGAAGGTGATCATACTCCATTCCACAAGTGACGGTATGGTGCAGAGTATATTAAAGAACGTGTACACCCAAGTTTACTAGATTCTCAGATCTAGTATCTCCGTGCCTTGGTGACGTCATATGCTAGAATATGCGATATTCTACTAGAATGCGGTGGATATCTGGCGGATTATGAAATCGTGTAGTAGAATATTCCAAATATAGTATATTCCTGGCAATTGATGATATCGTGCCGCAAACGTGGCAGAAGCTTAACGTCCTTGATTTGAAAAGTTGATGTGTTTGAAAAGTGTACCGTCTTGGAACTAGGTGCACTTGTGTTTCATTTTCGTTTCGTGCTTATTGAGTGAGATTAAGAAAGGAAACTTGTCTCCAGATACGTGCACACCTGCTGCTATGTATGCATCCCATATTTGATACTGTATTGTCGAGGGCAATTGAAATGCATGTTGAAATGCAGCTGGAAGCTGCAGATACCTTTGACGCGTGTCAATAAGTTTTTGCACTTTCAACATGCACATACGCATTTTTGTGTGGATGTGCATTTTAGAGATGTTGGAGCCTTCTGATAATTTTCTAAATGATCTTTGGTGAAATCAAAATGTATAAATTTAACTCCTCAGTTTATGATTTTGAGACATTTTTGGAGTTTTTGAAGCTTTCTAGTAATGTTCTAAACGGTCCTTGATGAACTCAAAATGTCGATATTTGAGTCATCATGTTGAGATTTTGGACAGATTTTGAAGTATTTAGTGATTTTTGTAATGGTTCATAGATAAATCAATATGTCATCGAAATCACACGATGATGTTCCCTCGATGGTTACAAAAATATAGTCCAGTTACTTAAATGGTGCATATTCAGGTACAACCATTCGACAAACAAAAAAACAATTCAAACTAACGGTCGAATTCTCATTGTCTCATTATATTATCTATGTCGATGTTGTGCATTGCTAGGCATAGGCTTTTTGATTCTTGTACGTATTGAAGGCGTCTCCGGAATTAAAAAGCCTATGCCTAGCAAGGCACGACATCGGCATAGATAATAGAATAAGGCAGTGAGAAGTCGACCGTTGGTTGGAATTGCATATACTTTGTTGTTTGATGAATGGTTGTACCCGAATATATACCATCTCAGTAATTTTGGACTATTTTTGCAATCAGCGAGGGAGGTAATCGTGTGATTTTGTTGAAGTGATATGTTCCTCGCCAGAACGCTAAATGATTTATATGACATAAATTATGTCATATCCTCCATAAATTTTTATTTTTATTCTCCTTTTGATGTTCAATGGCAGTGAATGGATGTCTGGTAATAAATTGATCGGTGAGGAAGTGCACAATGTTGACTTGGAACTGCAAATTGATATTCTCATGTTAGAAGTTGCGAATAACAATATTCGGTAAATGTGCGCGTTAAGATGCTTTATGAATTCTTGGACTCTGGCATTCCAATGCAATTTGTATGCATGTTACTAAAGTGATAGGACCACTGATTTGTACGATTCGACATTATAAGATATTTTTGATATTTCAGAGATTTTGGTGCATTGTGAAGTTCTAAATGATCCTTGGTGAAATCACAAGGTCTAAATCTAACTTCTGAATTCGAGATTTATAATGATTTTGGAGCCTTTTTGTGAATTTCCAAATGGTCCTTGGCGAAGTCAACATGTCTAAATCTAACTAATAAGTACGAGATTATAAGCGATTGTGGAGCATTGTGAATTTCCAAATGGTCATTGGTGAGATTAACATCCCTAATTAAATTTACTACGCCACTGAGTATTCCACGAAAATACACTTTTTCTTAGAAAAGAGCACATGGTACTATGCCGTACTTTACTTTCCCCTATATTCAGCTGACACGAGAAAGCAAAGGATGGCATGAAGCAGAGGGTGCAGATAATAAGAAAGAACGTTCAATTTCATTTAACACAGCTTTCTTTTCTGTCGAGCCTGGGCGCACGATTGGTCTTGAGGGCCAGCCGGTCGTCATGGCAACGATTTAGGCCCCGCCCTCCGGGAGTTGGCCGGCCTGTTTTGTGTGGTGTCTTCGTTTACCGGCAAGGAAACATACCTTTTCTAGGAGATACAACTAAAAAGGATCCGGATTCGTATGTGAAATTGTTCAGGCATTGGCATGATACCAAATTTTCGTACATACGATTAAAATTGCCTGCGTAAAGCCGTCGCAAATATTGGCCGTTTTGGCTTGAGATGCACGCAAAGTGCTGCCGAGTACCGCCTTGTCTGCGTCACGGGCCGAGACAACTCGACCGCCCCCCGGTATGGTGGTCCCACCCCAGAAGTGTTCATATTGTGTCTGCCTACCCAAAAAAGTGGTTTGTGCTTTGCACAATGTTGATTTGGTGTCAATGGTAATATGACAAACTGTCTTGAATGTATGTAAGATCTGTGTAGCCTCCAGACAAACTGAAGACGTACCGTCAAACTGTTTCCGCTGAAAACTGTCTCGCTCGGCTAAGTTCAGTTATAGAAGTATCCAATCATTTTGTTTGCCATCAAAGAATATGATAGGTGACAAAGCAGGTACAGCGTTCAAAACAGCCATTTCAACCATACGTTCGCGAGAAATGGTGTCCGTGGCAGGTGAACAGCTGGTCTGTGATTACCGTATGGCTGGTCTGTGGCGGGTGTGACTGGCGTATGTCAGGTCCGTGACTGGCATGCCACGAGTGTGTGCCGTACCTCAGAGCTGCTCGCCCCACCTCCGGAGGTGGACGAGCCGGGCTGTTGTGTGATTGGCATGTCACGAGTGTGTGCCGTGTCTCAGATCTGCTCGCCCCACCCCCCGATGTGGACGAGCCGGACGCGCCTGAGGAGACTGCGCCTTGGATCCAGTGGGCCAAAGAGCAGGCGGAGCGAACTGCCAGCCGGGACACCGATGTTCAGTCCTCAGACGTGTCCACGCCGCCAAACTCAGACATCGAAGACATGCTGGAGTGGTGGTAGGTGTAACGGGTGGAAAACAATGTTTAAATTCTAAACTTGTTGTGCAAGCAACATAGTCTTTTTCACCCAAGTCAAATAGTGTATTATGTGTATAGTTGAATGGTGTATATCAGGCGCATCCTGTAGACCTGCAATATGTAGATGCAGTTGACGTTGATTTCTATCATATGCATGGCTATGTGGTATTGGACAATGAACGGAAGAATACTTATATTACAGTATGGATGCCAGTCTTTCATAGGAGTACGCAAACTAACATGTGGGAATCGAGATTACTCCTGGCTGAGTGTTGCGTGCCAACCAAACTGAAACTTTGACACGCCTCTGTTCTATGGGCCGTGCTGACCATCCAGGGTCCGGCGGGTAATGGCACGATTGGTTGTTCCTGGCGTGGTTGAAGGTATGATACCTACCGGTACGACTGGGTGGTACAGTACCACACCACGCAAATGATCAATTATGGTCGAAGCGCCCTAAAGCCGCACCCCCTCCAAATAACCACACCAGTGCCATCTGACGCCACCCTGACGTCACCCGGCAGGCGGGCCGACGGCGGTCCCGGCGAGATGACGCCGGCCGAGGAGCTGCGGGCCAGCAGGATGGCAATCCCGTGGTCGGAGCGGCGCAGTCGCGTGCCGCGCTGGAGCCGGCTCCGCCGCTCGGTCAGCGTCACCAACTCGGAGGCCGAGTCGTCGGCCACCACGGCCAGCAGCTGCGCGGCCGGCGCGCCCACGCCGGCCCGGCCGAGGCCGCCCGTCGCGCCGCAGGCGGTCTTTACCAAGTTCAATCTGGACCTGTTCGACTAGTGGGCGCCCGGTGTTTGGTGTTCTGAGGGACGCCTGGAGCACGATGGCCTGCTCACGGCACGTGTGATGTGGGAAGAACGGTGTAGCTTGCTTCCGGCCGAATCTCGGCGTCTTAACGGGTCATGAAGTGGCTGCGGAGGACGCCGTGAATATGCCGTGATCGGGTTCTCTGCGGACGCCACCTGACGCCCGTGTCCAGGCTGCGGTCCGGCTGTGAGGTGTGTCGAGTACCGTGGCTAAACCACGGCCGGCTTGCCAGTACTTCGCGACGTTGTTGGGGTGACTGGCATCTGATCAGGCTCGGTACGGTTGCGCAGAGTACAGCGGCCGGTTGTCAGTATTTATGACGCTGTCCTGATCACTGGCATTTGGCCGGGTTGCTGTGGAGTGTCACAGCTATGTCATGGCTGGGCCGTCAGCGTATACGTGCGACAACCAGCTCACGCCGCGGCTGTAGAGCTATGTCAGCTTGGGTCAGTCGTGATGGCGCCACAGGTGCGCCGGGCTGTGATCGGAAGAGTTCTGTGAGATGGCAGCGATAGTACAAACATGTGCGTAAGGTGAGTTACATCGCCTTCCCACTGGTATTGTTTTGTAACCAGTGCTCACTGCACAAAACGGTCGTGTTCATAGAACAGAATCGTGCACAAAACAGTCGTGTTCATAGAACAGAATTGCATACTGACGCGAACTGCGGTACTATCGATCGCCTTCCCGACCAGGTGCTTGGGGAGATGTTGGAGGTCTTAGGGTGGCTGAGCCACGTGGGAAGACCAAGCGCATGATGCAGCGTGTCACGCATGCTGTTTTCATACAGTCTCGTATATTGGGCTCTTTTGTCTTACTGGTGAAGGTGGCGTTGACTTGTAGCGCGTTCTCAATACCAGCATCACTACGCACCCACGCGTCTAGGATGCAAATCACCACTGAGCGACGCACCACCGTCCAGAAATTGTTCTTGTACCTGGGTGTCTGAGAAGAAAAATTGTCCCTCAAATGGTGAGGGAATTGGAAAGTCCAGTGGAACATGGTCCAGTTATGAGCGTTTCAAAACTTCAGTCATTTGAAAGTGAGACTACTGTGTAAATTGTCGAAATTAAACTTCAAATTTATGTACTGAAAATTTGCATAAAAAGGTACTCAATATTTTAGCTTCTGTCGTAAGAGTGTAGTAAAAGTTGACGTTAAAAAACGCCTTCCAGCACCCGAGTCGCACAGGCTCCTGCCTTGTTCTGGCAACTTAGTGGCGGCCGTGGCCCAAACGTTACGCGTCGTCTGCTGTCGCTGAGATGAGATATATCTGTTACGTGCCAACACCACACCGGCGAGCTGTCAAACAGTCGAGCAATTACAAATTGATAGCATCTGAAACGTTTATCCTGCGTAACCAAACGCGCCACTCTGCAAGTACTGATAGGTTCGCCGCAAACATCGGCGCCGCACCACCTACCATAAGGTTCTCTGGAGTCAGCCCTGGATGCGCAAGACGATCGCTACAAGTCCCGGTTCCGCACATACGCACCGTCCCTGGAGGCCCACCCGGCCACGGCTCGAGTCAGCGTCTTCAGTCAGCGTCACCCCGGGGACCAGGATCAACAGGCGCGTCGATCCTGCTCCCTCGGACAACAAACAACCAAAGCCAGCTTAAAAATTGTTAGATTTTTTAAGTCGTCTCGTACAGCTGTGTACAACCTGCGATATAATCACAACTCCATTTTGTCACCACATGATCGAACCGAAAATCAAGGACAAGACACGCCTCTATCCATCATTCGAACCCATACATAATAATATAGCCATAATCTTCTGACGAGCTAACAAATACAATAGTAAAAATTACAAAAAGAGAACAGACTACGTACAATAGAGAGGGCGGCTGAGAATTTAGCACCCTCGGGTTGAGCGAGCGGTGATGCGAGATGTCCGTAAAGGCAGCAGCGCAAGCGGTGTACTATGGACGTGTTGTCTGCGTCGACGCGCTACGACGGGCAGATGGGCCGTATTTATGTACAGGGGGAGGGGGACGGCTCGAGTGTGCGGCAGCGGCGGGTCAGCATCATCAGTCGGTGTGTCGCGTGGCGGTCGCCGCGCCCATTCTCGCGCCGTCCCCGGGTCCGGAGAGGTCGGGCCGGCCGGTGGTGCTGGCTCGCGCCGACGTGGCCTCGGCTGGCCGCGCCGCGCTCTAATAGCCAGACAGCTCGGCGAACGCCGTGTCCATCTCGTCGGCGATGCCCTTGTATTTCTCCTTCTCGTTGACCAGTTCGTCTGCCGGGCGGCAAGAGGCACGCGCGCGCGCGTCGTCACCGGCGGCTCCGGCACACGACGACGGCTAAGGCAGTGTTCAACAGTCCGGCCGCACCGCAAACGCCGTCACGGCGCTCCGGCGGGCTGACACTCGGTAGCATGCACACTCAGTTCACACGGGCGCCTCTGTGGGCCGACAGACACTCAGCAGCAGATGCGCAGCCGGTAAGACAGACAGATAGAAAGCAACAGAAAGAGGGGGAGAAAGTAAGAGAAGCGGGCAGGCAGTTAGACAGAAACAGTGGCGTGGCAGTTTGGCCTCGCTGTGTTAGAGGGCCGGCGGCGCAGCGGCGCGGCGCCCCACAGCGGTCAGGTGGTTTAGTAGGCTGACATCTCCGAGAAGGTGGTGTCCAGTTCGTCAGAGACCGACTTAAACTTCTCCTTCTCGTGCACCAGATCGTCTGCAAGGCCCGTACCTGGTTAGTTAGTGGCCAGCGGTGCCAGCGCGGGAGCGCTCACAGTTCAGTTGGCTCGTTAGATGCAGCGCACACACCACAACCGTTGGAACTCGCAGTCGTTTTCAAGAGCGTGAAAAGTAATTAGGCCAGCGTCGAGTTGACATGGTTAAACAGCGTAACATCAAATAGAGGTCAGTTAGTTGGCTTTGTCACAGAGAAGCGAGGCGGGTGCAACATAAAACATTTGCATTGCAAAATGAGCTAGAAGAGCAACCAGTACGCACATGAAGGTGAACACCAGTCATACTCCCATTGCAACCCAAATGAATACAGACACGATAAATAGCGCATAGTATCCTGCATGACCGCATTCGTGTGGTGGTGGTGGTGGATTGGAGTTTAGGGGCGCGTCGACGTTGACCCCATTCGTGTGAGGATATTCCAGGCCAACGAGATCTGTGTTCAAGAACCCAGCCGTTCGGTCTATAAACTCGCCGACATTATCCCAAGATCTGGAAATGATGTATGAAGAAAAGGATCATCTCAGCAATGCTATTAGACACCACAGCACACCGGGTTAATTATTACCTGCTTGCTCCGGCGATCGCTTTAGCGGGAAAATACCGCCTTCAGCCGCCAAGGCCATTTCAGCACAACCAATCTCCAGTGGTTGCTAACTTGTGCACATAATTACCACAGGCAGCACTTAGTGGGTGAAACCGTTATCGCTTGGACTCTGTCTAAACGGCAACGAAGATCAAGTGAGACGGTGAGAGTACGCTTAGGCGAGACAGTGAACCAGATAGCGAACGTCGTAGCCAAGTATATTTAGATGACATGAATTGGCGCATGGCCCTAAGGTGAAGCCCGTGTGGGTCTACCTGAACAACAGCAATCAGGTACTGATCAGCTCTGGGGTTGTAGACCGCTTCTGTCTGCTCACCTGTCGTGCTGCCACCACAGGGGAACACGCACACTATTGGGCGGCGCGTGCGCGCTCACAAATTCTGTATGTCCTTCAGTGTGGTGTCCATCTCGTCCTCGAGCATCTTCTGCGCCTGGCGACACTCCACCAGCTTGTCTGTTCACGGCAAGCCGAGCGGAGGCACCCGCGTGCAAAGTTAGTGCGCGAAACACCGAGCAACAGCGGCAGGCCAACTCGACACGAAAAACGACACGCCGGACAGACGCGGGCGCTGCCGGGCGAAAACGTGCCACCCGACAGCCGCGTGAAAATAAAACCGCTTCTACACTTCGAACGCAGCCGGGCTGCGCCGAAAGTTAGCACACCACGCTGCCGGATCGGGCTAAGCCACCGGTCCGCCGGCGGGCTACGGCACATCAACTGCAAACCATGCGGCCGAACAGCTGCACACGGACGGCGCACGCACGCAGCGCGCTGGGATGATCAGACCGCAGGACAGGGGACAGCATGGTGGGATTCGCATGGGAGGAAGCAGCATGGTGGGGTGACTCGGTAGGAGACGTGGTGGGATGTCAGACTGAGAAGCAGCATGGTGGGGTGACACAGAATATGGAGACGACGGGACGACGGAAGGACGGTGAGACTGGAGGCGTTGCGGGGCCGCGGTAGAGCAGGCAGCATGGTCGGGTGACCCTGTAGACGGAGAAAGCGTGGTGGGACGGCAGGGGACTGGAGACGGCCGAGATGCGGGTCACGTGCGCATTTGGTTGATACCTCTTCACAGCACGTGCACGATTCCACAGGCGAGTCTGTTACCTGTGTCAGTACGCCTTAGCGGCGGCCCGCATCTGTTCAACATTGGCTGCTTGCAAAGACAGGAGGGTGGCGTCTGTATGTGCACTTGGACGTGTGCACACTGTATCACACAAAACCGGGGCAATTGTGCCCTCGCATGCCATACGTCCATACGTGAGACCGTGGTGGTAGCGTCCATGGGTGGGAATGTACGCACTCGGTTTGAAAAACTGTGATGGCCTTGTGTGCGCTAGAATGTATGCTTGTTCGGGCGAACGGTTGACATGGAGCTATGCAAACATCTGATCATCAGACAATACGGCGCCGGAAAATACGTAATTCCCATGAGCTGATGTCGAAGATTTGCTCCCTGTGCCTCGCAAGTGCCGCGTTGCAGTGGCTGAATATGTGTGCCCGAGTCTAGTGCATGGGCGAAGTCCACTTCTATCTGGGCTCGGAAGACATGTCAGGAGTCGGCGGCTAGGCGGAACGGCGGCCTACCTTCCAGTCTGTCAACCTCCTTCTGCAGCTTCTGCACAGATCGCTCGGCGAATTCAGCGCGCGCCTCAGCCTGTGAACATACCCCCGGAGAAGAGTCAATAGCCTGACACGGATGTAGTAGCCACTCCCCATCAATTATCTTACAGGCGAGAAATGAAATCGTTCAAATATGGCTTACTCCCCAAACGAACATTGGATGGATGCCTGACAAGTTACTAATAAAGGCATTCGGAAGCAAACATGACGAAAGTTTCTGCTATGCATGCACTGATGCAGAATAGTTGAACAAATTGAAATGTTGAATCATACTAGACAAACACGGCATAATGTCGACCTATTACGATTTAATACAAACCTAATCCAAAGTACGTACTTTAAAAGGCCATCCCTACAACGATTCAGAATTTATATTAAGCGTTATATATTTCGGGTGCATCTCGTGGCCATTTGCATTCAAACAAGACTTGTTTAAGGGTAGGTGGCAACATATTTTACCAGAAATATAATGCCCAATCTAACATCCGAATCATTGTAAGGACGGTAATTTTAAAAGCGCATTCTGTTTCGTATAATCATGGCTTACATCCAACAAGCATGGAACAAACCTAATCCATACCAGCTTTACTCGGTGTCAGTAGAGTATATTTATCTCGACAGCCATACGAATTATATACATATATATATATATATATATATAATCTATAAGAAACAGAAAATCGTTGACGGGTCAGCCGGTGCGTAAATGACATGATTATGCAATGTTGTGGTTATGGCCAAACAGGTTTGCGCGATACACGTGCTTATGCTTGTACCAACCTTGTGCTTGGCTGCATCAGTCATTCGTCATGGACACCGCACAATCATTCCCATATCACGGAACATTGTTGCTTGAGGAGCAAAGTGAAATCTTACGGTAATATGGCAACCATTTTCCGTGAAGGTTTATACTTGTTGAAGATAATGGGCGACTGCAATGAGTTGCCGAGCAGGCTGATCGGCACTAACGCCACCGAACACGGATCACCCACTGACCTCTCTCCACCTGGCCTCGCTGTCGCGCAGCTGGGTCTCGAACATCTCCTCTCGGTGAGAGGCCTACAGGCAGGGCGGTGCTAGTCGTTAGTCGGGTATGCACTGCACGCTAGCGCGGCCAGTTAGTGGCACGCCACACTGGTGTTATGTCACACAAGACACACACGGGACGACGGGCGACTCGGCTGGATTGGACTCCGGCTGTGGGTCGGTTAGCGCGCGTGTACCTGCTTCAGGCGCGACGTGTACATGGTGATCTGTTTCTCGTACTCCTCCTCGCGCTCTCGGGCCTGGCGCGCGGACGCAGGTCATGAGGTGGCAGTCGGCACGCAAACGGACAGACACGCGTGGGTCGGGGTGGGCTGGAGAGGCGCCATGGTTAGCGGCGCGACCGTCGGCCGCTCCAGCTGCTGCGGCGGGGCGGGACGGGGCGGGGTGGCACTACCACACGCCACGACCGGCCACACACATGCGGTCCGCCGGGCCGCGTGCGCATGCGCCGCGTTACCTGCTTCATTCGGTTTGTAAGCTGCTTGATCTGTTCCTTATACGCCTCCTCGCGCTGGTTGGCCTACAGACATAGGTCAGCCGAGCTTTAGCGCAGCCGCCACAGACGGAGCGGCACGGCCAGGGCGCCCTGTAGCATACAGCGGCGCCCCCGGAGCGGCGACGCCATGCGGCCTCTGGTGGCGTTAGTCGTCCAGCCCCGGCGTGTTAGCCCTCCCAGCCAGTACAGAAGCGTTGCACGTGACGTGTGTCAATCGCCAGAGGCGTGTGACGAGCCAGGGCCGACGGGCCGACACTGAGTTAGCTGCGAGCGGCGGCAGCGGCAGCCGCGACTCGACATGGTTATCAGCGGACACAGGTACCAGCGCGGTCGGAACGGACGACGCGTCGAGAGGCGATATCGCGTATCGCACGGCTAATCAGGCGTCTGTAGGAACTCGATTAGGACTCGCGCGCGGAAGCGTGACATCAGTATCGGTATTGGGAGCACTCATGGCAGATACGGAACAGTTGACGGCGCGGCGGGCACTGGGCAGCGACCAAGGCTGGTCACACGGCCTCTCCTGGATGGGCAGCTCATCAACGATTCGCCACGTGACGCTACATCAAGAATCTGCCAAACCGTCTGGTCAGCAACAGCGGACCGCAGAAAGCGGCACGACCGAACGCAAAAATAACCGCAAACAGGATTTCCGGCGATGCCCTGGGGAGGCACGCAAAGGACTGAGATTACAACTACCGTAATTCGGTTGAAGTTCACACAACTTGGTAGGGTAGATTCGTAGGTCGACCAGCTGCTTTTTACATACGGTTCGGCCACACTCAAGGTGGAAAATAAAACTGAAACTGGTCATTGATACATTGATACACATGACACATGAATGGAATCCAGTTCTTAATGAACAATAAAATGGATCCACATTTTGAGCATGGCAATTTGAAAAATATATTACATTTTAAAGACTGCATGCTTAGGTGTGATAAACAACACCAAATTTTAGACATTGCAGCTTCCAACGAGACACAATGAGACGAAAGGCATCGACGCTATGTTTTGTGGTAGAGGGGACGGCCTGCTTACCTTCTCCTCAGACACCTCGAGCGACTTCAAGTTGTTGCCGACCACACGCAGCTCCTCCTCCAGCTCCACGATCTTGCTGCAGGGGCGACAGTACACTGGGTTAGCGGGAACGTTCGGTACGCACAGACACAGGTCACGCGGACAGGGCCACTTTCAACACACGACGGCTTGTTGCCAGAATAAAGCCCACACCACCTAGCAATGGTCTATTGTGCAAGTTAACCGAGTATTAAGCGCATGTTTAATGCAATGGAAAAGCAATTATCATACGGCAATTTGCGATTAACGATGGTAAATTATACATAAACTACATATGGAGGTCCCAGCAATGAGTGCTGCAAGCGTTCCAGGTTTCAATAGAAGGAGAAAGCGAGCCGATCATGCAGCACCATCGCGAGCTGCCCCGAGATATGTTTGCAGTCGTGTCGGCGGAGCGTCGGCCGCTCGCCAACTGGACCGTCGATGGGCGGGCGTGGGGTGGGGGCAGGGGCAGGGCAGGGGCGTGCGGGTGGGGTACTCACGACTCGCCGCTCTCGGCGCGTTCTTCGGCCCGCTCCAGGTCGTTTTCCAGCATGACCACCTTGCGCGCCACCTGGTGGTGACCGGGATAGGGCGGCAGTCAGCCAGGCGGCCGGTGCAGCTGGGACCCACCACACGACACACTAACCAAAACCACGCAGTCATGCGGTAAATTACTGCAGCCGGCGCACATGCGGCCGACGCCGCCGCGTCCACCTGTGGAGAACATGCGCACACCGCACACACGACACGCACGCACACGCACACAACCACTTACGATTCGCCAGTCTCGGCACGCTCCTCAGCCCGCTCCAGGTCAGCCTCAACCATGGCCAGCTTACGGGCCACCTGAGAACACGCCCGGCCGACGAACGGTCAACACCGTCCCGACAGCAATCTGCAGATGACTGCGGTCACGCGAACCGACTTACATGACCCACAAGCCGTGGTCGCGCTACAACGGAGACGAACCTCCAGCAACGATGTGACGAAGAAGAATGGATAAACGACGTGGAGCTATGTCGTGCAATGGAGAATGCAGAATAATAGACTGAAGGCCATTATATTGAAACCAATCACGTTTTCCAATGAAATATCCGCAAGGGAAGTTATGCTACGTAGCTACCAATAGTAATCGTTATTTCGCAAGCAACTGCAACCATGTCAATCGGAATATAATGCGGTGTCACTGGTGGGAAAGTTTCAAAACGTAAGTTGGTAGTAAATGCTGATAAAAAACAAACCGTTAGTGACGTATGCATAAAAATTGGAGCGAACAACACATTGCGGCTGATGTCATAAACAGCATTGCTTTTACAATGAGCTAGGAAGGAAGCATATACTATTAACTGCTTAATATTTAGCTAGGAAAAACAGCTGTCGCACTTCAACGACTATTAACTGCTCGCTTAGCCCACGGCAAACAATAAAAAAAACTATCGCTTGAAATATCTATGCATGCGTTCAGTCAATCCTCGACTGATGTTCAGTGTCAGGAGATCAGGTCACCATCTGCTGGTCCTCACTACCATGCCAGGTCATGTCAGGTGATGTCAGGTCACTCCGGTTAGTGGCGGTAACACATAACAGACAGAACAGCAGCCGCAACGCGTCACCTCGTCGTATTTGCGGTCGGCCTCCTCAGCCAGGAAGCGGGCCTCCTTCAGCTGGTTCTCCAGAGCGTCCATGCGCTCCTCATCCGAGAGCGAGCGGTTCTCCAGCACCTTGCGCATACTGCGCGCGCGGCACGGGTCAGGTCACAGTAACGGTCAGTGTCACATTCAGTGCGGTTCACGTGTGCCGAGGGGAGACGCACACGCCGGCGACCGACCGTGAAATAAGCGTACATCTGGCGAAACCTCGCACTCAGGTCATCACTCAGATCAGCAGTTTGACATTAAACTGCAGTGCTGTGTTTGAAGTTCAGTGTTGTCTATAATTTCTCACCAGAAACGTAGAGCTAGGGATAAAGTGAAGTGATACCTCTTCTGCATAATCTTAAAGCTAAAATTGAAGCCTTCGAACGCAAATATTTGCCAAAACGGGGTATATAATTTAGGCTATTGCTAATATAGGAAATATTTACGAGAAATACCGTTCGGAAACTGTACCGAAGATCGCTAAAATTAATTCAACATAATTTTCCGTTATATTAAAAGCAATGTCATTCAAGGTTTACATTTCTCCAAATGTTCCAAATCCTCAGAGGATAAAAAAGCTTGTTAAATTAAAATCCGACATACCAAATGTCAATTTCGCAGTACCACTTAGGTTGACAGCCCAGGCGCTGTTGTATCGAGTCGGCAGACGACGTCCTGTGGGTGCCGTGAGTGTGACGACCGGCCGGCCGGTCTGCCGGCGTGCGTGCCACCCCTCGGTGTGTACACGGAAGGGGCCGCGTCTGCAGGTGGTGCAGGCCGACAGGTGTGTCGGCCGAACCGACCGGCGGCTGACGCGCCACGTGCTACAGCGTACCTCCTCGTATTTCTTGTCGGCCTCCTCCGCGATCAGTTTGGCTTGTGCCAGCTGCGCTTCGAGAATGGCCACCCGGTCCTCCTCTGTGTTAGTCCGGTTCTCGAGAGCCTTGCGCTGCCTAGCAAGGTTAGAACCACATGCCACGGCGTTAGCACACACTTAGAGAAAAACTGCACACCGGGGACAAAACACGTAACTGAGTCATGCCGGGGAGAGGTCGTAGTGCTCGGTGAGGCACACTGTCCGAGCCAAATGATTGCTATGCGTGAGCCAATGGACATGCTTCGGTTAAGCATGCCAGTAGCGTTTTCTATATGACGCTCGGTGGGTCATTGATATGTTGGAATGTTATCATGATACGCGACACAGTTAACATCTCACGGTTAATAGCAGCACCGCAAAGTAGATAGCGGTTGAAAATCAGAGCCTCGCTACTGTTGATAATAAGCCAATAAGACGTGGTTTTTCTGGTGAAACTAATAAATGACCTGATACCATGTACATAGGCATCATAACAGGAAATGTCAACAAGAATAAAATGGCGTATGAAATTAAGAACAAATAAACCAGAACTACAAGCCTAAAAAAATCCATCAAATCTTATGATAGTATACGAAAACCAAATGCATTAAAAGTACAAAATGCTGCGAAGCTTATATGAATACCTACATGAATCTTCGGAAAAAAATCGAATCTCCTTGTGAGGAAATATGCTTTTAGTTTGCAGTAGCTGTACTTTTTGTACCAGACACAACAGCAATCGTCATTTTTTTAACTTAAATAATGCTTCAATATACCTATGATTGGCCAGCAGCTTACAATGCACAGTCTCGATAGGCGGATGGAGCCGAGAGTACATGATGTGCAAATACATGTAGGTAATAAACTTTCTCAGCTCTCCCCCAGCCACCACACGAAAAGTTTGGTGCATGGTTGGCTTGTTGCCGATAGACGAAACGGATTATGGCCAATGTTGTTGGCAATTCATTTATCATTATTTAATATACTATGATCATTTGAACTGATCAGGCAGCAGCGAAAGAGCGCGGACGTCAGTGATACTCTTGCAGTATTATCACTGTATAACTAATTATAAGGCGTGATACCTCCTGACAGATATATATATAATCTGTTTTCTTCTAATCAGCAGTACGTGGGAAGTTCGAGCACCGGTCTCCGAGGTCGGCTGGGAGCACGTACCGCTCCGACTCGTCGGCCGAGTGGGAGGCCTCGGCCAGCTTGGTGGTGGCAGTGGCGAGCCGCTCCTCGGACCGCTCCAGGTCCTCCTCCAGCAGCTGGATGCGCCGGCCCAGAGCTGACACCTCACCCTCCGCCTGGGGAGCGGCCGCCACCGGGGCACACGTCAGATGGCAGCGGATGCTCACTGTTCAGTCACCTCGGCGCACACAAGCGTCTCCTGTGTACGCACGACTCGATGCATGTACGACGCAGTCTCAGATGGAGCACACACGCCTCATCGTTCCACGGGCCGACCGCAACAGAACAGGGCCGTATCAAAACAGGTTCGTACCAACATGACATGCATTTCAGAATGTACGGCAAATGACACATGACGAACGGGACCAAAAACGGCGCATCCTAAACAGGGCAGTAACAGGTGAACCTTGGGTGTTGCAATCCCCAAAAAGGCAGATGAACATATGTGTAGCACATTCTCACCTCATTCTAGAAGTGACTTCTTTGCACTCAAATCCAATCACACGATCTCGTACTCATCCCACACGTGACCTGGGTCGATCACCTGTATCCTGAACTTTTATAATTCAGAACAGAAATGCAAGGTGAAAGGGAATCGGAGAGCGGAGAAGCGCCCCTCCCCCCTCACATGGATCGAGCTTAGCATGAATCCGATATACATTGCATAAAACAGTTTACTTCAAATGGATCCTGCACCTTGCATTTCTTCCTTGATTTTCACTCCTTTAATAGTACCTATAATCTGCAGCCGTGGGGATACACGACAACATGACATCTGAATTGGTCGCTATCAACAAAGCACTTAATTGTATTGAGGTCAGTTGGTTGGTTATTGGTTTTACGACACATCGGCCGTTGAGTCATGTAGCGTCGTCAATCTCTCACGCCGATTGGCCGCGGGCGAAGAGTAGCGGCAGGTGAGACTCCGACCCACGATCTTTCGATTATGAGACGGGCAACTTACCGCAAGACCACTCTTCCCCTTTATTTAGGTTGGACATGATGCACTGCGTGTGATACACCGCGACTCGCTTAGTCACCTATTGGCGCCGAGGGAGTGTTACCCATCGAATTCAGTTGTACAATGCTTATCTAGACTCACGACGCTGAATATGGTAGGTAAAAAGGAGGTATTATGGTGGGTTCCAAACCAAGTGGGAATCAGCAGGAATGAGGTTACTGATGCTGCAGAGAGGCGCACTACTCAAGGCCCACAGTCACGATGTCTTCTTTTCCAGGCTAGTAACTTCCCAGGCATTAAGAGTACCATTGTTTTTGTCTTTTGTTTCTTTTTTTTTTTTTACAAAATGGCAGGACAGCTGGGAGTTCATGACTGACAACAAATTATAATTTTGTAAGCACCCGTCTTGGTGAGTGGTCATCAACACACGTAATTAGTCGTCACGAGGTGATATTATGCCGCCTGTGAATCAGTGTTAAAATAATGATTTCTCGTTACGTGGGCGATGTGGAAACGAGCACAGTGGGATGTCGAAATCGCAATGGAAATAAGGCTGTTTTTAAATATTTAGTTCCTTAAAACTCAGTTTTTGGACAATTGCGTGGTACCATGTTCCATGATCCATTCCAACTATCCATTTTGCGTGTTTTGAGAGGTGCCCGACTTGGAGATACAAATATAAATGATAACGTTGCAAATACCTATGCTAAAGACTGTTATTGTATAACACAACACACCATAGGCAATCCCTTTACCTGGAATTGCACTACGAGATGTCGTTATCACGATCCAATATCCGTTACGATGAGCATACGCATGATACATATAAAGAGGACACTGTTAGAAACGAGGCATGCAGACTTGACAAGCATCCACCAAGAAGCACGATGTCGATATTCCTCCGGGAAGGATGCCGACTCAGTGTTCAGTAAATATTATATTCCACCCTATTGCTGTAATAATTTATCACTGCTGTGAACAGGTCACACAAACAGCGCTCACAGATAGCTCCCGAGTGGCGACGAAAGACCACTGTGCCAAACGTGCCACGCTCCACTATCAGTTCTCTAGATACTGGTCGCGTGATCTAGACTTTCCCGTAGGCGAAGACGTCATTTTCGACGCACTTCAGTCTCGTTACGGAATGTACTGGGATACAAGTCACCCTTCACTGAATCAAGAGCTATTCCGGTTCCCTTAAGATATCAAGTTTCCTGTGGTATATGCGTCTCATTAATACCTTATTCGGCATGCGGGAAAATCACGTCGTACGTCTTAACCGTAACGGGATCCATAGTGTATTGTATATTACGCAATCTCGGCTAGTTTTCGCTTGTATACTTCCGTATGGCTATGCTATGGGCGCTGCATGACCACTGCAGTCGATGCAATCCTGAACCCCAGCAGTAAGCAAACACGGCAGCATGGTTATCCTTCCTTTCATTGGTATTCTTTCACTTGGTTTTAGTTTGTTTTTAGTACTATCTAAAGTTGCGTAGAATGTCGTTTCTGGTGCAAAAGGTGAAACTGCGTTCTGCTCCTGTACCTCGAAAATCACACTGCAAATCTAAGAATCCAAACCATCCATAGTCATCCATCCTTACGGCAGACATAACTTACTACTCTTCACGTGATACCTATCCGCTCCTGGTATGAATTCCTGGCCGGCTACCTGCCGGCCGCAGTGTTGCGGCGGGCAGCACCAGCCAGCTCGGCCGCTGTCGAGCAGCGTCTGCCACAGCACGCGCCGACGGCCCGGCCGACCGGCGTGCGACACCGTGCCCAGGCGGCACACGCCACTCCAGTGGCCGACACCGTTCGGTGATCTACGCCACCGCGCCCACAAACAGGTGACGTCACCACGGCTGCCGCAACCGCCGCACCACCGGCCACCCGTGTGCGAACTGCGAAGCCAGCGTTTGAGGGGAGGGCCAGTAGCCGCGCCATGGGTGGCTGAGGGTCCGGCCGGATGCCGTCGACCCGCGACTGCCGCGTGTACCTGCCGGCGCTGACGTAGGACGGCGCACCTAGTCACCGTCACTGGTGCGCCAATCATGCGCCAATATTTGAGCGGACATTTGTACGGGCGGTAATGTATGCGGACCGTTGGCCGCACCTCAGCGTTGGAGGTCAGGCCCAGACACGGGCGTCAGCGGGGTGGCCCACCAATTGTAACACCAGCCGCCACAACTGCGCCATGGCCACACCACGCACACAAGCGACAGCCGTCAGCAAAAACTGGCTGCGTGCGTACCGCGCTGAGTTACCACTTGACGTCCTTGTCAATCTAATCATTGACAAGGACGTCAATGCAACGAAATCTGATGGAACGCCAGCGCTGGTCTTGCGTACACGCGAAAACGAGTCTCTTCTAACTTTCACTGCCTGACTAGATCCATGAAGGATGCCTCTGGGTTGCGGATTTCTTCCGCGGGACCGGCCAATGAGATCGCATTGTGCACCAATAGCTGGTTTTACAGCGGCAATTGACGGACTTTTGCTGCTGTTCAGGAGCAATATAGAGAGAGCAGACCTGGCATAACTATAAGCATTAATTGGAAGAGATCTTAAGTCCCAGAAGCTTCAATATCACTTTTTTTTGCTACACTCCAGCCTTCCCAAAGTGGCGTCTTTCCCAGCCGGAGGAGCCACGTCAGTGCCCCCTGAATCCGCATCTGCACTTGCCCCTCTTCAACACTAGCTCTGGGCAGTTTGCAAGGAAAAATCACCACCAATTACCAAGAACCATTCTCACCCACAGGCTGGAACAGGGGGTGTGGCACGATGCCGCCTGTGTCATGCCACGGTACTAAAGCCAGGAATTGAGCGTTGACCCTGTGGCGTTCGCCTGGAACAATCGACCAAAAAAAAAAAAATGTCTGGTGTCGGGCTCTCCCTCCCCTAAATTTGGATGTCCCACGACCTATGCTCTTAGTAGTCTTGAGGGAATTATAAATGTTTTACAGAAGTCCCCTGCATACTGATATAATAATGCTTCTGGGAGGTAAGAGGGATTTATCTGTTCCAGCGAATTAGGTATAAAAGGTCACTCGGCTTCGACCGGATGTCTTATCAACTGTGTAATTAATCCCTGTGACGTGCTCAGACGGCAGCACATTCTGACACGCGATCGTAATCCGCACGGATACAGCCACAGGCCACCGCCCGGTGAGATCGGGCCGAACGGCGTCGGCGTCTGCCGGCACCGAAGCCGCACATCGTGTCTTGCATCTCTAAACAGCGTTGATTCATATCCGATGAATTGAAACTAAAATGGCGACGGAAAATTAACAGCTATGCTGAAATATATCTGGAGTAGCTTTTGGAATGACACGTCTATGGACGATAATTATTCAACACCAAACGAAGTTGTGGGCACCAGCAACAGCAGTGACAATAGCACATGGAACATCATATTTGTCCAAGTAATGAAAATCCGCTAACCAGGCATACCACATGACCAGAAAGTTGACCACCTACTTCTTCCCGGCGTCGCATCTCGTCGTTGACTTGGTGTCTCAGATCGTCACATTCGTCACGCTTCTTTTCTAAATCATCCCGTGTTTGCGTCATTTTCTTCTTCAAAACTTCAAGTAACGTTGCTCCTTGGCCGGCAGACATGATTTCACTTGTTTCACACTGACTTTCACACAAATCACACGCAACTCACACACGACGCCCTACGCCCGGACACCACCCTACCAATATGGTCGCCGCTTTTCGCCGCGCGGGGCAGACCTCAGCCGTATTCATACGCAGCAAATATAGTATAAAGTACAACCCGGTGTTCATGTAAGTACGAAGCGATTTATGGCGATATTGTATATGATTTCCGTGTTCAGTCTAAAATCGAAGTAGTCAGATACATCAATATATGCCTTGCTGTCGAAATAACTATGAAGTCCGAGACTGGCACTCATGGGCAACTCCCATCGTTGGTTCGCAACCTGAGCAAACTCTTGAAGTCATTAGATAAAATGAATCATTCCATTGGCCAGCAATTGGAAAAGCAAGACATATAGAGCTCATTAATATATAAATGCTCTATTTGAAGCAAGAGTGGCTGAATGCCAAGCATTATTACTGAAGCCCGCATTGTATTTGATTACCACTGACATGGTTCAGTGTCTGGGTTTACTGCAGCTCAGTTGTATATGTTGGACATGGACGTTAGCTGCGATTATGTCATTATATTCAATTTACGGCAATGCTGAACACAAATCATTTAGTAGTCACGTAGAAAGTCAGCTTTAGACGTCTTCCTTCCATGCGTCGCAGCTTCGTGCGTACCGTTAATATAAGGTAGTAGGTAGAGAGATCGTCGCATGGTGAAGGTAATTCATCAATGTGCATGAACGCTGCCAAATAAGAAGATCGCGCGTGGATATGCACGGTTACCAAAATACTTGCGGATGAGAGAAGGGGAATGCTTTTTTCGGAACGCGTGCTTTGTTTTCCAGAATGCAAGACTTTTCATTATATTTTATCTCGACTGTATTTTTCCAATCTCGAATGTTTTCTTTTCGGAACGCGTGCTTTGTTTTCGAGAATGCAAGAGACTTTTCATTATATTTTCTCTCGAATGTATACTTTTGTATTTTGGAAACCGATTTTTGAAATGACGCCGCATTTTCAGCTTTGCACAAGCAACCTGCTTTACATTACCGTGATGTGGCGCGGGGAACCGGTCGGTGGGAATGTCGATCGATAGATGAGTGTCATGATATGAGTATTGCGGTAGGTACCTATACCCAAATCCAGTATTTATGAAGCCGATTAGCTGTTCTTCGTTGATCACGAATGAGCGAATGAAACTGGAGATGAAATGTTGTGAATTGGAGGACGGGGACGAGGGAGAAAAAGCGCCCCTCCAGAACAAGTCTCCTTAACCAAGATTCCCGGATCCGCCCTGGCCTGGCGAACCGAACCATCTGGATGATATCGGCCCCTTGATCCACTACTAATTTTAATAACAATGTACATATTGGTTCATGGATACTCAGTTGGTCCAGGGTCCTACCTCCTGGTCAGAGCCCTCTGCCAGTCCTTCCAACGACCCGGGCCCACTACATCAGCCCAGAGACCATATCGCTCCCCTCCCCTCCCGTGGGCCCAGGGGTTGTTCATATCGGCTTGGGCGTCTCCTCTGATGACCACGGGGTTCCCCCGGCAGCGAACGCCCTCCGTCGACTCAAGATCTCTCTGTTGGCTCGGAGGTCCACTTTACTAGTTGTACCTATCCGTCAGCCCTTCAGGGCCTATTTTAGAATGTTAACTGGGATTCCCCCAATGGATCGCACATTTCTTCATTTTTGGTCTAATTTGTCGCCGTTGTCCTGCTTCATGAAAATGTCTCGCTCATACACGCTCGGATGTTTGAAATGAACAAAATTTCGAAAGAAGACATTTTTAACTTAGAAAGTTTCGAAAGAAAAAATATTTGGAGTATAATGTTCATATGAATAGAATAAGGAATGCTAAAAGTTGGAGCCGTGCCCCGTTATTTCACTTTTAAAGAGGGTACAAAAGCGACCCGCTGGACGCCCTCGCTGCTGTGCCGACCTGCCGCCGTGGCCATACAGAGGTCCCGTCTGGAGGTGCGGATGTAATTTCATTTAATCCTGCATGTGCTGTCAACTAATTGTCCATGCTTATATTCATTGACGATCATTCCAGAGACGCGTAAATTGTACACGTTGATCATATATTATTTCTTCGCGCACGCAGATACAATATATGCATCACAAATTTTACTTCAAGTCGACATCTGTTCCATTGAAACGGCCGAGTGTGGAATTTGCTGAACTATTACATCGGTAACATGGGCACTTGCAGGTTGTGACGCACACGCACGCACCTACAGCTATGACGCGGCAAACAGTATTTCAAACACTGCAGACAACTTTCGTTTTTTTTCGCCAAGTGCGCTATCGCCACAAATGGTAAACGTATATTGCATCGCATTGCACACGCTTATCTGCGCTGTGATGATGTGCGTATCATTTGAAGCATCTTGCACTTATCGCATAACTTGTTCGTATTTAATGCGCACTTCTCGGGTCGGAATCGATGTCTTCCTCTATGCGACCGACGATATATCCGATGCCGTCGTACCATGTGCCGCGAGACACTAGAGCCGGAACGACGGAACAGAGACAGCTCGGCCGACATTCGGCTGTAGGTATGTGAGCGCAATCCCCCGACGAAATTCCAGCGGTGACAGCTGCATACTTGGCATTGGATACACTTCGTGAAGGAGCCAAGTGTGACCAAGATGGGCCCGTTGACAAGCGCTGTTTTGTCAATATGGCTTACTGGCCAGTTTGGCTAGGTGCAGAACGGATGGCGCTGACTGATGTCGACTCCACCTATGCCACCATGGTAGGTGCAGAACGGGTGGCGCTGACTGACGTCGATTCTCTTCCGCTTCCGATCGTAGCGCTGAACAATTATCCTATACTTGCCGTGGTTTGTTAGCATGTCGACCGTTTTAATTATTTTACTAGCGAACAGCCAGCACTTCTGTCGCCAGGCCGCCATGTCACGAGTTCGAGAGAAGTTCATTCGCATTACACAAATCAAAATGCACATGGTTTTACGCCCTTCGTGGCTAATAAGGGGAGTGAAGTATTGCTGGTGTCAAAGAAGCAGGTTTTAAAAATAAACTGAAATACTTTATCTCCGAAGTAGCCTGGGGGCGAATAGGATAATTAGAAGCAAAGTCAGAGGGTGTGCTGCTGTGGCACCTAAAATAATGGTTGAAATTGAATTACCTGATGGCTGTTAAACGGAAAATAGTAAAAGGTTTTCAGCTTCAGTAACTCACAATATAAAAAATGGTCAGACCGATTTCTGCAAGAGGCCAATGGTAACCTTTTGGTCTAAACGCCGTCAGAGTATTCTTCACGTTCATTTCAGTTGGATGCCTGCGGCCATCCAATTTCGCTTTTTGTTTACTTTATTTTTAATCTTTATTTGTTGTCCATTCTACAGTTTTGTGGCTTCGCTGTTTCTTTCGTGTTCTTATCGGGGTAGGTATGGCTAAAAACTGGCTCCCAATTTGTCCGATTTATGAGGGAATGAAATTGAGGCATGCACTGCAGGCATTGCGTTGGAGCAGAGAAGGGAAGAGGGCAGAGACCACTTTCCAACATTAGCCCAAGGGGGATGCATCACAGAAATGACTTCAATAGGTTCTTCACCCTTATCCTTAAAGATTGTTCCTACGACCCAGACCACGGGGAAAATTTTCAGCGGGCACTGTGCTTCAAACTAACAAATTTATGCTGATAAACCTAATTCAACCATTGGGAAGATGCCATAGCCTGATTTATTAGCACCGGCTGAACTCATCATAGATGGCTCCCAGCTACCAGGTGATGGTCTCAACTCCATGCCAATACCAAAATGTCAATACGACTTTGGCATGCTTACAACGACAGCCGGTCGAATAGGAGACCGCCGATGACTCAATGAGGAGGACTTGTGACGTCATAGTGACGGTAGCGCCGGGGTATTTTCGGAGGACTCGGGAGCGAGTCAGAGCCAATTTACGCCTGGCACGTGTTACAACCTTAGGTGTGTGGCGCGCCAGCAGACAGCAGTGGCATTCAGCAGCCGGTCCCAAACCGTCTCATCGCGTTAAAGCTTCTTGTTTGTTTGTTTGTAGAAGGTCTTAGTGACGTTTAAATATAGAGTCTGGTACAGCTGCCGGGCCAGGATAAGTCGGAAAGACTGCCGTCGCGTTTTGGCAGCCCAGCATATATATCCAGTAGAAGAATTTCATGACATTTTTGAGTTGCACAATTCGTATCCCATCCTCGCACATGACGCCTAAATAGGAAGACTTAACACGCTGTGGAGGCCAGTGCTTATAATCCCTCAATGTGTCACTCGTTAGCGAATAAGACGTGCGCGGATCAGGCGGCCGGACGTCGCACACCGGATGCATTGCGTCACGTGCAGCTGCCCGCAGGATGTCAACTCCTCACATCGTGAGAGAGACGCGCAGCTGTGACGTCAGCACGATGGCAAAAGGCACAACAGAAACACAATTGGCACTGCAGCCCGAGAGTACTGGCAACTCGCCGCCGCCTCAATGACAGATTAAGTGACCAGAAACAAATAATGCAACCTCATTATGACAGGAGAATTTTCGCATACTATGATCTCGCAGGCTTGTTGTCCTACGTCCTTTATTGTATTTCTACATATAAATAGAGCTAATGACGTTGGTGGAGGGATAGTGTTCAGATAACTGCAAAGCTGCCGTTCCCGTGCACTTATTGACTGCTTACCAGCTACCACCGCGTGGAAGTAGAAGCTTAAGCCCTGTTGAAAAAAAATTGCTGGACATGTGGCAAGTAAGGCATGCTTCAACAATCTATGAGATAATACTTGAAGATACGAAAACCTGGGTAAGACATGAGCATAAGGAATCACAGCATGCGTATGCAACCAAATAATTAGTAACTCATGAAATCACTTCACACAGCGCGATAAAAGAACAAGGAAGTATGCGGGTTCCGTGAACATAGGATATATATATATATTTTTTTTTAATTATATATATGTAAATGTATATGCATGTATATATATATACATGTATATATATACCTTCGTTCTGAATTCTGAAATCATGCCTATCATATCGCTAATGTCAGAAGATAAGTCAGTTAAAATTGCCAAAGTTGCACTTGTGTCGCATCCTCGACAGCTGGCCACATTATCTGAACTGTACGAGTCAAGTAAAGCAGTGGCCATGGCTTCAATACTGCGCGGTAGGATTTATCTTACAGTGGCTAGTTGAAGCATTATGACCGCCCTCCTTATATCAAGTATGAACAGGTTTATTCTGTCATGGCTGCGGCCATATGTTGGGTGTTTTCGTACTGTAGCACAATTTAGTTGAATAGTAATGCTTATAAATATTTTGATATATAAATAATTTGGCTTCACTAATACTTGGGTTAGTTAGCGCACCATGCACGGGAAGAATACCACCTAATCTACTACCTGGTACATAGTCTACCACCTCTACCCAGGCATCCGACAACACCCATACATCCGATAATACCCAGATGTCCGACAGTGTCTCGACGTCCGACACTACCCAGATGCCGATTATACACAAACGTTCGATGGTGTCTAGACATCCGACGATACCAATACGTTCGGCAACGCGTGCACCACCGACAACGGGCCTCTGAGCTGCAAAGTCTCTGGCTACTCAATTTCTGGCTACAGCTGCCAAACCAACTCACGTTGGTCAACGCCTTATCTTTCTCGTCGAGATCATTGTTAGCACTGAGCAGTTTCTCCGTCGCATCGTCAAAGTCATTCTCCAGCGTCTGCATCTTTCTCTGTATGGTGCGCAGTTCATCCTCCGCCTTCGCGGGTGCAAGTAAGGGCAAAGAGAAAAGGCGTTAGGAGCGCATGCGCGGCCTGGCCGCCCACTCACGGTCGCCAGCGCCTTGTCCTTCTCCTCCAGCTTGGTGTTGGCGGTGCTGAGCGACTCCTGCGCCGTGTCCAGCTCGTTGTCCGTCTGTTGCAGCTTCTTCTGCAGCGCCCTAAGCTCCTCCTCGGTCTACAGGGATGCGGTACGACTAAGGGTTAGCTACCTAGCTACGGCTAGGCCATTCTGGTCTGACTGGGTACTCACGGTTGACAGCGATTTGTCCTTCTCGTCGAAGCCGGCCTGGGCAGCGAGCAGCACTTCCTGTGCTGAGTCAAAGTCGTTCTCGAGTGTGGCCAGTTTGCGCTGGATAGTGCGCAGCTCGTCCTCGGCCTGGCCAGGTCGGGTTAGTGGGCGAAAACGCGGGTTAGAGGTGCCAAACCCAGCCGACATACGTCCAAAGTGTCCAGGGTAGCACACGACAGTTAGACGACATACAAGGGTTGAACACTGGTGCAAACATGTTCATAAAGCGAGAGAGGTGTGGAAATTAGTCAAAGGAACACACACCATAGCTCTTCAAAAGATGAAATGTACTGTAGGTATGATGAAATGAAACTTATTATTGGGTCGGAGAAGCGGCATGAATTGGACATGTTTAAAAATAAAAAATTGATAACTTGCAGACAAAAACAGGGTCATTAATCCTTTGATCACACGGATCATATATCTGAGGAGACAAATGAAAGCGAAAGGAACAATAGAAACGAATAAATGGTAACAATATTTTCACACGTTACCATATGAATTAAGAGTATTAGAGGGACCACACTGTTAGACAGCCGCATGTTTCATTCCGCTTGTGCTCGATACCATATTCTTTGTTTCCCAGTCATATATTATGTGGAACGTATCGCAAATGTTGTAACGACCTTTGCTACACTTTTGGCTGGCCTGTAGATATCTACTAATTACTTATGAAGGTGAGCAGGATGGCTCTTATTTTGAAAACGACATGCATTCAGCATGTACACTGGCTTGGCTCTACAAGATGTTTGGTTTGCCTATACCAAGCAGAACAATTGGCTGCTTGGCCCCTGATCTAGCCATCCGGTCAGAGTTGTGGTTCCAATTTGAATGGGTCGAAGCCCCTTAACCTAACATGGCTAACGAGATGGGCGTGATGGTTCACTGAGCACGGGTTAAGCATATAACACCTGGTGCCATCCTAACGGGGAAAGAAACTATCTCTGACAAGACACTGAACTTGCGGGGCCAAATAAGAGTGCCCCGTGGAACTCGAAACCAACATTACCCACAGACGGTTGTCTTCGACCCTCCCATTGGGCCACCAGCGGGGCGAAATCAACACTTTGCGCAATTTCACCGTCCAAGTTTGCATATTCGCATTGATTCAGTCAAATAATATACGAAGCATCAGCCAAGAACATACCTACGACATATCTGGGCATGTATTCACTGATATACTTATGGGTGACAGATGATGGCAGCGTGCCACTAAAAATATCTGAGAGGTATAATGCAAGGCAAAATTAAATTTTGACTTCGATGCTATCCGGATAACGGTTAGTTCACTCAGGGAGGCGTTCACTGTCGACGTTTAATCCGCCGATTTGACTAATAAATACGCACACGCATGCAACAAGTATGTAGACTCTACGGCTGCAAGAGGCGTTGTCAACGTGACGGTCATTCAGTGTACATCATAATGAACACTGGGCAATAGCAGTTGATGATTTACAGCCACAAAATGTGGCTGCGAACATATGCAACAACAGCACTAAGAATATCGGTGGTATGAAAATGATATCTAACAGCTGACTGCTTCCAAACTGAAACGTTTCTCGGGGAAATTACTAGCCTAACTGTATTTTCCCGATGTTGAACACTTGCATCCGGCACATGTCTATTAAATACTGATGAATAGTCACTGCAGACCATGACAATGACTGCGCAATGCGTATGCGAGTCAACGCCTGTCATTGATCGATCACAGGATAGCTATGGCATTGGAAGCGTTCTAGTTGAAAACTGTCTGGATGTCAATGTACAGCGTGCAAGCGCTACAGTGTACGTCCGCTATTCTGACTGCTATCGAATCTATATTCTTTAGCGTTTGCGGCACACGCAATAGAACTAAACCGTATTGATAAGCCTGTTATGAAAGACAGCACTTACGTTCCACAGCCATATTTGACCAATCTGAGTTAGAAAATAAAGGGACACAGACACTATATTTTCCTGAGTGGGTATTTGCTTTTTTAAAAGATTACCGAAGGTGTAAAACCTACATGTTCGTCGTCAAATAAAGCTGTGGGCTCCGCCAGCTAACGTGCTAGCAGTGTGCTTGCTTGTTCACCAGACGTGAATAGACTATGACTGATGTCATGTTGGCTCTGCACGTGGCGCCTGGTTGCCCAGGGCGCCTCTGACCCGGAGAAACCTACCCTCTCGGCGCGGAGGTTGGCATCCTTGGCCTGCTGCTCGAGAAGGTCAGCGCGATCCATCGCGTTGTCCTTCTCCAGCTTCATCGCCTGCATCTTCTTCTTGATGGCTTCCATGGTGGTTGATGTGTGAGGGTGGTGCTACTGAGATGAGCAGACCTGGAACAGCAAACACGTGTCACAAGTAGGCCGCAAATAAACAGTGCAGATATTCGAGAATCGATATTCGAGTATCGATATTCGATATCCGTCAGATTAATATCGCAGCTACCGAGCGCTTTTCAACCCTTATCAAACCGGGCGTAAAGAAACGCCATATTCTGCCGATGTCCTGTGCAAATACATGGAGATGGTGGACAGTCAACGGCAAACAACATTTACTGCTTAGAAGTAGTGAGCAAAAGACGTCTGCGTAGCCCTTGCACACTATCAGACAACATAGAAGACCACCAGCGGACGGACGAGAGGTGCCTGTACTGGTCTGCTCAGCGGACAATCTGCCAACTGACAGTATAGGAGAACTACCAGCGGACGGACGAGAGGTGCCTGTACTGGTCTGCTCAGCGGACAATCTGCCAACTGACAGTATAGGAGAACTACCAGCGGACGGACGAGAGGTGTCTGTATTGGTCTACTCAGCGGACAATCTGCCAACTGCACGCCGCCTGGTAATAGATTCTCATCCAGTTGGACTCCTCCCTGTGTTATTTCCTTCCGACATGCCGGCTCCTAATGACATTGTTGCTTCATAACGATTGAGGGTTCTGGGAAGCCGTTCAGCCTCCGTGCGCCTGCTGGGCGTGAGTCGGCTCACCCGACTCAGCCAGCTGCGGCCGAGCCTGCCAATCTGGCCCCTCCGGCGCGTCAGCGCGGCGGCTGTTGGGCGCCTTTCGGTGTGTGGCAGCACGAGCGGCAGTATACGGGGCCGTGCGACCGGTGTGAGGTCAGCGACGGTCGTGTGCCAGCCACCGCACGTGGCCTCGTTTGTCGCCACGTGCTGTCCCAGCCGGACTGAGTCGACACAGCGTAGCTTTGTCACGGGTCGCCAGTCGGAGGCTGTCTGCTCAAGTCTGAGGATGTCTGCTCGAGTCTGAGGATGTCTGCCAGAGTCTGAGACTTTCTGCTCGGGGATGAGGCTGTCTGCTCGAATCTGAATGCATCTGCTCGAGACTAAACTGTCTGCTTCAGTCTGAGGATGTCTGCTCAAGTCTGAAGATGTCTGCTCAAGTCTGAGGATGTCTGCTCGAGTCTGAGGATGTCTGGTCTAGAATGAAGATGTCTACTTGGTGTGCAACATGTTGGCGGCCGATTCTTGTGAAGAATTTGAGGTGCAGTCTTTTGTGTTGACTGGGCAGTTTACAAACATTTCGTTCGGGCGACGCTCTTTAGAAGTTAAATAACAATCATCTAAGCGTGATGGGCAAACTCCATAGTCTAATGCTAAAACCAGGAACATCGGGGCACACCCAACTGATAATTGGACCCAAAATGGGAGTTCTAGGTACGGCGCCAGTGGCGTGTTAGGAAAAGGTCATTGTCCGTCCCCTCCCCTCCTCTCTGCCGGACAAACATGTTTTTAAGATTACAGAATATTCCAGAATATGACATCTTCGGTCAGCTGGGACAACTTCTACGAACTTTGTTGGGCGATTTCCAAGAGCATTGTTGTCTGGCGTTACTGTACGAATGCCGGCCACTGGACCAGCCGCATGGCGGCTCGATGACGAGGGCAACAGGCCGTGGTGTGGATTCGCCATCGGTGTCACGGGGTCACAAGGTTCAACCGCCTGAAGCTGGGACACAGGCCCGACCGATAGTGTCGGCCTGGCTGAAGGACTTCCGGGGTGTCCTCCTGAACCATGGTCAGGCGTCCTATCACTTCGACATATGTTCCTGTGCGGCAGTGGTCCGTTCTGAAAACAACGGCGACATTACAGACAACGGGATGCAGCCGGATCCAGCCCGGGGCGTTTATTTCTGGAAGTTATGGGGGGGGGGTACATGGAGGAAATGGGCGGGCCCAAATGGATTGGGGGATCCCAGCCCATAAGCCTCCGTGTTAAAAGTTGAAATTGCTCGAGGGGCCAAGCCAACACTTCAAGGGGGCCGAGGCCCCTCATAAGTATGCATATCGACACACATGCCTCCAACTGATAGGCAACTTTGCTACCAGAAGTGTGATGTGAAAACAGATTGGAGAACAAAGATCATACAAACAAGAGTAGATAGGATGATAGGTGGTAGGTGATAGTTAGATAGGATGGTGGCTGGAACAGATGATACAGATAGGAATGTGGGCCGTCGTGGCTTTGTCCACGCCAAGCGACCGGGAGGATACAGGGTAGCTCCTCTCTTCATCATCTCTAGGTCACGAAATTAGGAGCAGGGCCTGATCAAATGCTATCGTGACCAGTCGCCGGCTCGCCCTATCCTGACCCCTTCATTAGTGAGTGTGCCGCCAGATCGGGCAATGGGCTGTCCTCGAATGGCTAGCACGGTTTGTGTGTGATATTGATGCTGCTATTACACGTGATTTTGGTCCAGACAGTACTCCCAATCAAGCCTACACCAAACTGCGCTTCGAGGCTGTCGCTTCTGAGTAACATTAGCTGACCACCTTTCGTGTGAGATCTCGCAAGACTCGCTGACCTGCTACAGCGTGGCCTAAACAGGAGACGAGTCGACAATTACCATCGACAATCAGCGGACCGCCCGAAACAGGCTGTGCTCGAGCTCGAGTCTCGTCGCCGACCACAACCGTGACGGGATCCCAGCGGAAAGCGGTCGCCGTCGCTCGCCCAGGGTCGCCGACGGGCCGGCGCGGTAATTCGCCGCCGGACCCAAATCGGCGCCGCCGCTTCCGTCGACCGCCCGCAACGCTAATGTGCGACCGTGGCTTCTTGTGAGGATGAATCGTGCCGGCCGACGTTTCCGGTGGGCGGAATATGTGCCGCGGTCCGCCGACGCGGAGACCGGAAATGACTGGGTGTGATTCGTCACTGCTCCTTCCGACAACGGCTGCGCAGAGTCGCGCCACTGGCGCCAGTGTGATCCCACTCTCTGGCGCGGGATACCATCGTTTTCTGCCGGATACCCCAGGATTCCCGCGACAGCACCATGTCGTGGTGCCAGCGATCGAAGTCAGTTCAAGCCTGGTCACCCCTGGCCGGCAGTTCAGCGCTGGCTGTCGTGCGCCGCTGCAGTCTGCGGGTGGCGGGTGACAGCCCCGCCCAGTGTCGGCTGCTGAGTGCGACACCGGCCAGACTGGAGTGTGGCCCAACAGTGTGACGCCGCCGTCACACATCAGGGGCGCTCCTGACCGGCTCGCCGGCGCCGTGCCAAGGCTGTCGGGATTGGGTCATTCTCGCCTTGTCGAGGTCGGCCCGGCTGTCGCGTCTCTCAACAGCTTACAGTCGGCGCCGCCAGGAATCTGCCGCCTCCCACCCCCACTACACAACACGGGGATGGAGTGGGCAGGGGGTGGAGTAATGCGAAAATGACGAGCCAACAGAAAGCGGAAGCGGAGCTGAAAGCATTGTACTTGTGCCGAGCGCAGAGCTTGCTAAAGAGATTGCTGCTGTTGGTGACGTGATTAGAGAAGCCTGAGAAAGCAAACGATATGATGCAAGAAGCAATATGCAGTTAATGTTGCATATGACTACTTCCCCATGTGATTACATCCAAGCATCTAGCCTGTCTTGGCTCCGATCCCGAAGTCCAGCTCGGTCGCGTTCGTCGGAAAGTGTCGCAGAGAGCAGGAATGCATTTAAGAACAAGAGGCAGCCGTTTACAAAACAAAAATATAGCACATTATACCATGTCTTCGGGTATTACTATTGGTACCTTTCTGACTAAACGCATGCTGTCTTTAGTCAACCTTCCTGCTGCTTGTAAGATTTTAGTTTTTCGGTGGTGAAGCTTCTCTACGTGCCACGCACTGGAAGCTCAAGCTTAAAAAAAAATGCGGTTCAATTTCGAAAATGTGTACGATACTGAAGGAATCTATGCATTTATCACGAGCCACCAGTCAGAGGTGGCTCTGAAGGGTACGAACATTCGGCAGGGAACAACGGTCGGCTGTACCAGTCACCTGAGCTGTTGGCGGCCATTCCCCTCCCCTGTCCTCCGGGCTCATCGGTTGACAGGTGTTAAGCGTGCCGCCCTAGCGGACGGCGTCCGACCCGGCAAAAGCCGTTGTGACGGCGCTCCCCACCAACCGTTGGGACGGAGTTTCCCAGCGACCGTTGGGACGCCATTCCCCAGCGGCCGTTGTGACTCCGTTCCCCACCAACCGTTGTGCGACGTTCCCCAGCGGCCGTTGTGGCGGCGTTCCCCACCAGCCGTTGTTCGACGTTTCCCAGCGGCCGTTGTGGCTCCGTTCCCCACCAACCGTTGGGACGGAGTTTCCCAGCGACCGTTGGGACGCCGTTCCCCAGCGGCCGTTGTGCGACGTTCCCCAGCGGCCGTTGTGGCGGCGTTCCCCACTAGCCGTTGTGGCGGCGTTCCCCACCAGCCGTTGTGACTCCGTTCCCCAGCGGCCGTTGTGGCGACGTTCCCCAGCGGCCGTTGTGGCGGCGTTGCCCAGCGGTCGCTGGCAGGCTGGCGTAGGTGGGCGACGCGCGGGGCGGTGAGGTTTTCAGACGGGCGCGCTGGTGGCGCCACAACGGCATGTGCACACAGTGCCTGGGGCAGAGTGCAACGGACGGCTTCCCGGACATGAGGTGAAGTCACCGCGGTGAGACGGAACGGTGGCCAAATCCCCAGCAGCTCACGACGACGGCACTGCGCCAGCGCATGGCCGTCAACGGCAGCTGACCCAGCCACGACATGACGCCACGTGGAGGTGGCGGCAGAACCGAGAGCGACGCCGACAAGCGGTCGCGGGCGATGGTTGCCGACACACCGTCCGGGGACGGTCTCAGACGCGGCGGTCCGCCGGCGCTGGGCGTGTCCAGTGTACAGACCACGCCCACTGACCACGTCAGCTGTCGGACGCTCGGCTAGCGAGTCATCAGCTGGCTAGCTGCTGGTGTCAGTTACCTTCCAGTCTCTAGTCTGGGCACTGCTGGAAGCCGACCAAGTCAGCCTGTCAGTCTATTCTGCACGATGGCCTGCTGCGGGATAATATATCCGCCGCCAATCACATGCTTCCACGGCCCTTCCTCGGATGCCAGCTGACTGGTCAGGAGCAGCACGGTGGATATTCCACCGTTGGTGCTTGCGAACGCGATGGTGAGATGCTTGTTGAGATTTAGGACCCGACAGCTGTACTGATACTCAATGCAAGGCTGTTTTGACGCAGAGATCATTATCTGGTGCAGTTGTTTGAGATGAGGATTTCTCCGGCTGCTGGCCCGTGGGACCTTCATCAGCAGCTGTCGTGCTCACGATATATCCTGTGCTGTTCCCATCTGGGGAGCTGCTTTGCAGGACGTAGCTGCACAACTGCTGTTCAGGACGCCGTGCAACTGGACCACATGCAGGGCAGTGGTCTGATGAACTATAGCTGCTGTGCAGCGCCTTGCCCTGTGGAGCGGCTGTGTGGGAGGCAGCTGGGCAGGGTTGGATGAACTATAGCTGCTGTGCAGCGCCTTGCCCTGTGGAGCGGCTGTGTGGGAGGCAGCTGGGCAGGATTGGATGAACTATAGCTGCTGTGCAGCGCCTTGCCCTGTGGAGCGGCTGTGTGGGAGGTAGCTGGGCGCGGCCACCGTTTATCTCTGGTTGGCCGGCAGCCAGCCCTCAGGTGGGCTATTTTCGGGCATCGCGCGCCGCTAACCCCGGGCTGGTGCCGACCAGGGCGGCGGCCTGGGCCGACCACGCCGCGCCTCGAGGTCCCGTGCACGTCCCCTGTAACATCGCCTATTTGCATCCTCTGGCCGTGGCAAGACGGCTTGCAGCCGCCGGCAGCGTCAGCCCAGTCGAAATCAGTCAATTGAGTGTCAGTTGGGAGTGAAGCTCGTCCTCGGGTCACGGATGTCACGGCACAGGTCAGCAGCGGCAGGCGGCCCGGGGCACACCGCCGACTGAGATGAAAAGGAGAGCGAGTCAGGTCGCCGTCACAGCTACTCCTCGAGAGGCAGGATCACCGCGATGGTGATACATTGTCGGTGGCCCGAGGCTCATGCTCCAAGGTCTGACACTTCAGACACGGCAGCTGATCCATATGCATGGATGAATAACTACCAAGAATAGCGACGTGTAGTGTATGTCTTCAGCCACGAAGGCGGGTAGGTTCCTGTAGAAATGTCCGCCGGCGAGGCCAGGTCCGGCTGCCGTCCCAGCTGTAGGATTGTTGTCCGGCAATGAGCGGGCCAGAGGTGCGGCTTTCTTCCATGAGCTGGAACCCTGCGTTGCGCAAGCCTCCGAAAGTCGCCGCTGAGCGATGGCCGTGCCGAATTCGCCTGACCGGCACGGCATGCGACTGCATGGCACGCGACTGCGTGGCACGTGACGCGGGTGTCGAGCGCGCGCCAGCCGGGGTCGGCGGCGGCCGGCCGCTGGTGGCGGTGCCCAGCCGGCTGCGGTGAAAGTTCGGCGGTGCGCCTCCGGCCGGGGACGTCGACCATCAGATATCGTCCGGCGGCGCACTTGGCGCAGCCGGGCTCTGCCGCCGGCGTACCGGCGCGGTGTAGCGGTAGCGCCGCACTAACTGCCTGCGCGCTAACCACCACCGTCATTCAGTCCGGCTGCCTTGACCCAGAGTCGAACAAAAGCCCAGCGGTGGCACCACTCTGGACTGGGAAGGCGCGGGAGAGCTGACACGACCGTGCGAGTCATGCAACGGCCGCCATCTTCCGCACGTGGCTCGTTACTACCTACTGGTCTGTAGCACGAGTAGCGGCCAGGCGCCCAACACCACCGCCAAAAATCCGCTACAAGACGGTACATACAATGCAAATATCGATTGAATCATATCAGTATCAACGATATACAATGGCGTAACATACAAGTTATCTGACGAAGGTATTTCACTTCATGATCGGAAAGGAATCCCATGGAACAAAATGACGCTGCCTTCATCTCCTTCCACTTTTCGCCAGCGCTCCTTCCAGCGTTCCACCAGTCCTGCAGTGGACCACCTACTGGCTGCTGCTTGCTCCATTTGTGCAAACGCCAGAGGTTCAGAAACTATTGAGAAGTTGGGGACCACAGGCCATTTTGAAATATATTATTTCCATCCTCCATGAGGCATAACATCAATGTTAAGCTTACTAAAAGTTGGTGGGCCGCTGTCCCCTTCCCTCTCCCGAGTTCCCTTGTTCATGGCACATATACACCTCCAGATAAACTAGAGCATTCCCATGCTCATATTACGACACAGCTGCCCGACTCCCTGGTCAGATTTCACCACGGCATAAGTCGGGAAGTTGTGGCCGTGTTGTGGTGTGTTCACGCTTCAACACCGGTTCGGCCCGCGCTGTCAGCGTGTCTCGTCAGACCCGAGCTGACCTCCCGCGCGGCCACCAGCAGTCGGCACTCGGCGCCGACAGAGCTATCTGGGTCAATGGTTGTGCCAACTCTGGGAGGTCGGCGCCGGCGGCCCGCGGCCCGTAGATATGATGAGCACCTGTGATGGACCCGGTCAGCTGTCGATCGCGCTCGCGCGCTCGCGACGTGCAACCCACCGCCGGAGCCCGGAGCAAACACATTCCAGCGCGACGTGACCATATATGGACGGCCGGCCAGCCGATTGTGAGCGGACGGTGATTCAACCTTGGTGGCGGCGCCTCGGCCAGGAGGCGGCCGCCGTCTGGGAGCGCCGGTGCCGACCGACTCCACCACCGGACAGAGCCGGGCAGAGGGGCGGAGCAGACAGAGCCGGACGGAGTAGGCAGAGCCGGACAGAGGGACGGAGCAGACAGAGCCGGACAGAGGGGCTGAGAAGACAGAGCCGGACAGAGGGACGGAACATACAGAGCCGGACAGAGGGACGGAGCAGATAGAGCCGGACGGAGTAGGCAGAGCCTGACAGAGGGGCGGAGCAGACAGAGTCAGACAGAGTCAGACAGAGGGGCGGAGCAGACAGAGCCGGACAGAGGGACGGAGTAGGCAGAGCCGGACGGAGGGACGGAACATACAAAGCCGGACAGAGGGGCGGAGCAGACAGAGCCGGACGGAGTAGGCAGAGCCGGACGGAGGGATGGAACATACAGAGCCGGACAGAGGGACGGAGCAGACAGAGCCGGGCAGAGGGGCGGAGCAGACAGAGCCGGACAGAGGGGCGGAGCAGACAGAGCCGGACGGAGTAGGCAGAGCCGGACGGAGGGACGGAACATACAGAGCCGGACAGAGGGACGGAGCAGACAGAGCCGGGCAGAGGGGCGGAGAAGACAGAGCCGGACAGAGGGGCGGAGCAGACAGAGCCGGGCAGAGGGGCGGAGCAGACAGAGCCGGGCAGAGGGGCTGAGAAGACAGAGCCGGACAGAGGGGCTGAGAAGACAGAGCCCGGACAGAGGGACGGAACATACAGAGCCGGATAGAGGGACGGAGCAGACAGAGCCGGACGGAGTAGGCAGAGCCTGACAGAGGGGCGGAGCAGACAGAGTCAGACAGAGTCAGACAGAGGGGCGGAGCAGACAGAGCCGGGCAGAGGGGCGGAGCAGACAGAGCCGGACAGAGGGGCGGAGAAGACAGAGCCGGACAGAGGGACGGAACATACAGAGCCAGACAGAGGGGCGGAGCAGACAGAGCCGGACGGACGGAGCAGGCAGAGCCGGACAGAGGGGCGGAGCAGAGGAGCCGGACGAGCAGCAGAGCCGGACGGAGGGATGGAACATACAGAGCCGGACAGAGGGGCGGAGCAGACAGAGCCGGGCAGAGGGGCGGAGAAGACAGATCCGGACAGAGGGGCGGAGGAGACAGAGCCGGGCAGAGGGGCGGAGCAGACAGAGCCGGACGGAGTAGGCAGAGCCGGACGGAATGGACGGGGAAGCGTAGGACAACGGGGCGGGACAGACGCAGGCGATGCTCACAGATCAGGACACAAGAGGGAGGGATGGACTTATATTTATATATATATATATATATATATATATATATATATGCATGTATGTATATATAAATATATGTATATATGTATGTATGTATACATATATATATATAAATATATGTGCATGCATATATATATATATATATATATATATATATATATATATATATATACATATAGACAAGGCGGAAAACCGGACAGAATGGGCAGGACAGTTGAAGTAGGGAGTGGATAGAAATGACAGAGCAGATGCAGCATCAGACGACCTCAACACACTAAGCATAGATGAAATGGTCGAGAAAAATGTTAAGTGGAAACTATAGCTATAATTACTAGTAAGCAAAACCAGAGGCTTTCGGAGAAGAAGCGGACAGTCACGGCAGATAGCAAGCATGCCGCTAAGTCTAGCACGTAGCGATTAAGTCTGGCATCAGATGCCATACTTAGTTTATGATCTCAACTGCGAGCTGAAGGATCAACATAAATGCGAGCTGAAAGACTTTATTCGTGGCGGACCGCTCCGGCTGCGACCACAGCCCCGGGCACCGGACAGGTTATCCACGGGACGCGGGGAGGTTCAAATTGCGTTGCCTTGTCTCATCATGCAAATCGGCTAAAGGATACAGATCGAATAATGGTACTGTCACCTTGACCAAGTTGGTCAAACGACTAGAAGCGCAAATCTTGAATGCTTGTTGACCAAGGATGACTGCCACTGAAGATGAAGTCGTAGACATGTCATTGGAAGTCCACAGTCCCGATGAATATGTTTATAGCGAAAGCCAGCTTTAGCTCAAGAAGGTGGAATAAACTGGCATGGAAAGAAAGACCACTGTAACTTATTCGTACCCCCTCCCCCGAAACAAACAAAAAATATCAGAAACCCATCTGGCAATTAATTCGCAATGGTCGGTACCTTAGAGAGCAGATACGATCGGCCTGTCAGCATCTCATAAAATCGTACGTTCGCTGGTATGATCAGAAATGGGCTGATGGAACTGTAATAATGCACTCCTTGCTGTGGCAGTCTAAGATGTCCCACCCTCCGCACGGCCCATGAGCCGTGAGATACTTAAGTATAGCATCAGTCATGGGTGGGGACCACCCGGGTGAAGATCCTAGCCCATAGTCCATTGTCCCACACTGACCCATAATGCATTGTCGACCTTCAAGTCAGAGGACAGATATCCACCAGCGTCGTGAATTCTGATTGAGCACTCGCGTGCGGCGTGTGAATGACTATGGATATTTCATCCCAGGGTAGGAAAGAAAGCAGCCGAGCGTGACGAGCAATGTCACCACGCTATGACCTGTCACGTTCCGGCCTCGGCTGCGTCAGCTGACTGGATTCAGGCGACTATTCGGTGTCAGCCGAGTGGATCCAGTTATTTCTAGCTCTGTTAACTGAATGCATCCAGATACCCAGCTATGCTGACGGACTAGATCCAGCGACTTTCAGCGGCTAACATACTGGATCCGGATGCCGCCATATGTGTACGCTGACTGTACCCATGTAATTACAGCTGTGAGCTGACTAGATTCAAGTATAATCGGTCAAGTCAGCTGGCTCCAGCCGATTATTTCTAGCTGCAATGGCTTTACTGGACTCAATTACTCTCAGCTGTGCGCAGGGTACTCGTGATTTTCGTGAGATGACTGCAAAAATGTTTCCAAAGTTCGAGTGTGAAACAAAAATTGGCGAAAGAAGCACATACGAAATGGGTTCCGATACATCCGAACACGATTTGAAACTACTAGTGGAGTTTCCCGGTCTCTCCGATAATTTCGGATAATGTTTTTGTGTGACCCAGCCCTGGTTTATTGATGGTGCTGTTCTACACATCCCCATTGACACTATGTTGAATTTATGCAAACCAGGTGTGCTCAGCTACTCATAGGTGGTGCTCAAATATCACCTGTTAGCAATAAAACTTCACCTATGTCTGGAATAACTATCCAAGCACGTAGTGGAGACCCATAAGAAGATGCAATAATTACACACGAAAATCATCTCCGATAAGTGCAACTCCTTAGTTGCACGTTTGGATACATCGGCGGATTAAGGTAGGCAGTAACAATTTCCCAATAATATTGCACCACTTCGAATGCGTCCTTTTCTACCATGTTCTGCAGCTGCAAAGCTGCACAATTTCGCAGGTTTTGAGCTGATCAGCGGCAGCTATAGCTGAACCGCGACAACGTTTTGCAGGTATTTCTGCAAGGGAAGCAGATGTTCTTTGGACTACAAGAAACTGGTAAAACATTGACAAGCATCTTCCGAGAAGCCCAAATTGGTGTTCGTATCATCACCATTAGTGAATACCGTTACACACAGTACCACTCAACGAAGACTACCTTCCAGCCATGATGCAAGATAATCTCCCTGGAGAGGCTATGCACTCATCACTACTGGCCGGCGGTCCAGTGTGGCCTGCACACGGTTGGCGAGCGTGAGGGAGCAGACAGGCACCTCTGGTCGCCACACGACGCCGGTACTCCCTGCGCGGCGGACGGGGTGGTCAGCTGACTGTCTGCTGGAGGCAGACAGTGCGCGCTGACCGCCTGCTCGCTGCAGGGGCGGCGGCGCGGCGGCGGCGCGGCGGCGGGTATTTCTGTACCTGCAGGCTGGACGAGTCCGACACGCGACACACTGCGAGACCGACTGGTGCCCCGGCCACCGGGCCGCCGACGCCGACAGCCGAACGTGCCCGGCTGTGCGCCTGCGCGGCGTCTAGCGTTACCTGACCAAACCCGGCGCGGGTGCGCCCGGGCGGCCGGCGCGGGGGGCTGCCGCGGCCGTTCGCACGGCGCGCGCCCGCTCGCAGAAGCTGCCCGGATCTGCGCGGGAGGCGGTCCGACCCGCGCACCACCACGCGTCATGGTGCACATGCACAGGTGCCCAGTGTTGGTGCATTCAGGTGTAGAGTCTGCAATACTGCATGCATTGCAACCGTAATGCTGGTTTTCTCTTCTTATGTCGTTTTACTTGGTTCGCGGCACCAAGTTTGTTAGAATGTGCTTGTGCTCGTCTTAAAGGGCAGCTCACAAGTATTGTTCGAAGCCAGTACGAAGTATCGATATGAAACTGCAAAATGGTGGTGTTTGCTTACATTTTACCCGGTGATGGAACAAAAATAATCCTTCCGATGATATAACTGACAATTATATGAAGCACGCCCATGACCTCTGATCTCAAATGCGCGATGGCAAGACTCAGAACTGGCTAATTTTTGTCATCTTTTTCTTTCTTGTTTCCAACTGTCACCTTAAACTAGCAGCCGTCGGGAACTGATATCGGGATTCAACTCCCTATCCTTCTCCCACCAAAATAACTTGCAGGTCATTATATTCAGAGACACAATATATGTGCATGACATATACGAAAAACTTCATTTATTTACGCTTGACGCACGACCATGTCAACTATCGTGATGGATGCGGAAAGGAATAATACATGCATGGAAGCGTGCAAACATGCATGCATGTATACATGCATATACACCTACATGTATGCATGCCTACATATACATCGGTCAGAAAATTTTGCTGCTATGCTTCGCATCTTAAAGCTTCACCATATCACGGCTGAGGACGAAAGTGCCCTCTGCCCTGTGGTTCTTTGTGTGTTTGGAACGCTTGGAGCGATCACCATAAAAAGTTATCTGATAAATACCGTCTACGCAAAGGGCGCCAACGTTTGAACTCTCTTTCTCCCCATGCCACTCTCTTTCTCTCTATCTCCCTCTATCTCTCTCTCCCTCTCCATTTTTTCGTCTCTCTGTCTGTCTTTCTGACACTCTATCTGTCCCCTTGTGCATCTGTCTCCCTGCTTCTCTATATTTCTGTCTCTGTCCCACTGCATATATTTTCCGCACTGTATTTTCGTCTCCATTGTATATTTTGTGTGCTATTGACTTGTGTAATTGGCTACTATCGAAGCATCTAATTGCTACTCGGAAATTTGAGCGGGAGTTTTGGCATCTCGGAGCAGTTATTTAGGTACGATTTTATCAAGAATGGCATCAGTGGAAGGCTTTTGGCAGAACATCATTATTTCAGTTGTTCATTGAACTCCCAAATTCGGTCTGTGTGCATATCGCTTTGTGAGGAAAACACTCATCGTGATGTCCCTGACACCGCCTCTGAATACAATTTTTATGAAGAATGTGTTCTCTTCAAAACATTCCATCTGAGGAATGGACTTAGGATGATAGGATAGGAATATGGATGGATGGGGAAGGGACATGGAGGAATATGATAGGATAGGAAGTGCCTCTCCTTCCCATTATGCTGATTCTGCCATTGCCAAAGTGTGCTATTGATGTGTGAACTGTCTCTTAAGTCTGAAATATTCTGACTGATGACTGAAAACTGTTGGCAAATAAGCAAAAACAAACAAACAAACAAATGGTTAAACTATCCTAACATAATTTGTCGATATTATATGCCCTGTATTCGCGTATGATTTTTTGTCTCGAAATAGTTGTGCTCTTACCTCAGCCTAAATATATTTGCACTTGCTGCATACGGCGTCTGATTTCTCAAAATCGGTTGTGAAATCCAAAAGCAGTGGGGTTCGGGAAATTTTCGCATTTCATCCCCTCCCCTCTCCCTTTTCTAACTCTTGCATCTCAGCGTCCGCCAAATTTTCCACATTTTGTTTGATGTAAATGTGCAACACGGCACAGGGAATCCGTTGTCGTATCCCGCAAAAAATCTGGCACCTGGTTTGCGATATCTCGCAAGGAGATGATGCACTATGTGTCGCCACCACCCGCAATAAGGTCAGCATGCATTATCTGCAACCGTCGCTTTGAAATCACCAATGTACTTCAACAAAGAAAACGTCTGTTTAAGAAAATGCTTATGTAATGAGTTGTCACAAAGGTTGACACTAAGCTGATGTTGATTTCGTTTCCGAACTAAAATTAATACTTTGGTGCTCCCAAGCATATTTAGCAGCACTTATTTGTAGAGTCGTAGACAAACGCAAATGTGGCGAATAAAATGAACGAAGCTTGAGGCCATTCATGTTCTTGGTACAGTATTCAAATGCATTTTCGGTTGGACGTCGTAAGGAAATAAAGAACTTTGATTTTGGCTCTCCGAGATGCAAACAGAATGCGAGTCATGCATGCTCCACCTTTATCCAATAGTATTATACTCTGAGTGTAGCTCTGTATAGTAAGGTGTAGCTTTGTACAGTTAGCTAAACCCTGCACAGACTCTTAGGTGATGTGACAGTATTCTCTGCATTCGATTTATTGTAGGTCTCTTGGAGGAAATCGGTGTGGGCCCGATAAAGACTGAATGAAAGATCCGATTGGTTATGTAGTTGTGCACCCGATAAGGGCCATTTTCAATCAAATTTTCAAATTTACAGACACTGTCCGGTTATGTATGTACCTTCAACATCTGGTAAATTTAAAATTTCCTCGAGGACATGTTTCGCTCAGCTCAATTGGCGGTGTGTGATGAACGCATGCATTGGAAAACCGATAATATTTTTAGATTGGATCAAATCTGGGATACATTTAACACTTTTCAGCCATTTACGACTCAGCTATGCAATTGCTTAGTATCTGCAACCAAGAGTGCAAGGGCAATTTTGGCATTGGTAGTGCCCGAACTGACACTAAGTGCCTCCCGCTTATGTGCATCGTCATAACGCAGACGTTAGCATTTTCAGAGATGGAGCATTTACCATGTCAGTCTTAATTGCTCGCACATTGTAGCGCATGTCTCCAATAGTTCACCCGAATGTAACGGCAATTTCTTATTTTAATGAACTTTGAACGACAAAGGCTTTAGTAGGCTCCCCACGTGCATTCACCACTCACTGTAAAGGGCCGAATTAAAGGCTTCCTCAGCGTCAAGGTCCTTCTCTCCACTCCCATATTCTCCTCGCAAGTTTTTCCTGGTCTCATGCCTAATCGCCTTGGCAGGAGCGACCCCGACGTCGGCCGGAAACAAGGTCACACGAACACCTTCACCTGGCGATGACCCACATTGGCATGGCGGCGGCGCAGTCAAAGGTACGCAGCATGAGCGGGCTGCGTACTGGTGGTCGCCTGTCGTATGGTTACAAGACAGGACAGATTGACCCACATCATCCGCCACGACCCCTTGTGGCGAACCTGGGTAAGTGTGGCTTACCGCCGTTTGTTCTTCCCAATGCGTGATCTATACCGGCTGGCATCGTGTGGAAATTACACAATGCAGCCTTTTCGTTGCCAGAAACTAGCAGCAGCGCTAACGGTGGGCGTTCTTCCACCGTCTGCTCTCCACCCCCTGCCAGACGTCAGTTCCCTGTTACGGCACGTGCGTAGCTGGTCAGTGCGAATGGAGGCAAGTATGCCCGAGGCGCTGGAGCCTGGACGGTGTCAGTCTCCCAGACTAGACCAGGAGGCTGATCTCGTCCCAAAGCACCAGACTCAGACTAGGTGAGTCTGGAAGCAGGGCGGAGTACGTAGTATCCTAGTTTACATCCGACCTGACGGGCCCGACCTGACGGGCCCGACCTGACGGGCGAATGGGTCCGGTGGTGGGACGAGGCTATCGTTCGAGCCCGGGTCCGGCCAGGCGGGTCTGACAGCGGTGTCTGGTTCAGAGCCTGTGGTGTCGGCGTCTGAACCGAGCCGAGTAGGGCAGGAAGGTCCTGACGGCACGGCCACGCCGGAGCCGGCGCCGGCCGCCATGGATGACGGCACGCTGCCACGGCCCACGCGGCTGCCGGCCGACGTCGGTCACAGTCAGCCGCGCTACGGCGCGCCGCCGCCGCTGCTATTGGCAGCCCGTCTCCCGGCCCGCGCCAGCAGGTCCAGGTCACGTGGTGACGTCAGCGACGGCCCACTATCAGAGACCTCCACGGACGATCCACGCGGTGCTCAGCCCAATCCAAGGAGCGAACTACGAGTGATTTTGATTGTGTTTGGTCTTGGGTCGTCGCCAGACGTCCCAGGACGTTGGACCAGACGTCGCGGGGGATGGGTCGCCGGACGGAGGGGTTGGACCGCTGAAGGAAGGGGCCACCGAGAGAAAGGCCTGGGCCGGTGTGACGGTGACCTGATCAGGCTGCCACGGGACGCGGCAGTCAGACTCCGCATGGTTGGCTGCAAAAGTCAGCCAGACACAGTGCACGTGTCAGGCGAAGTGTGAAGTGATCCTTACTGTTGATGTGCCGGGCGATGTGCGGAGTGAGTTTGACTGGCGATATTTCGGGGAGCGGGCCAGTGTCCAAGGTAACCATTTTTCTTGAAATGCTGGAAGAAATTGACGAACCGAAAAAGCGGGTCGTAGACAGGGGCCACTGCATTTCACAATCTTCTCATATTCTTCCACATAAAAAATAGTCTGGCGTTCGACTTGAAAGAGATTACTGTTTAGTGATCATTGCCATCTTCGCATCACTGATGGGAGTCTTTCATGGCACTTGCATCAGAAAGGGCAAAAGTAATATAGAGCGCGATCTTCCCGAACCTATTTGGAACGTTTGCTATCATCTCCGGTGCTACAGACTGGAAAAGAGAGGGGGAGGGGGACATAATCGTTTTGGGTCCATTTTTCACGCAATCCCACAGACACATTGTTCAATTTCACGACATTTTTGGTCACGTCTCCTCCCCTGCGCCCCTTTGACACCGTCCATGTTCGTTGGCACAGCAAGACTGGTGATTTCCAGCTTATGATGGGTCGCCGCACACCACGACACGTCGGCGACTGGTGTGACGTCATTGTTTGGGTGTGACGGTCCGGCGTGTACACCGTCGGGACTCGTTCTCCGTGACTAGGCCTCACGTGCTCACTGACTGCGATGGCTCACGCTCTCAGGTTTGTCCCGTTTGTCCACATTGTTTGATGGACCTTGCCTGTGGGGCTTTCCATGACATATCACGAAGGCACCCTGCCAATTTGATATCATATTTAATCTCATATTTTATGAAAACAAGTGTAGGGTTCCACGGAACCCAGAATCTATTTCTGTGAGTCTTACGTCAATCAGGCCGAGGGTTAATGAGATATGGGTCATCAAACTCTTGATGTCATGTCATGCATCCTTTTGCAGAACATAATATAAATCAGGTTTATATTAACCGAAAAACAAAAAACAAAAAAAAATATTTTGTTGTATCAGTGCTTAACCCTTTGATACCATGAGCTTCCGTCAAGGTCACAATCTCAAACAATTATATTTTTTTCCAGGTCAAAACTTTGTCCGTGCCCATTGCTTATCAGAATATGAAACCCAAAATCGCTTCATGACCGCTGTTACAAGTAATCCCTCTCAAAATCCGGTGTTATAAATGCGTGAGATATCCTATTGTATGGCACAGTGAAGCCTGGTGTCTGGTAAAATATGTAGTAAATGTCACAGCAAAAATTATCTCAGACAGCCCGGCACGGCTACAGAATTCGCAAGGCATTTATAACTAATATTAAGAAACAATACAGTGGCAATCGATGTTCCTACCTTGTCTACGGGCATAAATAGGCACAGTGAGTCGATAGCCAGCAATGTCTAGTGCGGTGCTAGCATGCAGCATATATCTTTGCACTATCTCTTTTTTAGACTCCGACATCATTCTGTACAGAACGACAAGCCTGGAAACGTGACCCTATGTTGACCGTGAGAGGGGCGATCATGCGATATAAATGGAATTATGCTTATGATTTGCGATGCAACCACATCGGAACAAAGAGTTTCTCTTGACCCTCTATATAGCACCGAATCTGTGAAATAGCCAATAATTATCAATATAAATGCGGGTATTTTGGACATGCCCCGTGTGCGGAGTGTAACCAGCCGTTCCGGCCCGTGTCTCCCCACGAATGTCGTCTGACGAAAGATGGTAAATATTGTTCCATGCTAATTTGCGATTTGGAGTTTTGTTATTTCGGAACAATTACAAGGGAATTAAGTAAATAAAACAAACATTCGCAGATATTGCCACTGAAGCACATTATCACCTGTAATGCCCTGCAAATATTGCGGGCAATTACTGTTAACACGGCATCGCATTCAAAACCACTATTTCTATGATATTCCAACACCGGAAACGTCGCATACTAAAACACAATCGTCCATTAAAGCATATTACGAGCACGGTGAACACAAATATTGGAAACAACGAAAGCTCCTGGGGTAGTTCTTATGCCCTTTAATTTTCCACCCTTAAGCCTCATTCCCACCCCGTCTCCAGTCCCTCTACATCTTTGACGCCGCTCTGGCAAGCAGTCTGTCTCGCCTCCGCCATGCCCCAATGCAGTGTGTACCTCGTTACGTTTTGTATCCCAATGCAATGTGTACCCCGTTGCGGTTTGTACCCAGTACAAGATGTAGGTATCTGGCACAGTATGTTTTCTAGTACATGTGTGCACCAACGCAGTACCGTGCACTATCTATATATCTCAGTACAGTATGTACCACCAGGCCTCTGCACGGTATGCACCCTAGTAAGGTTTGATGTACCCCGTCCGGTGTTAGGTATGCAGTAGTTATCTCGGTACAGCCCTGGTCAGCAACTAACAGCGCGGTTGTGTGTACCCCGATACAGTACAGTAGGTTCCCCAGTACAGCCATTGTCAGCCACCGACACAGCGCGGTTGTGTATACCCCGGTACAGTACAGTAGGTTCCCAAGTACAGCCATTGTCAGCCACCCACACAGCGCGGTTGTGTGTACCCCGGTACAGTGCAGTAGGTTCCCCAGTACAGCCAGTGTCAGCCACCGACACAGCGCGGTTGTGTGTACCCCGGTACAGTACAGTAGGTTCTCCAGTACAGCCATTGTCAGCCACCCACACAGCGCGGTTGTGTGTACCCCGGTACAGTACAGTAGGTTCCCAAGTACAGCCATTGTCAGCCACCCACACAGCGCGGTTGTGTGTACCCCGGTACAGTACAGTAGGTTCCCCAGTACAGCCATTGTCAGTGGCTGACCAGCGTGGTTGTGTGTACCCCGGTACAGTACAGTAGGTTCCCAAGTACAGCCATTGTCAGTGGCTGACACAGCGCGGTTGTGTGTACCCCGGTACAGTACAGTAGGTTCCCCAGTACAGCCATTGTCAGTGGCTGACCAGCGCGGTTGTGTGTACCCCGGTACAGTACAGTAGGTTCCCCAGTACAGCCATTGTCAGTGGCTGACCAGCGCGGTTGTGTATACCCCGGTACAGTACAGTAGGTTCCCAAGTACAGCCAGTGTCAGCCACCGACACAGCGCGGTTGTGTGTACCCCGGTACAGTACAGTAGGTTCCCCAGTACAGCCAGTGTCAGCCACCGACACAGCGCGGTTGTGTGTACCCCGGTACAGTGCAGTAGGTTCCCCAGTACAGCCATTGTACCGACACAGCGCGGTTGTGTGTACCCCGGTACAGTACAGTAGGTTCCCCAGTACAGCCATTGTCAGTGGCTGACCAGCGCGGTTGTGTGTACCCCGGTACAGTACAGTAGGTTCCCCAGTACAGCCATTGTCAGTGGCTGACCAGCGCAGTTGTGTGTACCCCGGTACAGTACAGTAGGTTCCCCAGTACAGCCATTGTCAGTGGCTGACCAGCGCGGTTGTGTGTACCCCGGTACAGTACAGTAGGTTCCCAAGTACAGCCATTGTCAGCCGCCCACACAGCGCAGTTGTGTGTACCCCGGTACAGTGCAGTAGGTTCCCCAGTACAGCCATTGTCAGCCGCCCACACAGCGCGGTTGTGTGTACCCCGGTACAGTACAGTAGGTTCCCCAGTACAGCCATTGTCAGTGGCTGACCAGCGCGGTTGTGTGTACCCCGGTACAGTACAGTAGGTTCCCCAGTACAGCCAGTGTCAGCCACCGACACAGCGCGGTTGTGTGTGCCCCGGTACAGTACAGTAGGTTCCCCAGTACAGCCATTGTCAGTGGCTGACCAGCGCGGTTGTGTGTACCCCGGTACAGTACAGTAGGTTCCCCAGTACAGCCAGTGTCAGCCACCGACACAGCGCGGTTGTGTGTGCCCCGGTACAGTACGGTAGGTTCCCAGTACAGCCATTGTCAGTGGCTGACCAGCGCGGTTGTGTGGGTGCTGCGACGGCTGCCGGCAGATCCCATCGTTACGCAGCTCAGGTAGCGACTAATGAGCGGCTCGCTCTCTGAGTGACAGCGGGCCGGGCCGATGCCACCGCTGCAGCGTGGGAACGCGCCGAGGTCACGCCGGCACACTGCATGTCAACCCGGCGCGCCGCTGTTGCACGTGAGCGTCATCTCAAAACGTCATCTGGCGCGTGAGATGGGTCATGAGAACGGCGCCGAGCCGGTTTTCCTCATGTGACCTCTACAGTCTGCAGGGAGGTCAGTTGTACAGGTACGGATCACATGGTCTGCCTCATGCGGCCTCTACAGACTGCAGAGAGGTCAGTTGTGCGTGTGCGGATCACATAGACCTCCTCTTCGGTCTGCAGGGAGGTCAATTACACAGGTACGGATCACGTGGTCTGCCTCATGCGGCCTCTACAGTCTGCAGAGGTCAGTTGTATGTGTGCGGATCACATGGACCTCCCCTTCAAGCTACAGAAAGGTCAGTTATGCAGATGCATCTCACATGGTCCTCCTCTTCACTCTGCAGATGGGTATGTTGTGCAGATGTCGTTCGGGTCATCCAGTCCTCTTCAGTCTGCAGCAAGGCCTGCTGTACAGGCGCGGGCCACGTAGTCCCTCTGCAGTCTGCAGGGGAGGTATGTTGTGCAGGTGCCGTTCAGGCCACGTTCAGGTCTTCAATCTGCAGGTCTTTTGCACAGGTGCCGATTACATGGTCCGCATCTTCAGTCTGCAGGGAGGTTTGTTGCACAAGTACAGGTCACGTGGAACTCCCATGACTGCACTGCGGGGTGAGGCAATGGGAAACTCCGTGTGACAGTGGGAGGTGATGCACCCCGTCCAGTCCGTGGAGCGACGGGAGCAACGACTGCACCGACTTGGCGCGTTTCCAGTCGCACAAATGGCTGCACCTGCTGCAATAATCGGCTCTGAAGCTGGCAGCCGTCCGGTGATTAGAGTCGTGCGCTATGCAGAAGAATCGGAAATGACTCGGGTGTGTACATCTCGCAGTTTGAAGAACGATTGCATCGGACAAAGATTGCATTGCTCAGAAGCATGCTCGCAAACCGGTCGAATTACCTCCAGACGTGCTCATCCTATGGTGCTTGAATCCGATCAGCAATGCATGCTCCTGGAGGCACATCCAATCGACGGATTAGGGTCCCTTATGCCTGCTGGAATTCACGATCCACGGATCAGTGGGTGTTGCCCATTACAGGTGCAGAGAGCATGGAATCTCCGCGCATCACTACATTTCTCCGTGCAAGTCCTTGGATTCTAGGCCTCATATCGTTCATCCGATTAAGGCAACAATCCCATGTTCGGATTATTTGCTATCGATTAAGGAACACTAGCCCTAGACACCTGTAGTATTTTGGGTAGTCGTGTTCTGACGTTTGGGGCGTCTAATGCACGCGGCAGGTCACACGTGTTAATGTACCATCTGTACAGCAATACGCCGTATGCGCTGTACAGCAATGCCCCGTCTTGCACGTGTCGCACGGGTGACTGACAACGACCTTGTGCAGCAGCCAACCAGAGATGGCGACAAATCTAAGGTGACAGCAGGCTATCCGCGTCGAAAATAGTGGAACAGCGGCGACGCAAGAACGCCTTGGATGGAGTTGCATGTTTGTAGCCGCCGAGTGACGGCTAACAAGTCTACCGTTGGGAAACTGTGCCGCGTGCGAGTGAACGGTCGGCTGTCGCGAGCTCCCGCCCAGTGAAGACACATGATCACAGATGACATCTTCGCTGCCCGCGCCGCTGTCCATCGCGTGCAAGGTCAGACGCCGCCGAGAAGTTGTTTAGCTCCGGTGGCGGCCGGCCAACAGTCGACGGTCGACGTGTCACGGCAGCCTACGTGTCAGGGCAGCCTACGTGTCAGGGCAGCCGTCATCAGACGTGTCAGGGCAGCCGTCATCAGACGTGTCAGGGCAGCCGTCGTGTCAGGGCAGCCATCATCAGACGTGTCAGGGCAGCCATCGTGTCAGGGCAGCCGTCATCAGACGTGTCAGGGCAGCCGTCATCGGACGTGTCAGGGCAGCCGCCATCAGACGTGTCAGGGCAGCCGTCATCGGACGAGTCAGAGCTGCCTACGTGTCAGGGTAGCCGTCATCAAACATGTCAGGGCAGCCGAGGTGTCAGGGGAGCCGACGTGTCAGGGCAGCCGTCATCAGACATGTCAGGGCAGCCGAGGTGTTGAGACAGTCGACATCTAACGACAGCCGACGTGTTGGGACAGTTGACGTCCCAGGACAGCCGAAGTGTTCGGGCAGTCAACATGCCAGGATAGTCGAGGTGTTAAGACAGTCGACATCTCAGGACAGTCAACGAGTTCGAACAGTCGACATCTCAGAACAGTTGAAGTGCCGGTGCGTTCGACTTAGCCAAAAGGCGACGTGTCGGGACAGTCGACATGTCGGGACAGTCGAAGTGTCCGAACGTCGACATCTCAGGACAGTTGTAGTGTTGGCGAGGTCGACTTGGCCGATGTGGTGGTGAGCTGTCCGTGACGGGACATACCAATATCGGCCGCCATCTCCCACTGCTGACAAGCACGATGTTGTGTGGACTGATGTATAGTTATGCTATATGCAGGAATGTAGACGCCTGAGGGATGAGCTGGTGTCATCATATCCACTTCTGGGGGCGACCACGACGCCCCGACGCCAGTGGTGTAAATAGGCAAAGCGCTCAAAGTTTTAAATACATTAATAAAGGCGTTTTTCGGCATCACGATGAATGCGACACACACGCTTGAAGTGCGTCTGAATTGCGTTATTATTGTGCGCAAAGGGTGTCCTTGGACGCCCCTGGATGTCCTAGGGATGCCCAAAGTCGGTCTAAGGCTGCTATACAGATGTCATTAGAATGCACCTAGTACGTCTGTGGCACCCTCAGAACGTGTTTGGGGCGCCCTACGGAGGCTATATGTTTTTTATGGGTGCCAAACATGGAGCTAAGTGCATCCTAATACTGTTTTGAGAGCTACATGTGCGAGAGCTACACGTGCGACGCCCCTGTCATCGCACGTGTAGCTTCATTGGGCGACCTTGGGGTGCAGGGTTCGACTTGAGCCAGACTCGAGCCAGTTGTTGACGGCGGGCGGTGTGAGACAAAGGGGCTGGTGCCTGTCCATGTTTGGGCGGCGATCGCACTCCCAATGCCGGCCGCACAATACCGGCTCTGCTGCGCCACGACTGACACGGTGCATTGTCTGCCGAGGCGAACACCAGACACACCTCTCCTGCCTTCTGAGTACCTCCCAACTCCGGCCGCTGCTGATTCATTCAGTGCCGTTGGCGCTGCGCATTCGGTGCGTAAGGATCGGCGACGGTCCCGTTTCTCGTTGGTCATCTGGCTTTTTGTCATAATAGAAATCCAGCCGGAATATTTTTGGGTCATGAAATCCATGTCAAGCAGCGCCCACTGCGAGCAAAATGAATTCGTCGCCAGACATGGGAATTATAGTTCAACAGCAGAACTTAAACTGAGATCTTGTGTACTGCCAATAAATTGATACAGTCAATTGAAAACTGACCCTCGGTTTTTAAATGCGAACGCGTGTAGCGACCTGGGAACACTCGACTTGCAAGAACAGGAGAGGCTAATGCAGGCCGGCGTTTCAAACAAACTCAAGAATTGGGACGGCTTCGCTTTTCTGATTGTTAGGCGTTAATCTGACTTGCAAGTTGACTAGGTACCGATTCAAGCATTTGGCATCCAAGCAATGCCGTTTCACACCGTTGGAAATTGGCATAGCCACTATTTCTTGCCATATGCCGTCATATGCTCGAGTAATAACCGTTTCACGCTGACCCTAAGTATGCAGGTCAAATGTTTTCCAAGTGCACTCTTCTGCGCGAATACGAAGAAGATGGATCGACGCTATCGGTGTTATCACTTAAATGCAACGTTAAACAGAGCCGTTGAATTCAAGGACAAGCGATGGCTTTCACCGTTTCGGCGTCCGTTTCAGGCCGGCTGAAGACACACGTCGTCGTCCGACTGGAAGTGCTCGGCCCAGTGCGGCTGTGTGCTGTGGTAGACTGCCGTGGTGTCGGCTGGATGGCACGGGTGCAGGTGGCGGGGCGCGAGTGGTGCCACGAGCCGGTACGGTCACCTTGAGTCGGCCCGGCCGTGCCACGCCGCTGACTGCAGCTGGCCGGCCGGCCGTATATGGCGGCGGCCGACCGCCATCGCGGCCGACTTTAAACGCCCTGCCACCCAGCCATTCGGTGCAGGGGTTCAGCTCGGCTGCGACCCTCGGCTGCCGACCGAGCGGCAGGAGAAATACGTACAACTATCGCTCACACGTCAACAACTTGCTCAAGCCTCGAGTCGTGGTCAACACTGATCACAGGTCAGATGCGGACGCCGGTGAATAGCACGAGCACAGGCCAGGAGCGCAAGTTCAGTTCAGTAACGCGAACACAGACCAGTAATACGAGCACAGTTTAGTAGCATGTGCTCAGGTCAGTAATACGAACACAGACCAGTCACATGAACACATGTCAGTAACGTGAGCACAGTTCAGAAACGTGAGCGCAAGTCGCTAGAAGTCAGGAAGACGGAGAGACGGGGAGAGAGGGAGAGAGAGGAGAGAGAGAAAAAAGAGCGAGAGAGAGTGAGAGAAAAGAGAGCGAGAGAGCGAGAGAGCGCGAATGAGTGAGAGAGAGAGGGTGAGGGCGAGAGGGCGGGAGGGAAAAAGAGAGAGTGAGAGAGAAAAAGATAAGACAACTGTTGATGCGCCAGAGCGTGACAGATCCACCGAAAATAGTATCGACAGCGACCTTGGCTCGCGCAGCCACGGGGGAGGGAGACTGCAGCCGTCAGCATACACAGCGAGCTCGAGGTCGGGTCGCAGATCAAGGCCCTCCGGGCAGTGTGTCTCGGGCCGCACGGGCCGCACGGGAGAACAAGGAGCCATTGTCAGTCTCGACCAAGTCAAAATACGAGCGCCAGGAGCGTCCTGACTGGGGGGTACGGTCTCACCTCGTGCGAGCTTGACTCTGTGTGAGTGGCGTATGTCGACTGAACTTAGAGGGGTCTCGTAGTACTTATAGGCTGGTACGCACATAAATAAGCGCAGCACGTTAAGCTATCCTCTTCTGGTGGATTGATATGCAAAATGACTGAATAGCGACTCCTCTCCGCTGTAAGGCTTCAAAAAGTGACTTATCGCCGCTTTAAGACTCCAAGGCGTTGACATGGCATGGGCACATGGTATTTCATTAAAAATTGGGTTCATGTTTGCCATCTGCTTCCCTGGCTAGGGGCTATAGTTGCGCTTAAGTCCATTGTCGAAGTTCAAATCAACTTGTAATTAAATAGTCATAGACCAATGTATAAGCGCAAGGAATTTTACAGTTCACCGCCGTAGATTTACACGCACGGCCGTATACAAGACTTGGTCAAGGGCGGTGGTTAAAAGAAAAAACGGCTGTGCCCCTCAAATGCTGGCCTTGACTCCTCAACTTAGGGCTTGGCTCCCGCACTCGAATAGAGCCATCCGGCAAAATTCACCTCCATTTATCAGGAGATTCGTCTCTCGATTGCACTGCATTATGGTACGCAAGTTGAAGGCACTTAAGCATGCTACAAGCGCCATAACAGTACATTTGAGCATGGGCGGAAGAACAGGAGACCAGGAGGCCTGGCCCAGTCGGGATCCAGGGATTGACCAAGGGACGGGGCATTCATAATTTGTCTTCCTCATAGACTTTAATACCCAATCAGCAGGTATAATAGTACTATAGTATAGTCATACGTTTCGAGGCATCGACAGTTTCCAGCGTATATGTATCAATCCAAATCGCTTAGGCCTTGGACTTGGGATTGGGCTCCTTCCATCGGCCCAGGCAGGGGCATACACACCGACCAAGGTGCGCGTGCCTTCTCATAACATCGGGAGGTACTCATTCGAGCGTGAAAAGAACGTAAAAAATAACCCCTTTGGCGACTTTTCGTAATGTGACCATCCCCCAATTAATAAGTTCACTTTTCGAAAGCGAGCATAACATGGTTCAGGAGCTGGAGGGTCAGAGGGAACTAATGCGCTCCTATACTGATTCGACACTGTCCCACATGAGAGCTGGTGGTCTAAATGAGCTGAAAGACCCCAGTAGCTTCAGAGGCTTGATGGGGGCAAGGGACCGGTGGTTCAGGGTTCCTGGTGGGCTGATGTCAGGGGGCCTCTGGGCCGATTAAGAGGTCTTAGGCTGATATGCACACTGGCTCTTTTTTCAGTAATGGATGCGTTGTCTGAGCGATAGGTTCTAACTTCTCACATGAATGGTAATTGTAGCTTAGATTAGTGGGTAAAAATACTCTTCTTAGCGAACCCTCGCTTAACAAATAAAAAACATACTGACCCATCTGAGCCTGCGTCCACCTACCACACACGCCTTCAAGCGCTCTTACACCCATGCACTTCAGGCAGGGGCGACCTCTGAATATTTGGAGCCCGTTCAGGGAAGTTCGGAGTGCACACTTCTATAATTATTTATTCAGCGGCGAAGGCGCTTCTCAAAGTAGAAAAAAGAACCCCTTCATGGACATTCGAGTGTCTCCCTTGAAATGCTTTCAATCGGTGCGCTCTCCACACAAGTGTCTCTCGATTCCTGGCTCCTTGGATCCGGCCCTATATCCGGCCCTCGCCTAATGCCACTTTCTAAGGCTCACTCCTGAAGTACACTGCGATTGCCACACAGCGTGCATGCAGGCAATTACCATAGAACCGCAATGGATCTTCTAGAGTTGGTGAAAACAGTGTCATCGTTTGACGGAGCCACTCTTCAGTGGCTTACCATTCAAGGCCACTTTTTACCAATACAACATTGCTCACAGGTTGGAGCAACGTCAACGCACAGTGCATTCAATTATATTGAAAAATTTGCATGTGGACAGGTTCAGCATCATTAGTTATCGTCCACAAGCATCAAGGACGGACCCAGGAATTGTCTTGGAGGTGGGGGGGGGGGATGGCACTCGTATGGAGAGTGCCACTCTAGAAGTCTCCAAGAATGAGCACATTCGGCTGAAAATTCGTGGAGTGGGAGAAGGGGTCTACTCGACCGTATTGGAGGGGAGCATATTCCTCTCAAGATGGCCCCTATTCCTCTGAGATGAGCACCTCTGGCTTGACAAGAATTTTCAGCGGGGGAGATGGTGCACTCGAGCCTGCCCGAAGGGTCGCCTTTTTGGGCGGTCTTCAGCGTCCCCTACTACATCCGCCCCTGACGAGCACAGCGTAACAACAGCACGGCGACAGTGAACACTCGCCTCGACACTGTCTCCATAGCAGGCGCCAAGACGCATCGAAAGTGCAGCCATATTGTTACCGGTCGGCGATCGTTTGCACTTTCCACGCTCACACCTTAATCGCAACTCGCCCGCGAATCGCACGCATTCTCTGTATTATTTACAATCGTCACAGTTTCCCACACTCACTGCCGGACGCAACCCAGCTGTCCTGAATGGGCACAACTCGCGCTGCCCATATACCCAGGGTACGACGGCCCTACGTCAGCCGACGGCCCGAGCTCGCATGGTCAAAAATGACTGCCGTTGCTATCCGGTTAGGGCGGCGTAGAGCGCGAACGAGGCGCCGATTACATCAGCACACCATTGCCATACATGTGCCGCCACCGTGATCATATCAGAGGTGCAAGTGCACAGTGTGCCATTACGGTGCCATGTGGGCGGAGTTGCCGTAACACAGACACTTCGATAATGTGTTTCAGACAGGGCCGGATCCAGGAATTGCCATGGGGGAGCACGTGTCCGGAGTGGCGCCACTCCGAAGCACCTGGAGAGGCACCGGACAGCTTGGCTTTCCGTGGGGTGCCCCTGGCGAAACAATTCGAGGGGTGAGGGGAGCACTCGGATCTTCCCGGCGGGGCGCCTTTCATCCAATGGCTATTCCTCTTAGGGGAACGACGCTGGCTGAGAAATTCGACTGGCGTGGGGTGCACGAGCTCTCCCAGAGAGGCGTTTTTTTCCCAGCCGGAAGGACGCCACTTTCCCGTGGGGGAGGTTGTGAATTACCCCAGTGCCCCCTCCCCTTGTGTCCGCCCCTGGCTTCAGAGTAATTACCATGCATAATTAGAGCCATTAGGCATATACCATACCACATGCCAAACATTACAGCACTAATAATTATAATTGTATCATTATAACCGTAGTGTCACCATCTCGTTCCTCAAACACAAAATACTAGAGAGCATAGATGATTAGGGGTGCAGTCAGGATTTTCATCAGGAGCGGGTCCGACCTCAAAAAAGCACCACGCGCTGGTGGATCCAAGGAGGGTCGCAGGGGCCACGCGCCTTCCTCCAAGAGGCCGATTAAAAAATGTTGCACCAAAGAGCACTTTCTTGAAGTCTAAAAACACCTTATGAGATAAACATTGTGATGAACAGGCCAGACGAATGACGGTTGTTCAAAATCTGAAGTTTGTAGAAATTTGGGACATTTTAAAATCCCCTCAATCGGCTCTTTTCGACCCGCCCATGGCCTGTGGAAGTCTATGAAGCGCCCAAAATGTTTGGTTTGGAATAGTGCAAGTCACAAAGTTTCTTGTTTGATCGAGTGTAGTTTGTTTCTTAACCCGTCCCGTCTCGAGGGGGGTCTTCAACCCCCCCTCAGGTTTTTCGCGGATAGTGTAGATAAACGGCGCGTGGCAGCGCGCCCAAATTTCGCATACATTTTCCCACATCAATTTGGCATGCTGTTTCAAAATTTTTAAGGCAGGTCATCTAGGGTTAACGAGTTAGTCAGGGTCAAGTGAGGTCACCTCCAACAAAATTCAACCATTCGTCACGCTTTAACGGATGCATATATTTTAATGAAACTTTCAGCGTTTGCTTATCTTTAGGGATGCAACAAAACGTACGAGTGGAATTTTTCACTTTTTCGTTTTTGACTACATATAAATTTTGCGTATTTGCCAAATTGAAGTTCAAATAGAGGATTTTGGCTAAAGTAACCATTTTTTATTGGGGCAAGTTGACTTCCAACAACGTTTATCGGTCTGCTCTACCAATTGGAAAAGAAGGAAAATTAAAAGAAAACTTGAAAACTCAACATTTTGAAATATAAAAAAACAAAAATTGTAATTTTGGAGGCGACAAGAAAAATCATAGCCCTGGTCGATATCGCTGTCCTTTTCTCATTCCAAATAAATTTTGTTTTTGATATATCCACAAAATAAACTCCCCAGAGCCAAAAACATAATGTAAGTCGTGAAAAGTCGTGGAAATATAGCCCCCTGGTGACGTCACTTTGGGGGAAAAATTATTTTGGGGGTGGTCCCGGACCCTACTCGTCGAGCGACTTCCGGTGACACCTCGTTCGTTTTCGTGCGATGCTTAGTTTGGATTTTAGAGGGGGTTTCTAACCCACCCACCCCCCGAGACGGGGTGTGAGGATCTGACCGGAAAGATGGCGCGGGTTAAGAGGGTGGCAGACCCCATGCCCGTCATTGGCTGCACCTCTGTAAATGCTTACCACTGCAGTGATATGATAAGACACTCTTTTTCATGCCACGTCCATGATAAAAGCGAGCAAAACAGAATATGCCATCACAATAATGCCCCAGCAGTCAGGGGCAGATAGGTACATGGGAAGGGGAAATTGGGTGAATATATCCTCCTCATGGAAGGTACAGCCCCTCCAGAGAGGCTCGAGTGCACCCATCCCCTGCCACTACTCAACGGATTTTCAGCCGAAGGTGCCCTCCAGGTGTTTTCGCAGTAGCGCCCCTCCGAAGAAATAGATGCCTCCAGGCAAGTGCCCCCACGATAGTTCCTAGATCCGCTCCTGAACCAGCAGCCATCTTCTGACAAAAGTCCCAGACGTAGCACGGGGTGAAATGTGTGAAAAGTCACCGTGTGTATATGTACTCGCTACAATTTTGCAAGTTTGAAATGCTAATTTCAATGGCCAATGGTCCTTTTTAGGCTTCATTATGTTTCTTGTCCCGAAAACGCTTCCCATAGTGTATTGTTCCCATTTATCGCATTAGTTATACGTAGGATGACGTAATTAACATGAACGTTCTCGAAATAACCTCCCGCCTATGATCCGGTATGGCATAGTACCTGGAACCATATCATACCATGCCATACCCTGGTACGGTATGGCATGCTGGATTGTATGTTACGGTAGAACTTCTCCAGGGTCTGTTTGCACGAGTCCTGGGAGCTAACTCTGTATCACCGCTTCAGCGTCCTGCACTGCTGCTTCAATGCTCTGTGCCACTGCTTCAGTACCCTGGATCATCTCTTCAGTGCCTTGCACTTCCATTTGGTGGCCCATCCAGGATTTTATTAACTTAAGAACTAGGTCGGGCCTCGTTCCCTGAGGGGACGAGGCCCGACCCCCGAACATAAACATAAAACACCTTCGACGCGCAAAGCGCGCCGAAATATTTTGGCCTTGCGTGATAAAATCTCAAAATTTATTGTCTAACATTGTGTATTATCGATTGCAAGGGGTGGGCCCGTCCCCTTGGCTACACCTCTGCTCCCGTTTCAGTGACATGACCGACTCAGTGACCGGACAGAAAGCGTCTCGCTGCACTCTGCTCTGACTCCGCACTATGTATGCCTGAATGTCACCCTGAATATCGCCCCGAACATGACAGTACTGCATCACCCTGGTGTTGACCGCTGTGCGACACGGCCAAGCCCTCAATTCCGTGAAAGGCTCGCGGTGATGACGGCCGGCTTCCAGTGGCACGTGGTTTGTTTGGTCGTTTGCAGAACTGTACGCGGGCGGGACATGGGCTCACGGTCAAACGCTTACAACCTTCGATGTATCTGGGGTGGCGACCTATCATATCTTGCAAAGTTAATAATAACCAAATTTGAAGCGAACTTCCAAAGCAGCCGGACTAGGAGGCGTTCATATTTTCCAAAATGCATAACTTACAATCATGGGGCAAGCAGTTTTGTCCGTTGATCATGGGGTAAACCTTCCCGTATGGCCCTTCCCGGCCGCCAGACTGCGCTGCAGGAAGACAGTTCGACGAGGCGTTCCGCACGTATCGGGCCGTGCGAAAAATGTCCACCGACCCCTGGAGGAAAAGGCGCACCGGGCGCACCGTACTTTGGGAGAACATGAAGTACAGTGCAAACGGCTGGAATTACCGATAGTAGTAATATCTGGCAGCAATAGAGGAAACAGTCCAGATTACTTGTAGCAAAAGTAGCGCCCTTGCCCAGCAGCCTGCCGCTTTTACACTGAATCACCATTTTTTTTCTTTTGTTATCATTCACCAGTGCCATACGCACCAGCCTTTCGCCGCCGTACCGGTGTGGCAGTGCCCCTCACTACGCCTCCTGGAGAACACTAACTGGGCCGGTCGCACCGATTGTGTTCGGTGCACAAAAGGTGCGCATCGGACGATATGGCGTCGCGATTGGCATCGTCACACACCGGCCCAACCAGAGGGGCGTCACCTTCCCATGGGGGCACATTCCTCAGTTGCCCTTCCTCAAAAGTCTCATGGTGGGCACGTGCTGTTCAATGTAAGAAGAATAATCATGAAAATGTCAAACTGGGGCCAATCGGGGTGGGGGGGGGCTGTCAGCCACCCCCTGGGTACGTTTTTCATTATAATGCAACCGATTGCTGGTTGGCGGATTGTCTGGTCTCACAGTCAGCCATGACGCATTCGTGGCAAACGCGTGCAAGTCGCAGGAGCCTAGCTCATTAATTACGAGCGTGAGAAAATTCAAGTCCGCCTAATCCTGTGCCTTCGCAACAAATGGTGAGGAGCGACCAGACCCGGCCATGCCGTCACAAGTTAGGAAGATTTGCTACAAATATAACATGGAAGACAATGCAACCACAACTGATCGGGACAGAACCACATTCGACTACCCTGCGGACCTGTTGCTTCTTGTCCCGAGGCCGCACAACGCACCAGTCTTGTACCCAGGGACTCGAAGGTAATGTTAACTGGAGGGGACCCGTGATCGGAAACTGGAACAATTTTAAGTGCAATATCGGTTAAACTAACAAAATGATTCATGTTTTCGTACCTTTCAAGAGCACTACCCCACGCACCCCCGTTCCAATGAAAAATATTAAAAGGGTCCCTGCTTTATACCAGTGGTCAGCAGCAATGAATTGTTTGCCTTGTCTCTGCACTTTGTAGGAGTTATTATATAAATATAAAAGTGGTTGAAAGCAAGTCAGAGTCAAAATTTCGAAAAGTGACGGAATTTCACCAGAGGCTGCAAAAAAAAAACTGGGTGTTAAAATCCGTCGACTTTCTGAATGTGGACCATTCTGCAAAATACGAAAAGGAAAAGATGGCCATCGCCCATGAAACATCAATAAAGGACTTAATGTCCAACTATAGGGCAAATAAATGACCTGATTCACAGTCAGACCACCGGCAACGACCATTGGCCACGAAGTTGTTGACCTCCGGTCAGAACGGTGGTTGTAGAGTCTACACTCATGACAAAGTCGCAGGTGCATGATGGCTGAAGACGTGACCACCTCTGAGCGGTTGCACCCATTCACTCTGCCTGACATAATGATCAGTGAATAATGCAACCTGTCTCATGAAGCAAGACAACAGCCAGCAAGCCGGCGATTGAATCGATCCATCAACAAGAACAATCGATGTGAAAGCAATGTGCCTTCTGTAACTGGGTGGGTCAGCGGTCAATAGCATGCTTAGCTTGGCCAACACCTCAAGGCTGATGAAACACACACAGACACACACAGACACACACAGACACACACAGACACAGACACAGACACACACAGACACAGACACAGACACACACAGACACAGACACACACAGACACAGACACAGACACACACAGACACAGACACACACAG
>JAOTOL010001557.1:1087500-1215000 GCA_034440575.1 Imbricaverruca yamaguchii
CCTCTCTTGAGCCCCTCTCAAATGAGCCTTCTGGAATCACCGCTGGCTGTTACTTGACACATTACGCAAACAATGTCAAGACGTAAAAAGCGGAGATGTATGCAGCAACGTCAGTCATATGAATGAATAGGATCGTGTCTTCCTGCACCGTTGTTTTGGCGAATTGTCCCTCAGTAGCCTAGCCTCATGATTGACTGATCGTTTGGGCTTAAGGGCGCATGGACTACTAAGGTCATTTAGCCTCGAACGTGGTCGACCACGACTGGGCACCACAGCTGGGAGAGGAGTCAGGCCTCAGGAGCGGACTGTGGGGTTGTCAACGGCTGCTACAGACAGCAGCAGGCTTCACATAATCACAGACCGCTGCCTTTTCAGGTATTTGTATACCTGAAGAGGCAGCGGTTAATGGAAAAACCACAGCGGCTAATGGAAAGCGGTTGGGCTTTTACCACGGACTGGACTAAATGCTGCGTACGCTCGGCAGTCATGAATGGTCGGCACCCGATGTCAACTCCAGGGCAATGCAGGCGGTCTCCGGTGTATTCGCGACGAATCCCGAGACAATCCGGAAGTCCCCCGGTGTACTCTCGACGAATCCCGAGACAGTCCGGAAGGCCCCCGGTGTACTCGCGACGAAACCCGAGACAGTCCGGAAGGACCCCGGTGTACTCGCGACGAAACCCGAGACAGTCCGGAAGGTCCCCGGTGTACTCGACGAAACCCGAGACAGTCCGGAAGGCCCCCGGTGTACTCGCGACGAAACCCGAGACAGTCCGGAAGGCCCCGGTGTACTCGCGACGAAACCCGAGACAGTCCGGAAGGCCCCCGGTGTACTCGCGACGAAACCCGAGACAGTCCGGAAGGCCCCCGGTGTACTCGCGACGAAACCCGAGACAGTCCGGAAGGCCCCCGGTGTACTCGCGACGAAACCCGAGACAGTCCGGAAGGTCCCCGGTGTACTGGCGACGAAACCCGAGACAGTCCGGAAGGCCCCCGGTGTACTCGCGACGAAACCCGAGACAGTCCGGAAGGCCCCGGTGTACTCGCGACGAAACCCGAGACAGTCCGGAAGGTCCCCGGTGTACTCTCGACGAAACCCGAGACAGTCCGGAAGCCCCCGGTGTACTCGCGACGAAACCCGAGACAGTCCGGAAGGTCCCCGGTGTACTCGCGACGAAACCCGAGACAGTCCGGAAGGTCCCCGGTGTACTTCGACGAAACCCGAGACAGTCCGGAAGGTCCCCGGTGTACTCGCGACGAAACCCGAGACAGTCCGGAAGGCCCCCGGTGTACTCGCGACGAAACCCGAGACAGTCCGGAAGGTCCCCGGTGTACTCTCGACGAAACCCGAGACAGTCCGGAAGGCCCCCGGTGTACTCGCGACGAAACCCGAGACAGTCCGGAAGGCCCCCGGTGTACTCGCGACGAAACCCGAGACAGTCCGGAAGGCCCCCGGTGTACTCGCGACGAAACCCGAGACAGTCCGGAAGGCCCCCGGTGTACTCGCGACGAAACCCGAGACAGTCCGGAAGGTCCCCGGTGTACTCGCGACGAAACCCGAGACAGTCCGGAAGGCCCCCGGTGTACTCGCGACGAAACCCGAGACAGTCCGGAAGGCCCCCGGTGTACTCGCGACGAAACCCGAGACAGTCCGGAAGGCCCCCGGTGTACTCGCGACGAAACCCGAGACAGTCCGGAAGGTCCCCGGTGTACTCGCGACGAAACCCGAGACAGTCCGGAAGGCCCCCGGTGTACTCGCGACGAAACCCGAGACAGTCCGGAAGGCCCCCGGTGTACTCGCGACGAAACCCGAGACAGTCCGGAAGGTCTCCGGCGCCCGCTGCCTCGCCGCTCCGGAATTCAGCCGGTTATTGCTTACTTTGCTGACTTTCGTCCAGGAAGGTATTTGACGACATACAGTACACGTAACAGGGACGTTAACTCTGAAGATTATTGGGGGGGGGGGACACATAGAGGAAATGGGTGGTATTAAATGGATTGGGGGTCAGGTCATAGGGTTCCATACTAAAAGTTGAAAGAACTGGGGAAGCCAACAGTGAGATCGCCAAACCTACTCAAAAGTGTGCAAATCAACACCCGTGACATGCAATGTGACTGCTTGCAGCCGGCATGCCAGTCGAACTTTAAGACTGATTCCATCATCGTACAGGTGAGTGAAAGTGATGCACCCCCTGCCCCTAGCTTGGTTAGAACCTAGCACTTAGCTGATGCACCTAGTCTGACCAGAAAATGTCGCCGAGTCGCTTCACCCAGAGATCTGGGAGGAATAGGTTTCGAAATGGCGACACCGGACAATAATAAAGGAACATGATATCGATGATATGACATGGGCACCGAAGGATACAAGCCTATACAGAATAGACATATTGGATTGCTCCAATATAGTAATATAATCAAACAAAGTCACAATCACAACAAAATCAATGTGTTTAATCTTCATAGGATATGACATGGGCATCCTTCGGTACCCATGTCATATCATCGATATCATGCCCCTTTCCTTTTGTCCGGTTCGGTTCGGCATGTCGAAATCTATTACTTCCAGACCTCGGGGTGAAGCGACTCGGCGACATTTTCTGGTTGGGCAAGGTGCATCAGCTGGGTGCTAGGTTCTAATCAAGCTAGGGGCAGGGGTGCATCAGTCTCGCTCACCTGTACCAGCCTAGGGTGGTACATTCAGTATTTGGATTACTCTAATATAGTAATACAACCAAACAAAACCACAATCACAACAAAATAAAACGCTGACTTTGTGCTGAGCCTACCTTAACACGCGCCCTGGAGGGCCTCTGAAAAATACGCGCACTGGAGGGGGGGGGCGGATTCAGCCCCCTAAGATCTCGGCTCCCGTTAAGGCTAGAGCAACGAAAATCGCAGAGTGGATGGGCACGATGGTTAACTCTATTGTGTGCAAATTTTCGTGACCTGAGGTCAATATCTTCAAGGTCAAACGAGGTCAAAATAGCAAAATTTTCTGGTTTTGCGTGGCCTTGCGTGTCCTTGATCGCTGTCATTGTGTTTAAATGCTCCAAAATTGGCATTAATGATGCTTTGGGCATTACTACTTATGCAATACATATGCCAGATCCGCCATTTGACCTCAGGTCACCTATATAGGAGCACTTTATCAGGTAATTCCCTGCTCCAGTTACCAGAACCGGGCTGCCCACCTGACTGCTCCGTTGGGCGGTCCGGCACAATCGGCTTCGCAAAGAAAGGAGTGAAATACATGAATAAAGTATAGAAACGCTTAGGCACACAATGACAAACAGTAGGATGTGTAGAGAGTAACATGCAAAGTGACATCAATCACATGAGTCATTTCCATTTATAACAACATTCCAGTTGACCAAGTTTGGTTCCATTAGCCTGTCCTGATGACCTCGGCGACCTAACATGACTTTTCAATTATATAGTATAACAATATGCATCAAACAAATCGCTAGTGTTGTGAAGAACACTTCCATTTTGCCGATATATGGGAAGCGCATCAGCGCCGATTTTTGTGCTCTGGCGCTGCGATGAAAAAAAACTTTGACGGCCCACAACTTGAACACTTTTGGGCCGATTTTCATCTTTCTTGCTTTAAAAAGTGCGCCAGTCATTTCTAAGCAGGTACGAAAAAATAGCGTATAGCCGCCGGTACAATATGGAGCTGTGTGCGAAAAATCGGAGGGTTCGGCGGATTTCCCCTCCACCCCTCCAGGCCGTGTGCTAACCTGTCATGAACTTAACCTGACTTGACCTCGGTGACCTGAAATGACTTTGAAATAATGTGGCATAACAATATACAACAAACAAGTCGCATGTGTTGCCAAGAACACTTCCTTTTTGCCAATATACGGGAAGCGCATTAACGCCGATATTTGTGGTCTGGCGCATATATTTTTTTACTTTACCGACCCCGAACACGAATTTTTTTTGGTCGATTTTCTTTTTCTTACTTTAAAAAACGTGCCGTTCATTTCTAAGCAGGTACACAAACAATGGCGTATATCGGCCGGTAAAATTGGGAGTTATCTACGAAAAACCGAAGGGTGGGCGGATTTCGCCCACCCCGTCCAGGGCGCATGTTGAAGGACCCGAAATTTCCGAACACGATTATGTGTGCTGTACCACGTCGATACTGTTGCGCAGTCTATGAATGCATCGCGTTCGGGTGAAACGCACTTCATTGCACATCTGATGAGTAAATCGGTGGCACCTTCTTGTGTTTTCCATGAATCCTCAAATCACGTGGAATTGGTTAACCCAAATGGAACCCGGGAACAAACATGACAACGCCGTTTACAATCCGCATGGCTGTCTTGTCCGGCAGCATGCTTTCCGAGCCTTCGCTTTCTCTAGACCACTTCGCCCTAACACGACGACAGAAGCCGCGGATGCCAATTCCAGTAGCAGAGCCGAACAACGGATCCGGTCAAAGGCCCACCAAATTGCATCAACGCTACAAAGAGGCAAGCTGATACGGAGTGCCTCTTGGCTTGCAACGCATGCCCGCATCCCGGCGAAGTCTGCGACAGGTCCGGAGCACCACTGTTGGCCACAACAGCCGCCACATTCTGCCCGACCAGCAGCCGCCACAACAGCCGCCATATTCTGCCCGACCAGCAGCCGCCACAACAGCGGCCACAATAGCCGCCACGACAGCGGCCACAACAGCCGCCACATTCTGCCCGACCAGCAGCCGCCACAACAGCGGCCACAACAGCCACCACGACAGCGGCACAACAGCCGCCACCTTCTGCCCGACCAGCAGCCGCCACAACAGCCGCTACGACAGCCGCCATATTCTGCCCGACCAGCAGCCGTCACAACAGCCGCCATAACAGCCGCCACGACAGCCGCCACAACAGCCACCACGACAGCGGCCACAACAGCCACCACGACAGCGGCACAACAGCCGCCACATTCTGCCCGACCAGCAGCCGCCACAACAGCCACCACGACAGCGGCACAACAGCCGCCACATTCTGCCCGACCAGCAGCCGCCACAACAGCCGCCACGACAGCGGCACAACAGCCGCCACATTCTGTCCGACCAGCAGCCGCGCGGCTGGCATTCCGGCGGGCGGCGGCGTATTTCCAGCGTTGACGGCGGCCGACGGGCGGGCCATCGGCGGGCGGCGGCCGTCGCTCCGCCAGCCCGGCCGGATGGGGCAGGTAAAAATACGTCGGCTGTGCAACGGCTGCGGGGAGGGGGTGCCGACGTCATGCCGTCGCCCCGGCCCCGCCGGGCTCCGTCTGAAGGTTAGCGCATCCCAGCTGTACCTGGCCACATCTTCTGATGAGGTCAGCGCCTGGCCCTTGTCTCAACTGGATTCCCGGCATCTTCTCTTAATCAAGCCAATCTCATTAATATGTTGGATAGGTCGGCAAGAAGAATGGGGCACTGATTCAAAATTTGGCTCAAGGAAATTGTGATCAATTCAAGATGTTCCTGGATAAAATTCAGTGAGAAGAATGTGTGTAGATATGAAAAAAATATTGGTGTGGCGACGGCTCCTAGGGCCACTCTTGCTATCAAACGCTCATATCGTAACGCTAAAGTTGAAAATGATATGTGTGGCAACCTACCCTATGGAGGTCTGTAATCATGATGCTAAGTTATTGTCAGGTTAATATACATATGAAACGTTTGAAGTCCTTAAAGATATACGCACTGTTTAAAGTTCAGGATAGGCTCATTCCTAAGATATAAATCCGAACAAGGTAAGACACATTTCGTGGCTGAGGCGGTAAAACAATTGCTGGTATCAAGCAAGCCAAATAAAAAACGACTACTTTAAAAACCACAGGTGCTAACCTGGGGAGTAGAGGGTAGCTATACACAAAGTTAGACGGTGAGTTAGGGCATCTAAAACGCTGACTGACTGGCTGACCTCCGAGAGTTGTAAGATCAGTTTTTACTACAGAGAAGCTAAGCACATACAGAGTTTGCTATGATGGTTACATCTTGCCCTCTTTCGTATTGTTTTTAATCCGTTTTTTTCTGGATGGAAGTTCGAGTTAACATATATAAATATCACAAAAATAATAATGACCTTAGGCACAATGCGAAGCAAAAGGGAAAAAATCGTTTCGGCATTAAGTGGATTTTAAATATTCGGTAGTAGTTTTTCGATTAACCACTCTCTGATGGCCCTGAATAGATTAAGTTGACAGAAAACTGGAAAAAGGAAAATAACATTTATGAAGTGAATGTTTGACCAAATTCCCGGACAGGATCAGCAAATGACACCTACCAGGACTGTACACCCAGGCAGCCCTCCTGATCAGCACTTGGGCCCTGTTCCGACCGCTGACCAGGTCACCTCTCCGGGAGGGATCAGTGCCTGACTCATGTCCCAGCTGTCTGACCTGTGACCCGACTACATACCTGGCCACCTCTCCGGACGGGGTCAGTCCCTGACCCATGTCCCAACTGTCTGATCTGTGACCCGACTACACACCTGGCCACCTCTCCGGGAGGGATCAGTGCCTGACCCATGTCCCAACTGTCCGGCCTGTGACCCGACTGTATGTCTGTCACCTCTCCGGACCGTGTCAGCGCCTGACCCATGTCCCAACTATGGCCGGCCCGTGGCCCGACTGTACTCCCGAACACAGATCTCCCGCCAGTTGGCGACACCTCTCCCGACTGGGCCGGCATCTGGCTCCCGTCACCGGCCACTGATGTCAATACGGACGGCAAGGGCACCGAGGACCCGATTTGTCCGTCCGATGCCGCAACGCAAACCCTTCGGTGTTTGAACCATTTGGCTCTAACCAAGTTCGGGTTGAAGGTATCTGGGCTGCAGCCAGTAATCAAGCAAGTATCGCCTAGCGTTGGCTGACACCCAGGGCGTTTGTGGGTTGATGAAATAAAGCACCGTATCTACTGAATAAATACGGCCTGGCAGCAATGCAAATCACGTTATCCGTTCGGTGTCACCCGTGGTGCCCGCCTTTGACTGGATGTGACCTGAATACTCACAGACGCGCAGAGCTTTAAGCGTCCAAGCAAGAGCAAAACACATCCGAACGGCCACACAGTGATGACTGACGTTGAGATTCATAAACAAACACCGCTCTGGATCACTGCAACCGCGGTATGGTACCTGAATAGCTTCAGTCAATGCATCAACATCAGTTTGTCGTTGTACACGAAGGACCAGGGGCGCACGAGATGAGCTGGTGAAAAGCTGACAAAATTTTAGCCACGCGCTTTATGCAACTATCTGAGTTGTGATATAAAAATTAAATACTTGAGGCAACGGTCAGAACACTGGCAACAACATTTAGTAGATCGTATGGGATGCCGTTAGAGGAGTGCTTTTTTCGACATCAGATGGTGGTAAGGTTAATATCAGCATAAATCCATTCTTTACTTCCTGAAGAATCGAGATCTGCACGCAATTTCTCCATCCGGTGACTATATTTTCGGCTGCTTTAGCCACCCCACGTTGAGCTACATCACCTAGATCGCATCAGAACCTGGTGTACGTGACGCAACAACGGCGTGACTTCGTGCCAGCATAAGATAATACGACAAAGTCCGCCAGCTACTCGCCACTATTTGCTTTGCTGTGGCGTGCACGCGCTTCTAGTCCATCTATTTGTTTATTGGATAGTTCACGACACACTTTATGCACATTCGTCGCTAATTGCGCGGCCCACACCGTTTCGCCGGTGGGCCGCGGGATTGGGAAATGTCCTGAGTGGCGCTAGAGTCGAACCCGGTACCTTTGGTACCCATAGCCCGACACCTTAACCACTCGGCCATCCCCGCCCCTTCTTGTCCATCTCAACGAGCACCCATCGTTTACATGATAGGGCTTGTAAAATGGTGGTGCTGTTCTCGGGACCAGCTTGAGGAAATACAAATAAGCATAAGGCTTTGCAGCTCGTCGCGGCACGCAGTAGGAGATATACAACTGGGATACGTGTAGGTAACTGAAAAAAATATTTGGAAGGCACAATTTCGCCTTTCCAAATGGATGGGGGGCGTGCCACGTAAGGTCCCATGCTGCAAGCTGTAATTCTGGGAGGACGATCAACATGGGGCAAGTGTCATCTCAAAACCATACAATAATACACTTCTGACAACTGGCACAAGTCGGGAAACCTGGAGCGAGCCATGTGAAGATACAATAGGTGTAAACACTAAATTGTAAATTCATAGAGCTTGCAGCAAAATTAGTTCCGGGAAATGTTTCGGGAAACGTACTTCCTTCCAATACACTAAGTTGCACGGTATCCGACAATTTGGGCGCTATAATGTGACCAAAAGTTTAGAACACCAGGCATCCAAACACTACGCGGCACCTGGAAAGTCTCGCCCACAAACGTGAGCAGAAGACAAAACACGCCGACAGAACATAATTATCCGTACACGGGACAGGGCACCTGACGACGAATGGAACAGAAACTGAGTGCATATCGAAGGATGCCGTATGAGGCTGGACGCCTCTGCAACCATCATCAATTCAGATGGCCACTCAAATGCAAGACGATCGAAAGCGGACAAATGTCACGGTTTCATGGACACGAAACTGATACAGGCAGACCACCAAGTAGCGGAGAACTGGATGAGCAACAGACCTACGTGATTGATCACATGGTGCACATGATCACAGCATCCCCGTGGTTGATCACACCAGCACGCCTCCGTGATGGCACACATGATCTGAGACACTGCGCTAGCATCCCTGAGTAGGTGTCTAATTTCATCCTGGAATCTCTGCAGAAAGTTTCTGTTGCAGGATTAAATCCATGTTTAAAGGGATTTGATAATTATCCACATAATCGAATGATCAACCCAGAAATAGTAGCGTAACAGTACACCTCGTTAACATCCGAGCTTCAGCTGGCACGTCGCACGTATTCAAGGTGCAGTTCGTGGGCCCCATTGCAATGGGGCCCACGAATGCATTGGAGACTGGGGAGGTGGTCTCCAGGGTGGCTCTACATCTCGCCTTCCCTTGCCTACGATACAGCAGTGTTGCGCGACACCTCGACTCGAACAATGGCGCCTCGACAATGGAGCCCTTTAATGCCAAGTCCTCTCAAGAGCCAAGGTCTCTGATAAATAGCAACATCGACGCACTCGCATGTATCTTGCAGCCTGTATTTCATTCAGCATTGTAACAGTTCAAACAGTGCGAGACGGTACTTCGACGTCCACACAACTCCCGTCAGGTATATCGAGCGCAGGTCAACGCACTTCCAACACGCTGGTCCAGCCTTACACGTCATCTACAAAAATACGCCTGTCGATCAACGGTAATGTTTTGGCGATACAACTTCCACTGAAAGCATCAAACTGAGATCCCCGAAGGGGGCAAGCCACTGAACTTACAACATGCGCTACGCAATGTGCAGTGCATGCTGGGGCTGCCGAGAGTATGTGTACTATGCACATACCCCCGGCAGGCCCAGGCCTGATGGCTAACCCCACTGATCTCGACGGACAGGGGCGGCTGCCTCAGACGGGATGCCCACGAACGGGGGAAACAACCGCTCAACATGAGCAGGACGATGCACGGGCCGACAGCCGGTCGGATGAGATGAAGCACTGACGACAGTGAGTCGATGCAGCCAACGCTGGCGACGGGAGCAGACTGTCCGTCCTTCCGTGGCCTGGCTCCGTCTGAAGCTTCACAGAGGCTGGCCACGTCCGGCCAGACCAGACCTGACACCCGTGTCAGACCATAGTCCTGACACCGGTGTTAGACCAGAGACCTGGCACCGGTGTTAGACCAGAGACCTGACACCAGCATCAGACAACGCAGAATCCTGACACCGCTCGGTCACAATGGGCACAATGAGGTGAAGACCATTCCGCTGGCGCCGAGACCGCCGCATGGACCATCCGAACGCACTGAAAACATCGACATCTCGGCCGGCGCCACTGGAGCCATCACAGAGCCCTGGTGACGTCAGGAGTCTCTCCAGTGGCAGCAGAACATCACAATTCACTCTACAGGTACTGGGGCCTTCACATGCCCCTCCGGCAATACTGGTCCTTCACAAACCTCTGCGATGGCATTGGGACCTTCACATGCTCCTGCGGTGGTACCAGAACCTTTGTACGGCCCTCTGGTGGTGCTGGATTCCTCACACTCCCCTGTGGTGTCACTGGGACCTTCACATGCCCCTCCGGTGGTACTCGGGCGGCGCCACGTAGTAGTCGCTTGTACTGAAGAGACGCTCCGAATTCTTCACCATGTACCTGCCGGTGGGGGATGTCATAGCTAGATCGTCTGACATACCAAGGTATCATGGCTACTGCAACATATTTTGCAAACGTCTCCATCGTTTATCAGAGGTCTCAGGAAAACGACTATGGTAAACAGTCCCTGATAACGCCTCTATTTTAGCCATTGCAGCGTCTACCACTGAATGAAGACCAACACTTAATGAACAACATTGAGCTGTCGTACTTTCGTTGGTTGGCTTGAAGAAAGAGATGCATTGCACGCGTATTTCAATGCATAACACTGACATATTAAAAGCTACCTAGATAATAAACTTGACTAATCTGGGATGAACATGACCTTTTACTTTTCCGACCTCACATAAGAGGAAATTTATCTGTCAGTCCAGAAGCTAGATGTCGCTGTTTCATAAATATCGTGGGAGGGACGTAGTACGTCTCTAGCGCATTTCATAAATGGAATCCTCTCCTTAGTTCTTTGTATTCAGTGGCGTCTCAATCGCATCAGTTTTATATGGAACGAAGTCCTTCCGTTGTACATGGTAGCCATGAGCAGAATGCATTAAACCACATGGTGACATAAATCTGTCAACCATACACAGCAGTCTGTAAATTATCGGATGTCACACCTGAATACACAACTAGCATCTAACGCAAAGCAACTCAGGCCACCACAAAACAAACACACATCGCGAAATGATACTGTCAACGACGAATGAACCCCACTGAAGCCAGCTGAAGTTGAGGCAGGCTTGTCCAGACGACACGTGACACGGGATGTGGTGCTGCAGGGGATACAGACAGCAGCACACGTCGCCGGGATCGTCCGCTGGGTCACCGTGCCGGTCAGGTCACGCCACCTACAGCGGCAGCCGCCGGGTCGGCTCGGCCAATGAACGGGTGCCGAGAGCCCACCGGGGCAACAGGGGCGTCTTTGTGACCGTTGTGGCCCCACCTGAGGAGGTCCTGGATGTGAAGCTGCAACAGTGAAATACTCTTCTCGTCCAGTTCGGTATACGTCAGCATCGGCCCCATTTTCACTGCAACGACACATGGCGGGGCGGTTAGTGACCATCATCATTTTGAATGTAACGCAGAGTAGAACGACGAATAGCTTCATCTTCGCCGCGAAATCGGTTAACTCACGCATCAGAGAACAGCATCAGAGCTCGCGACACAGCCCAGCATTGTGACGAAGAGGAACATCCGGTTCTCTTACTACGCACTTGACCACTACACCACATATTGCCAACCACCTCTCACGATTCATTGCGGGTTGACTCGCTAATCCCGTGGATTGTGGGATTCTAATCCTCGATCTTGCGATCAGGAGCGAATCCGCTTCAAGCCGAGCATGCTACCGCAACCCCTCGGCTAGTAACGTGATAACCCGCGCGGCACTCTTCACCAGCGGACATACCCAGCAGACGAAGAATGTGGATGGGCCCGTAGATCTCGGAGAGGGGTGTGTCCTTCTGACTCTGCAGGATATCGGCGTACTGCACGCGCTCAAACTTGTACAACAGCTGGGTCCCCAGCATCACGTTGAAGTACTCCTTCAGACCTTCGGTCACCTCGATCACTGCACTCTCCCTGGGGCGCAAGAAGTGTTAGTGCGTCACAGCACCACCAGATGGGAGGGGAGCAACAAAAAACCTGCAGTCAGGTGGGACAAGCCGTGCTGGGCTAAAGCTGGTTTTCGGATCCGATGTCTGGAGTCGGGAGCGTGGAGATTGGTTCTGGAGTTCCTAGCATTGGAGTCGAACTACAGTGTCCTAAAATTACTTCACCATTAACTGTGTAGATGAAGAAAGAAGTTGCTTGGGAATAGTGAAAGATTGGAAGAAAATAAATTGGATTAAATAAGGATAAATCTCACTTCAGTCACATGCATTTTACATTATTTAGCAGTTGTGTGTATAATGACTGCCCGCACATGTGGCAAAATGGTAAAAACTTAAGACAAGGATGAAATAACACAATTGCATTAACTGTGAATTTCCAGGCCACATGGTCAATTATTTTACACTGTCGAACTATAACACAACAGGACCTTACGAAATGAATGCGCCTGGGGGTACATATTTACAATAGGGCCAGCTCGATATGCACATCGCAATAAGACAGTGGCTCATCTAGAGACGTGGTCTTGTTGGCGAGCAAAGCTACTGCATCGTTGTCCACAAGAGCAATAATAAGTGTGCTGCTGTTAATAGTATATACCACATTTTAATCAGTAGTGGACCTCCTCCACTCAGTCTGTCTCTTTTATCTGTTTAACCAGCATTGTCAGTATTTATCACCAAACCTGTTTCTATTGGTAAAAACCCACATTTAAACTGCTGGTCTAAATGTGATAGAAGTTTAAATGACCGGGCACCACTCACTTGTTGGGGGTGCTCGTCTTGCTGGCAAGCTTCAGTTTGACATACTCGTCGATACACTTGTTGACGCTGATGCGTGCCGGCAGCTGGTACAGCTGCAGCAGCACATGCCACGTCACCGCTCTGACGAGTCGCATACACCCAGCGCGACTGCACCGTGTCACGGAGTTGGACGCGCGAGCACCAGTTGGACACGAGACTGTAACTGATGGAGGGTGCCAATAACGGACGTGACATGTCGAGGCTAGAGCGCCTGCTGACAGCCAGACTGCTGACGTGAGGCAGACCCATAGGTCACACGCAGCAAGGATCGCGGCCGCCGGAGGAAATACACAGTGACCAATGTGCGGAGTAATGCAGTGAAATATATTCACATAGCATCCATCCCGACAGTCTGCCTGACATGTGCGAATACATACTACAGAGGGACTGGTGTGCGGACTGTTGTAGGGAGACAGTTCCCCACAGCATCCATCCTGAATGACATGAATGGGCGAATACATAGGAACTGCTGTAGGGGATGGTGTCAGGAGACATCACGTGCTGAACGTAAGGAAGGACAAGTCAGCACCAAACATTCGTAATCCCATTCGGCTGTGCAAACATATGGAAGCAATAATTTCACCGAACCTTTTTCTGACGAATTACGAAGTCCCAGTCATCGACAAGCCACGGCTTCAGCTCATCAGGCAGTTTTATTTTCACTTCAACCTTGGTCAAGAATTGCTCTTCCTGCGGGCAACATGGATTAGTTTAAATGCACAGGGGATTCTAGCATAACACAACAAAATAAAAGTTACAAGCCAGGAAGATGATAGCGTGCTGTTGTTAAAGCACCATCTTCATACTTTTGGGGTTGGCACTTATCACTGTTTTCATTCACGTGTCCTTTTGTGTCTCAAAACCGAAATATAAGTACTCAAAAATAGAACAAACACTACACAAGACTCAGTCCAAGATGGTCATGTATGCTGGTAGCCACCATTTACCCCGGAAGGGTAGCAGTCGGATGGGGGAATGATTTTGCTCTCTGACCTCATGACTTATATCACAAGAAGCAACCCGCAACGCCGAAGGTCTGACGGAAGTTTGTTAGGGATGGGAGACTTACAGTCTCGACAGTCTGCTCCTGTCTGCCCCGCTTCCGGACCTCGGTGTCCGACGCCTGCGGAGGAGACGCCGTCGAGTATTCTGGACAACACGCATACCGTCGCAGTGACTCTAAGAACACTACATGACACAGTCCAGGTGGCACGATATAACAACATCGAATGGCGGCGCGGAAAAAAAATTATGGGCATCTGAGCACGCTGCAACCACAAACAACACAAAATCAGATGGCACACCAGCGTGCGAATTTGGTTGCACACGCTTCGTGTCGCGCCGCTAGGCTACGCACTTCTATGGCGACAGCGTGACCGTTTCCAGAGTAGGACACACCGATACCAACGGCACAGCTCGGCTCGGCGTACAGGTCAGGGCGGACAATGGTCAACCATTCCGGCAGAGAACGACATGCCGAACACCGCCGTACACTCATTGTTTCCGACCGAGAACGACATACCGACCACCAGTGTACTCTTACTTTTTTCCAACAGAGAACGACATACAAAACACTACAGTACACTCACTGCTTCCAACAGATAACGGCATATCGACCACCATCGTACACTCACTGCTTCCAACAGATAACGGCATATCGACCACCATCGTACACTCACTGCTTCCAACAGATAACGGCATATCGACCACCATCGTACACTCACTGCTTCCAACAGATAACGGCATATCGACCACCATCGTACACTCACTGCTTCCAACAGATAACGGCATACCGACCACCATCGTACACTCACTGCTTCCAACAGATAACGGCATACCGACCACCATCGTACACTCACTGCTCCCAACAGATAACGGCATACCGACCACCATCGTACACTCACTGCTTCCAACAGATAACGGCATATCGACCACCATCGTACACTCACTGCTTCCAACAGATAACGGCATACCGACCACCATCGTACACTCACTGCTTCCAACAGATAACGGCATACCGACCACCATCGACACTCACTGCTTCCAACAGATAACGGCATACCGACCACCATCGTACACTCACTGTTTCTGACGACGAGTCCACCAACTTCTTGTCTTCTACAGCCTTGGGTGCCTGCAATATCGCAACCAGAATATATGTGCCAAGTACCAGAGTTTTAAGCGTGACAAGTGCGATAAGCCCTGGCTGGAGCCTCAAATCCTGTTACCATGCAACGATTACAAAGGCCGATAGCGAAAGTCAAGTAGCAAGGAAACGTCAAGACCGGCTAGCAGTTTGCAAGTAAATATGAAGACAGCGTGGTAAGAGCACAAAATGCAGATGCGAAAGGGAACATCACTAGAACTTAAGAACGAGCGTATTCATCACCTTCCCATTAGTGTTAACATGTACAAAAAACTATATTGCGGCCAAATCATGAGCAACGGTCAGAATGTTTCCACAAATTGAATTCGCGACGGGCTGGGCCTACGGAGCATGTAGTTGGAAACGGTTGGTTTTCGCGTGTCAATCCTCTGGCGGCAGAGAGTACCAACCAGCCCCGACACTACAGATGTGGTCACCGTCGATACGATTTGCTTCTCCGGCAACCAGGCAGGAGACCCCCTCGGCGACTAGAAATGGAAGCATGAGCCAGAAATCAGCCCAGGCCACCGGTCGCCTTCACCAGCCTGCTGTCTTGCAGCACTGCCACACTGCATGACGGCATTGAATTTCGACGTGTCTGGTTCATCAAGCTGACAAAACATGGTTTTCCGATCCAAATCACGAGTAAGTACACAGGTCGGCCGTGCGCCATCTACAGAGGGCCGACCGTGGCGGCTCTAGACGCGCAGTCACCACCACGTGGCCAGCTGAGACGCGGCCGCCACACCACATCACACCATCGCGTCCCGGTGGGAGCCGGCGCCAGAGTCGCACCAAGCGTCAGTGCAGTGTGGCCGGGAGGCCGCGAGCCGCCGTCGGCCCGGCGCACCATGCGGCTGCCGGCCGGCACACCCACCTGCTCGGGCGTGTCCAGTCGGCGCCGCCGCTTGCCGTCGTCGCTGCTCTGCACGCTGCTGACGGACGGCTCGCGCTTGCGGCCGGCGGCGTCGGCGGGCGTCGCCGGCCTGCCGACCGCCCCAGACGGGCCGGCAATCTCGGCGCGCCGCCGCTTGGCGTCCGACTTGATCTGCTTCTTGGCCTGGACGTTGGCGCTGCGACGGTCGGTGTCGGTCACCGCTCCGAACGCGTCAGCACGTAATGTCGGGGGGGGCGGCGGCGGCTATATATACATATGCATGTTGAATAATATCTGGACAAATTAAGCAATAAATGGCACTTGGAGAGAAACTATACCACCACAAAGCACAAAATCAACGTTTTGGCCACAAGCCTTCTTCAGGATGACGTATCCGCAAAATTCCGATGACGTATCGTAAGCAGCATATTTATACATATGTATATATGTATGTATATATAATATATATATAATATGCATATATACTTCTCATTTTTGCGGGGTTGAGTACCGATATCATAGGAGACCAAATAGTATTAACTTTCCATATGCTGGAATTCACTATGTAGCACTTCATGTAGCTAACTGCTGTCAGCCTGCTCCTCTGTTATTCAACCTTACTATGGTAGCACATGCATGTTTGAATGGATTATATGTAATACATACTAATGGGCCTGCTTCAGCTCTTTCTGCTTCTGAAGGTTTGCCTCGTTGTATTTCAGAATGCGGCTCTCAGGTACAAACTCGTCCCAACTAGAAGGGTGGACGAAACAGCAGTCAGACAAAGTTGGTACACCAAAGGAAGACGAATACTGCGTCATAAACATACCAAATTACTCTGGCCCTTGTGGATATTCTTCACACATCTTCATTTCATATTTTGCACCGACCCGGACAGTCACGCACACGTCATACACAACTAGCTCTAGTTAGTTCTTGGGGTTTTAGGGCACATCAACTGCAGTGGTTATACAGCACCCATGCAAAACATGAGCACTTCAGGAGCCAATACAAACCCAAAGAAGTATTTGAAGGTGCCCCCTTGTGAGTACCTGTAGCCTCTTTGCAATGCAAATTTTACTGTTTACCTCCACTACCTACCAATTACCAAAAACAAACTGAATTAGACAATTTGCAATCAGCGCTCGTCCAACCACCGACGAACTTAAGCGAGCCCTCATGGCGTCAGTGCTTTGCTGATACCATTTAAAGAGTGCAGACAGCATGCGGTACAAATACACAACAAGTTATGTCACCTGTTCCATTGCCCAACAGTGGCAAACAAGATAGTGGTGATTGGAGGACCTTCACAGAGCAAACGAATATAGCAACCTATAGAGATTTTGGAGATATCAGCTGCTTGCAAATAGTTACTTGTTTTTGTGAACATGTCAGTTCTTAGACAGGTAATGCTGCATGCTTATCAAGCCCTGAAACATTTATAAATATATCATTTCATCAAGTTTAACACCTTTCAAACCCCTTACATTATCAGCACTACAACTCCTGATCCGACCTAAACCTGTTAAGCCAATAATTAGAACAGTGACAAGGGTGCACATTTTGCAGCCATTTGCTTAAACTATCACACATGGTTGAGGATAATTTTTTTTTGTAGAGCTTCAGATAGGATTGTGGTACAAATGGAACACAAAAGCAGAGCTTCAAACATGATGGAATTTCCAAAAGAGCAGGCCCATGGTATATGGACAGACCATTTTGACCAATGGCTACATATCCACAAGAATACAACTGAGAAGTGGGAAGTAACTCATAAGACTTAACAGAAAACACTCATACAGAACTGGGATAATATCACATGCAGGCTGATATAGCATGCTAAACATGACTTACTTCTTATTCCATCCAGCATAATGCACAAAATACTGATTTTTCTGGTCCTTCAGTCTTGACTTGATGCACTTGGCCTCATAGATAAGAGGCCCATGGAAGCAAAGGACCTTTTCGCCTGTAATGTGTGGAGTTAATGAAACAATTAATATGGCTGCAAAACAACAATACCAGCCATAGAAGAAAAAAACGAACCAAAACAGTGCTGAAAGAATGAACAGCTGACAGCAAACAAAAATTTTCAACAATGGATGAGCTTAGATAAAGCTGCATTATTCCAAAATGTGTCACCTGACTACTTCCAGGAAATAGATGGGACAATAAGCATGCACCCCATTTGATCTTGATAGTTGCATGTGATTCCTACAGCACAGGCCATGGTAGCCTAGTAAGTGAAACTCAACAGCTGTAGTTTTGTACTTCCCTATTCACCTGTGACTTGCTGGTGCATGACACAAGCAACCATGGTTAAAACAATGGTTTTTTCTTAGGTGTGAGATGTTGAAATGAGCACAGCAGGATGTCAAAATTTGCCATGGAATTAGTGTCATTTAGAATGCTTTTGATGTCTATCAGACTAAAATTTTAGTCCATGGTACTTATGACTGGACCTATATCATTTCATTTGAGATTCATAATTTAGGAAGAGACAGGGATAATAATAACCATGCTATGGACTGGTATTGTATGTCATATCACAGTATAGGTCATCCCTTTACTTGAAATTGCACTGGAAAATTATCATGAATCACCATTCCTTATCGAGAGCATGCACATGCTATTTATACATAAAATAATCTTACAAAGGAGACATGAATACTGTGTAAGCATTCAACAAGGAGCAGGATACTGATACTTGATTGGTTACTGGGGTTTAGGGGCACATCAACTGCAGAGGTCATGCAGTGCCCATGGATGCCAATACTTCTTGGAAAAGAATGTTGATTGTGTTCAGAAAATGGTATAATCCACCCTATTTCATGAATAATTTATCACTGCTGGCAACACTTCACTGCCTTAACAAGCCAATGCCTGCCATATTCAGCCACATTTAACCAGTGTGCCTAAATATATCTTTGGTTGATAGGAATATTTAATCCTAGTGGTGAACAGTACAATGCTGCTTTAGGTCAATTCATGCACAGAAGATTGAACATACTGTTGCAAAACTCAAGAAGGTAATACTGGCTGAATAGAACATAGTCTGATTATTATGATGAAAAAGACATGGACCAGTCAAATATGTATGCAAGAAGCCAAGTATCTTCATCCCATGTGTAAATGTGCTTCAGGTCCATTTCCACCCAGCTTCCAAATTTTTTTCTAACTTCAACCAGCTGGGAGGCTGTTTTCTGACCACTGACTACCTCCACAGATAACTGATTGATGTAAGAAGCACAAAATGCAATGAGTAGCTCACAATGGTATGATAATTGAGTTCCAACTTTGTCATGGTTCAGGTCAGAAGCAGCGACAGGCTAGGTTCCAGGAAATGTCCTTGCTTCTTGGGATATGCTTGAGCACACCAAATACATTACAAATGACCTGCATGTGAGAGGAAATATACCAAATGTTCAGATGCTCCAGTTCATTTGACATGCAATGTCAAGGGCACAAGGTTGCAATGGGTGTACTGTCATTTCAGCCAGCTTTATTGCTTAATAAATGTCTTCTGGCTAAATGTAGTTATTAATAGAAACAAATAAAGATATGTATTTGTAGCTACAATAAATTGAAAGAAATACTACTTTCACAACAATTGTAGGTCATAACATTGCATTATTTCATCACATGTAGACAGACCAAAGCTGTTCCTGCATTTTATCAAGAGTAACCTTGGATTAGGCCATGAATTAGTTAATGCTCTTAAAGAGATCTTATGCTCTTAATGTCCATGGAAGTCAGCAATGAGGGAAAAGTCATGTGTTGGTGGATTGGAGTTTAGGGGTGCATTAACATCAAGGGTCATTTTGCACCCAAAAAGTAATGTCCATTACATGCATCATGTGCACCTGTGCCAAACACCATCCAGCAAAGTACTAACACACAATTGCACTTGTGCTGTCATGCCAGCATGATGCAGGATAACCCAGAAATGAACATTTAGACAAAAACATACCCTAGGTGTTCATTTGAATAAGTTAGAAACTCCACTTCCTAGCCTAACTGTTCAGGTATTATTGCAAGAAAACAAATGGACAAAAGGAGGCCCCTGATCAATGCCAAATAGTATGGCCAATGCCACATAAAGACAAAGAGTAAGAAAATAGGTCCTAATCCAATTATATAGCAGGGTAATACTTTGAAAATTAACAAGAGAAACTTCCCAGCAGAGAAAAGAGAAACTTTCCAACACGTTCCACATTAAAATATTTAGTTACAGGAGTGTGTGCATATGGAGAACATAAAAACATAACTGCCAAGATTGCTTTCTTGGGCCTAAGCAACACATACTGAAACACCAGAACAGTTAGCAAGCTAAAACATACCTTCCACAAACTTAATCCGTCCAGGTGGCATGACTTGAATGACAGCAGCTTCTAGGAATCCAAAACTGAAAGGAAACAAGCAGTTGCTGTTAAGAGTTAATGTCAATAAAAATCATGCTTACACTCATAAATAATTTAAAATGTGTAGGGTTGAACTGAAGTATTGCATTGGAGAATTCAGCTGCAGCAGATCTAATCTACGCCACACACCTCACATTTTAATGGTTAAACAAAATGGGAGGTGGCATATGCTGGTATGTCTGAACTTGACACTATTGAGTCTGTGGGTACAATGCACAAGAAGGGAGTGTTGAATATGAATTATCTTTTGTGCTATATTACCTACCTAAATTCAAGCCCATTTTTGGGCAATATTTTGACTCCCAACTGAAAAGCATGCATTTGTAGAGAAAATGAGTGGTCACATCATGATAAGCATATGCAGATCATCAACATACATTCCCCCGAAAAATACACAGGAAACGGCCAGAATTGAATCAGGGAACATCCAAATAATGAAAACATGCACCCTCATTTTGATTGGAGTTAGTTGGAGATGTAAGCTTGGGGACGAGTAGTCTAGGGGTAAGTTGCTCCTCTGACAATCAAAAGGTTGTGGCTTTGAGTCTCATGTGTCGCTACTCTTCGCCCGCGACCAATCGGCGTGAGATTGGGGACGCTACATGACTGAACGGTCGATGTGTCGTAAAAACATATAACCAACCAAGGAGATGTAAGCTCATGATCTAATAATCAGGCATCTACTTACCTAGTGGTCTACCTAGCCCAACCTCTACCATACAAATCATAGGACACAAGATTGGAGCCATAAGTATACATTTTTGCCAAGCAGCACACATACAATATGCAACATGGTGGATATAATCACTCATTCATGCACACCTCACAGTTCAGGTTGATTCAGTACAGTTTTCTACAACCGTATGATGAAATAGAACGGATCTCTGGTGGATTTTTCCTCAACACCTCCGTAGCTTATTTTGAATGCGTTCTGAGCATTGCTCGTCTTCTTCGCCTCACATCGAAAGAGACCCATAAGAAAATATTCTTGGTTGTTTTCACTATAGCCATACGCCATGCACCCTAAGTCGCCACCATGTTACTACAGCTTATACTCTAGATAATTTTTGTATGACTTCCAAATAACTTATGTCAGCTAGAATTGCATAAAATTTGCAACGGGTATATTTGCTGTCATTCAAATCAAAGCATTGGTATGCTGTTACATCAGAACTCCTGAAAATTAGAACTTCTATCGGAAAAGTATATATGGGAAACAACGATTTCCTGCATGCATTCTCTTCCTATTAAGTTCGAATTGTTCGCTGTTTAGCTAAGCAAAGTGAACATACAAAATCTGTTTAAGTTAGATAATACAATATAACTGTCACGACTTTCTCAGAAATAAGACAAATATGAAAGCCACGCGCCGACGAACGCCACCACACATTGCAAAAGATCCCATATCAGAAGTCAAGCTATTCAACCAAAAGTAAGGTTGAGTGGTCGTGATGTCATAAAATCCAGCTGAGCGCTTAGTACTTGGTATGGTTTTGCGGTAGTCGCTGGGAAATTCTTGACGGAGGAGATTTTACCAAGTTTTTCCTCATGCTAGGAGCATATTTCAATGCTTGGACCAGTCCACAGTTGACAATCAACTAGAAGTGGGCACATGGGTGGATCCAGTCAGCCGGCTTTGAGTCGAGTTGGCGGGGCCAAAATGGGAAAAAATATATCAGCAACCCAAAAACGCATCAGAATCATAGGTGCATGTTCACGAAAATTATTGGGAGGGAACAATTTACGTAGGTAATGGGTGGGCCCAAATGGACTGTGTTTATGGGAATTGGGGCTGACACGGGAATCTCATGCGTCCCCGTACCAAAGTCAAAGTCAGCCGAGTTAAACAAGCCCAACCATTCCCGAAATAGTCCAGGCATACCAGAGTATGCCCGAGTTTAATTTTAGCAACGTTTTGTGTGGATGCTGCAACCACGAACTCGTCACGCTTGGGCGTCGTACTCTGGAAACTGGCACGGCAAATCTGATTTTAATCTGAGTAAGCTCAAGCAATGCCGTAACAGGGCTGGGCCAGCCTCAATTGCGTGAGACTTGGACATACTGGGAAAGTTATGATCTAAGAATGTAAATACATGTAGTGGGCTGAACGGCTTTCACGATATGCCCATGCAAAGCGTAGCTCTGCCCGGTGGCATACTGAAGAGGGGAGAAGGATAAAATCGCCCCATGATAGGTTGTTGGTTGGTTGGTTATTTGAGCTTACGGGCGCATCGACTGCAGCGCCCAAGGATAGGTTGTGGGCCCCAAGAATAGCACCGTAATTTGGAAAAGCTGTATTGGGCCCAATGAAAATTACGCTGGGAGACCACAGAAGTCTTATTGGAGCCTCAGTAAATCACATTGTGAGTCCTAGAAAGTCGCGCCGGGTCTAGAAAAATAATAATAATAAAAACGTCCGACCGAAGCAGCTACAAATCATGCCAGGTCCTCAAAAATGGTGTCGAGTTTCGGAAAAAATAGTTCTTTTTACAAAACAAAACCTTTGAAATGTAGCGGTAGAAATCCGGTGACATTTTCAAATGGAGGTACGAAGGGCACCTTTCAGATTCAGATTTGAAGGTCTTTAAGGCAATAACAGGTCAGGATGAGCATATCTCGCTGCAAAAAGACTTAGACGAACTTGTGAAGTGGTCCGAAGAATGGCACATGAAATTTAATTTTGATAAGTGCAAAATCATGCATGTAGGTAAGCAGCATATGAAGGCTACATACTTGATGGATGGCCAAGTGCTATCAGTGACTCAACAGGAGAAGGATTTAGGTGTTATTCTAAACACAAAACTGGGGGCATCAGAACAGACCAAGGAAGCCAGGAAGAAGGCACTGAGAATGCTCGGGGTAATAAATAGGAATGTATCATACAGAAGTGAGGAAGTGATCAGGAAGCTTTACTGTGCATACGTCAGGCCACATTTGGAATACTGCATCCAAGCTTGGTCTCCTAGCTATGAAAAAGATTGTTGGCTTTTAGAGGGAGTGCAAAAGAGGGCTACAAAAATGTTTAATGGCATAAGCAACCTGGCATATGAGGAAAGATTGAAGAAATTGAATATGTTTTCACTTAGATATAGAAGGCTGAGAGGAGATCTCATCGAGGTCTTTAAATTTGTCAATGGTCCGGAGAGGGGATACCTTGGGGAAATGTTTGAATTTAACAGAAATGATGCAATTAGAGGTCATAAATTCAAAATTAAAGTTTACCACAGCAGAACAAGGTTAAGGCAAACTTTCTTCACCAACAGGGTAGTGGAACACTGGAACCAGCTGCCAGAAAACATCGTCAGTAGCAGCACATTGAACATCTTTAAAAGCAGCATAGACAATCATTATAAGAATAGAGGGCTTGCTTTTCAGTATTACAGGGAGGGCTGATTAACAGTTTTGGTGTGCAACTGGTTCAGTGTACAGAGTGCAACCAAGAAGGGCCCTTGTGGCTCATAGTTGCACTAATCTTTTATGTCTTTATGTCTTTATCTCCCCCTTTGACAAAAATCCGAGGTACGCCATTGGCTCTGCCCAAGCTTAATTGCTTGCTGTGGTAGTGGAATGTGGTAACAGTGGGCCATCGGGGCAAAGCAAGCCACCCATACTCTTTCTTGTCAAGGAAAATTCTGCTATCGATATGCAACTTCCCCACAAATAGCGCAATTTGTTGCTCCGCGACAGTTGAAGATGTTGATTGAAGATGATTTTGTGACGTCATACTACGACGGACAGGAAAAATACATTGCGCGCCATCTCGATTCCCACAGCACATGTATGCGTTGGGTTGTTTGATTCCTCGTGGTGCATTTAGTGTTGAATGTTCTGTAGCCGGTTTTTTTTGGGGGGGCGGAAGGTGGGTGTGCAGTGGGACTCGAAGATGAGAGACATGCAAAAAATATTCGTAGCACAGTTATCACCCCGTGTCCTATCTATTCACTCGCTCCTTGGAATGCTGGGCGAAGTCTAAGACTAAGAGACTAGGTATCTTGCTATTTTTCTTTCATCATGGTGTAAGTGTACCATTATGATTACCTACCTTCCTAGTTAGGTATGCACCTACTCCATGCTTGTGTTCAATCAATTTGACATCAAAATAGAATAGCAGGTTTAAAAAAAAAATATTTTCTTGTGCACTTATCTGGTTCAATAGTGAGCATTGATTGACATTTATGCACATGAGGCATAAAATAAATAGGAATGTGCCTAAATTAGGTACCCAGGTGCCTATTTGGTTATTTCAATGCATGTAAATGTACTATTTGGTAAATAACAAAATTATCAAAAAGCAGTAATTTAAATTTGGTAAAATGCAAGCATTTATACATACATAAAGTAGGTATGCACTGATAATGCCATTAATTCTTCAACTCTCCCCTGGTTCTCTCACCTGGTTGGCTCCTCAAATTCTCGAGCATCACTTACCCAGAGATGAGTTCTGTGACTGGTGAAGGGGACCCTGTATCTACAGGTATGCCAGTCCCCTAGACTAAATAAAAGTATGGTTATCAGATAGACAGGGCTAGACACAGGAACTGGAAATTATATATTAAGCAGAAATTGTATGCTTAGGGTAGCCATTGCATCTGCTAATATGCTGTAGTCAAAATATTTATGATGGAAGCTAAGAAAGCTTAAGTATGGAAAAAGTAAAGCTGCTCTACAAGTTTGATTAGTATATTACCATGGTTAATCCCATTCAATATATCCATACAACAATGTGCAGAGATTTGCATGCTGTGCTGCTTTAAATGTCCCCAAGTCTGTTAAGATTACCACATCTTCAGGCAGCAAATTCCAGGTGGCACAGCATCTGAGGCTCAAAAATCTTTCTGCATAAAGACATAAAGACATAAAAGATTAGTGCAACTATGAGCCACAAGGGCCCTTCTTGGTTGCACTCTGTACACTGAACCAGTTGCCCACCAAATCTGTCAATCAGCTCTCCCTGTAATACTGAAAAGCCCTATATTCTTATAATGATTGTCTATGCTGTTTTTAAAGATGTTCAATGTGTTGCTACTGACAATGTTTTCTGGCAGCTGGTTCCAGTGTTCTACTACCCTGTTGGTGAAGAAAGTTTGCCTTAACCTTGTTCTGCTGTGGTTAACATTAATTTTGAATTTATGACCTCTAATTGCATCATTTCTGTTCAATTCAAACATTTCCACAAGATATCCCCTCTCCAGACCATGGACAAATTTAAAGACCTCGATGAGATCTCCTCTCAGCCTTCTATATCTAAGTTAAAACATATTCAATTTCTTCAATCTTTCCTCATATGCCAGGTTCCTTATGCCATTAACCATTTTTGTAGCCCTCTTTTGTACTCTCTAAAAGCCAACAATCTTTTTCATAGCTAGGAGACCAAGCTTGGATGCAGTATTCCAAATGTGGCCTGACATATGCACAGTAAAGCTTCCTGATCACTTCCTCACTTCTGTATGATACATTCCTATTTATTGCCCCAAGCATTCTCAGTGCCTTCTTCCTGGCTTCCTTGGTCTGTTCTGATGCCCCCAGTTTTGTGTTTAGAATAACACCTAAATCCTTCTCCTGTTGAGTCACTGATGGCACTTGGCCACCCATCAAGTATGGAGCCTTCATGTGCTGCTTACCTACATGCATGATTTTGCACTTATCAAAATTAAATTTCATTTGCCATTCTTCGAACCACTTCACAAGTTCGCCTAAGTCTTTTTGCAGCGAGATATGCTCATCTTGACCTGTTATTGCCCTAAAGACCTTCAAATCATCCGCAAATTTCAAAACTTTACTGCTTAGGCCACTTTCAATGTTATTTACAAATATAATGAACAGTAGTGGCCCCAGTACTGACCCCTGGGGGACTCCACTAAGAACATTTTGCCATGATGACTTTGTACCATTTAGCATCACTCTTTGCTGTCTATCTGAAAGCCACAACTCTATCCATTTTAAGATGCTACCTGCAATACCATGGGACTGCAGCTGTATCATTAACCATTTATGGAGTACCTTGTTAAAGGCCTTACTAAAGTCAAGATATGCCACATCAACCTGATTTCCCTGATCAAATTGTTCTGTGGTGAAGTTCAAAAGGTCCAAGAGGTTTGTGAGACATGATCATCCTTTTGTAAACCCATGTTGAGTATCTTGAATCAATCTGCTACCTTCCAGATAACTAACTATTCTATCCTTGATAATTGATTCGAGTACCTTGCAGACTAGGGGTGTGAGACTTCCTGGCCTATAGTTTTCAACCTTCCCTCTTTCTCCTTTCTTGAAAATAGGGACTACATTTGCCCTTTTCCAATCAGTTGGAATTTCATTTTGTGAAACTGATCTACAAAATATTATACTAAGTGGAAATGCCAGTTCATTTTCAGTTTCCTACAACACCCTAGCATAAATATCATCAGGTCCTGCTGCCTCATATGTTAGCAGTACTTGATCCTCTATGGAACATCCATGCTGGAAGCCAAATTGTCCTTGGTCCAGCAAGTGATGGACCTCCAAATGTTCTGTGAGCTTCTCAACAATTTCATGTTCAGGAATTTTACATGGGACAGAAGTAAGACTTGCCAGGTGATAATTTGGTGGACCATACCTCAAAACCTTAAATATTGGAATTACTTGCAAAGTTTTCCAACTGTCAGGATTTCCAGTAGAAAGGGGTGAGTTAAAAATTTTGAAAAATGGTTTTAAAAGCTCCTCACAGGAAAATACAAAAGGGACGAGTAGCCTAGGGGTAAGTTTCTTGTCTCACTATCGAAAGGTTGTAGGTTCGAGTCTCACCTGTTGCTACTCTGCCCGCGACCAATCAGAGTGAGAGATTGCCAATGCTACATGACTCAATGGTCGATGTGTTGTAAAAACCATTAACCAACCAACAGCAAGATATAATTAATTGAGGGTGGATCCAATCAGAGCCTATGCTGGTGGACCCATCCACATCACTCAAAATTTGTCTGGTTTTGGCCCTCAGAGGTTGAGGGATGTAAAGGCAGAAATCTTTCAGAAAAATAACATGAATATTGGGAGTGGAGACCCTGATTGATTGAAACTTAATGCCATGTTTCACATAAAGACAAACACCATGCTTGGGAATATGACCAGTTGTATCAGTTTTCACTACCACATAACCTGCTATATCTACAAACTAGGTAGGAACTGTTGGCAACAGCCAAGTTTCGTTAACTGTCAGTATGTCAATTTTTATATCCGAGGGAAAGGTAGATGTGTATATAATTTTATTTATTTATACAATTAAGATTCACTTAGGATATTCTAAGTCTGGAGAAGAACAAAACTTGCCTGACAGTATTTGAGGGAGCCTTACTTGTTTGTTTAAAGGGTTTTGCTCCCCATCATAGCATGCCTGCATCAGTAGAACTTGTTGGTGAGTGTATGTTAGGTCCCTACGAATGTAAAGGGTCTTTAAGTCTTAATGTTTTGCCATTTATCTAGCCTTTTCAAGAAGCAGTTTTCGTTTATCATTATCAGCTATCTTAGCCCTATACATATTCTGACTAACACAGACAATATCTGTCAGGCCAACCTCAGTGCCCATGATTCTTTCTGCTGCTGCCATTACTTTTTGTTGGACTTCAGGTCGGTATCTAGCTCCAGAACCACAGATGATTATAGAGTCCCTTCTTTTCTTCTGCTCATTCATCTCTCAACTCCTCTCGAGTTTCGACGCTGAGCTTCTCTTAGTCAGTTATTTGGGTTTTAGGGCGCATGAACTCCAATGGTTACACAGCACCTATAACTCAAGTATAGCTGTGTCAATCCCTAACAATCGTACCGTGCGAGCTTGCTCACGTACAAGAGATTAGACAGGAGAATATGTAGAATTGAATTTTACCTCCAAAAGGAAGTGGAACAATTTACCCGAATTGATCGCGACCGATTCATCCCCAAGAACATCACGAATTGATAGTGCCTGCGATCGACCAAAGTAGTGCTTGTAAACATCAGAAAGCCGAGGGCATAAGGTTAAGATATGACGCACTAAAAGACGTCCCCGACATCTGGGGCGCATAGGCACATCACCGCAAAGAATATATATGTGCGTTGCGTACGTATGGCCAACGCGTAAGCGGCACAGTGTCACCTCGTCTCGCCTAGTCTGACGCGAGCACGAGGACCACTGGCCGATGCTAGGTTTAATTGCCCTAAGCTTGTTTTCACCGGCCACGTCCCAAAGCACCTGCCACTCATGAAAAACATACTTGTTTATGACTGGATATATGCTCTAGCAGGAATGGCCATATACCGTGAATATGGTTTCTGTGCTGCTCGCTTTGCAGCCGCTTCAGCGACCTCATTCCCCAATATACCGACGTGGTTTAGAATCGAGCACATAACGATGGTCTTACCATCTGCACGTAGTGACGTCAACCGTAAAACTATTCCCTGGACAATGGAGTGTGGTGAATTAAGAGATACCAGTGCCATAAGGCTACTGAGACTATCTGTTAAGATGAGGTGTAACGTTTCATCAGGTACTTGTATAAAACACAAAGCTTTGTTAATGGCTACCAATTAGCGTAAAAGATCGTGTGGCGGAGCCGCTAACAAACGCCGCGTGAACACCAGCTTGGATCTTTGAACCGTCCGTGCATGTTGTCTTGTAGCCGACGTAGGTCGCAATGATGTCCAGTGCTTGAATTCGGAACTCTTCGGGTAGGGTATCATGTTTGCTTTTTTTCTCTAAGTGTAACATCAATTATTGGCGACAGTAACTCCCAGGAAGGAGTATCCAGAGCGCTCAGTTTAATCACGTTGCGGAACGTGATTCCACTCCGACGCAGTGCATTATAGAGCCTGATACAGAAAGGTGACAAATGCTGATTAGACAATTCATGGAATAGGTTCACACTCTGAGCTTCTCAGGACTGGGTTCAGAGATGTTAGCCTGACTTGCCATCCCAGACGAGACATCCCAGAAATATCACACCTAACGCAAAGCCGTTATGTTTATTCTGCTCTGAATTATACCCGTTTTAATTTTGATTTCCAAGAATGTTCACCACAGCATGCTCTTCAAAGTTTGACGATTTTTGCGACAAGAATTGCTCATGTAATTGTTTGACTGCATTTATTTGGCAGCACCCAATGGCCAACCAACTGGCCATCAGCTGGTGTCAGTCCGATGGACGGTGCTGCACTGAATGGATGTGTTCAGTGGGAACATTGTGAGCCAAAACAACTGGCACAGCATTGAAGCCATGCTAATTCGAAAATTTTGTATTACGCATTTAAAAGCAATATATAGTCACCACCATTGTTGGAAGTCCCAGGAAACTTTGAGGTTCAAACCCACCTGATTTGGCACCCTGTTGGTGTTAGTTTGTCATTTTCCTGATTCAATCTGAAAATATACACTGAAAGTAAGGATTTAGATCTGCTGGCTTTGTTATTCAGCCTTATCTACTATGTTTCACATGTGACACTATTTTTTGTGAGATTGCAGCCAATTTCGGATGAAGCAGATTTGTTTAATCAGTGTATGTTAAAATTGAAAGGATTTTCTGTGCTTAAGGTCTCCCAAATATCAAGCATGGCTCCAATATTAGAATACCCTATGCATAATTGTCAACACAGGTTGTTTATGTTCCTGCGCCTTCATGAAAGTCAAATTGAATAAGATGCATGCATTTATGGGCTGCTCAGAAAGCATAGTTGCAGTTGGTCCAACGTTCCCTGTTGTGGTATTGTGTCCCATTCTGTGTATGCAGCAGGGAAACTCCTAGTCTGTCTTTTGTACTTGCTCATCCAGTGTCTGCAATGGTGCCTTCACTGGTTATATTTGACATTTGTGCTAACAAAACGTTGGTAAAATGTATGTCCCCATATCCATGCGGTCCTGGAACCAGATGCTTCTTTGTTTGTCCCCAGAATCCTAAAGCATAGGATGCTTTATGTTTGACATTGTCGGCTGGAAATATATTAAACATGTTTTTATTTGTGAGGTGTAATAGCAATTGTACCACAGATATTGCTGTTGTAATTTTTTACTTCCTTCTTATGTAATTTTTTCTTAATGCCTACCAGTCATTTTGCCGGAGTTCCCCAGCAAAAGCCGAACGGTAGCCACCCCAGATAATTTTTCCTTGCAATAAAGTTAAGTGGTTTGAACTCCAACAAATTTTACAACAGCTGATGATAAATCGCATGCATCACATAATATTTATATTTGTGTTTGTTGCATTATATGACTATTCCCAAGGCCTCTTCCACTGGTCGGCGAACGTGGTATTTTCCTGATGACACAAACAAGCCAGATAATAGTAATTACCTTTGTATTGATGGCAGGAATAAGTTATCGTGCTTAAAATTATATTTACATACTTCAATATACTATAAATCATGTGGCATACAATAATTAACTTCACAATGGGGAATTGAAGGACATCACTGTTGTTTGTCTTCTTCAGCCGTTTTCCCCGATGATGGTCGGCACTTGTGTCAAGCTGTCTATGTTAGCTACTAAGCTGTTATCGGGTGTGTCTCAAGTAAAATGCTGGTGAAATGTATATCTGTATAGCATATGAAATCGTCATTTTAAATGCCAACTAATCCACCTACGTACCTTTTAAAAAGTGGTTGCTTTTTCTGGAAAGCAATCAAATGTTCACGTGCATGTGTATGTGCAGGTGCATATCTCAATATTTCATGCAAGCAAATGTTTCAATGCACAAATGTTTGAACGCCCAAATGTTTATATATACTAGCATCACGAACATTCGAGATGTGAACAAATGTCCGTGCATGCATATGTCAGCATTTGGGTATGAAGATTTGGTATAACAACATTTGCAGTAAGCTTTTATTGGAATTCCACGTGTCACACCATGTACAGTGTTTTTGAGATTTCCAAGTTGTGTGATCCACTATCATAATAGTAAGCAACTTGACACCTTTGTTTTTGTTTCAGATAAATATCTTTTTAGTTAGGCATCATCACTAAGAGTGGAGAAATGGGTAATGTAATGGCATCCAGTTCTTCCCCGACGTTGGGGTCAACAGAAGAAAAAACAAAACCTGTGTTAGAAAACCCAGGTGCCATGGACGAACTGCACAAAACCTGCAAAGATGTGTTCCCAGTGAATTTCGAAGGTGCAAAAATCATGGTGAACAAGGGACTGAGTAACCACTTTCAGATATCACATACACTGAACATGAGTTCGGTGACACCATCTGGGTACCGGTTCGGCGCCACGTATGTGGGCACCAAGCAGTTCAGCCCCAACGAAGCCTTCCCCGTCCTGCTGGGCGACATCGACCCGTCGGGCAACCTCAACGCCAGCATCATCCACCAGTTCAGTGAACAGGTGCGCACCAAGTTCGTCGCGCAGGTGCAAAACTCCAAGTTCATGGCGTCGCAGTTTTCGGCCGACTACCGGGGGAGCGACTTCACCAGCTCGCTGACGCTGGCCAACATCGACCTGATCGGCGACTCGGGCGTGGCGGTCGGCCACTACCTGCAGGCGGTGACGCCGCGCGTGGCACTGGGCGCCGAGCTGGCCTACCAGTACGGCGGCCAGGTGCCCGGCGGCCAGATCGCCATCCTCTCGCTGGCCGGCAAGTACAAGGCACCCGACTACACGGTGAGCGGCACGGTGGGCGCCGCCGGCGCGCACATCTGCTACTGGCAGAAGTCGTCCGAGCAGGTGCAGTTCGGCTGCGAGCTGGAGACCAATATGCGCATGCAGGAGGCGGTAGGCAGCGTCGGCTACCAGGTCGACCTGCCCAAGGCCAACCTGGTGTTTCGCGGCATGGTGGACTCGAATTGGACGGTGGGTGCCGTACTAGAGAAGAAGTTGCAGCCCCTTCCGTTCACGTTCGCGCTCAGCGGCATGCTGAACCATCCCAAGAGCCAGTTTCGGCTGGGCTGCGGCTTGATCATCGGCTGATGGTGGCCGATGGCGCGCGGCCATTAGATGAAGCGTGGTGCTTACAGTGCGAATGGCGGAACGTCACGATGGTGACTGGCGAATCGCGTGTTGGCATTGCCTTTTGTTGAAGGTGTGGAATGTGTGTCTGTATGCGTATGTATATATGTGTGTGTGTGTGTTCGCTAGCGTGTCTGTACGTAGTCAGCATGTCACAACAGACTCCAGACGGGATATGCTTTTGGCTATTGACCTGCTGATGAGCCATATAATTTTTTCGTAGCAGTTGTCAGCTCAGATAGGGATCGTCTCCTTGTGGCACTGCGATCGTTTGATTGAAGACGAACCAAGAATGTGTTAATGAGCTAGGAATGGATCGTTTAATGCGTGACTGCTACTGCATTGTGGTGAAATGTTGTCCCTGTATGCAATAGGAAGTCATCGGCTGACTTCAGTTCATTTCTGAGTTTGACTCGGATGGCAACTGATTGACCGCCCCCTTTTGGTACTTGCGTACCCTTTTCCAACGAGTGGGTCGATTACGCGCCGTTTGTTTCTCAGTGAATACAATGTATAGCCTGCCAATGCTTCTGGACGCTGTTCTCACCGTCGGTGATGCCAGGTGTATACCATGAGACGTGACATTGCATGATTTAAGCTAGCAAGAAGTCGATCGGTCGGGTATGCTTATCAACTCTCGAAAATCGGTTTTCGATGACGTCCTTGTGTTCAATTTTGGGGCACTGGAATACACGCAAATGCATGTATATAAAAATAGGGGCAGACCCAAGATTTTGTTGAGGATTGGGGAACGCCAGAAATATTGGTGCCCTCAGGAACATATTTGATCCTTCATAGAAATGTGGCGAGTGTGATGAGCGAGGATGGTAAGGTGCCGCTCCGAATCGCTCTATGTTCCAGGGGGTGAATTAGTGTGCAGTCTTCAATATCATGTTTAGCTTGTTAGTCATCTTGATCTGTAAAGTCAGTGAGAATTGGTGTAAAATGGGCATGTTCAGGTGTGCGGTCATTCTAAAGCCATGAACAGGTCGCCGACTGGAGAACATACGCCCCCATCCCCAGCCAACATGTTGAGCTGAGGGAAGCCATGATTGATTTAATGAGCGCCACGAGAGCCGCCAAAATGGATGGGGGACGTTCCACATCTCAAGCACCGTGAAGATGCGTGTTATTACGCCTATGGGCACCGCATGGCGAGAAGGAACCGGTATGAAAACCAAAATCCGTGGCGCCGCGCATGAACGGATCCAGGAATTTTGAGATTGGCTTGTCTTAAAGGGTAGGTACACTTTCTCCGGAGGGCCGCCGCTCTGATTTTCAGAAGAGAAAAAAGCAAACAAAACGGGTTAGATGCTGTATTGGACTGTTTTGCATGGCCGCTTTTTGTGCTCAACAGTGTTTTTTTTCTACTGAGGGACGCCTTCGGCTGAAACACTCCGATTGGGTTCGTTTCAGCGACATTGACCCTTGGCCACGACGGTTGTTAGTTTCTATTGCTAAGGCGTGAAGGAAGCGTAAAGGAACGCAAGAAACAACCAGAATTACTCGTGCTGCCGAATTCAAGGTAGCGCTATCCATTGCGGCGTATTTCTTGGTGAAGGCCATTCTGGCGCTCCTGCGGGGAATGTCTTCTATAGGCAAGTCCGTGTATGCACGTTATAGGGTCGGAATTTATCGTGTATTAATTGTAATGCACTGAGTGTTTAATATTTTGCTGCTTCTTTACTTTTTTGCTGGACTCTGCAGCTATATTTTGCTCTGTAATCAGTACTTTGATAGCCGTGTCTAGCTATTCAGATAAGCATCCATGTAGGTATGATGTTTTACCACCCTATAGCAAATTTTTGTCTTAAAAGTTGTTTGTTGTTTGTTTTTTGTTTGAAATTTGTGTTCAGAATGCCATGCTTATGAAGATGACTGAAATGATGGGACCACTTACTTTCTGTGCAAATGATTTTTTCTCAAGATTTAAGAAAACCATTTCCCACATATAAATCTTAAACTAGCATAACCTAACTTAACCAAGCCTAACCCATTCGTTTGCTTTATGGAGCCAAATGTATGTAGATACTTTTCTGGTTACCACCTTAGACCACAATAGGTAATAGGTACCAAAAAGTTTGCAAAAATGTTTTCACAAAAATTGACAAAAAAATGGATTTTGCTTAGTGAAAAGCAGTTTGGGTTAGGTTTAGTTAGGTTAGGCTGGGTTAGGTTTCTCTTCTTATGATACATAAATTTGGAAAATTTAAGGAAAATAAATTGCTGAACATCTGCCCTCATTTAATTTTGTGATATTTATTCTTCTCCAAAGGTAGGCAAGGTTAGGCTATGCTACACCTTTTAAGACATTTAATTTTATGGTGTTACATAACTCAAAGTCCATTTTTGCCATTATTTTATTTACAATATTTAACAGCAAGCATTTGCACAGAAAATAAGTGGTTCAGTCATATTTGCCTTCTTCATAAGCATGGTATTCTGAAGAAACATTTCAAGAAATAAAAAACCTTTTAAGACAAACTTACCAGCACATGCCTGCAAAATAAGGAAAATAGTCCTTATGGTACAAGTTATGGTATTATTGTGCTTTAAGGTGGTAACAGAATAAGTTATGCACACAATTGCTTCCATAGAGCAAGCAAGTTGATTAGATTTGGTTTGGCTAGGTTATTTAATTTTGTTGTTTTTTGTGGGATTTTTTTATTTGAAAACAATTTTTTTTCAAAAGCAGCTTATGTTAGGCTAAGTTAAGTCAGGTTCCGTTTTTAAGTGCAAATAAAAAATATTTCATTGTATTTTTTTATTGAAAAAATATGTAATTAGGTTAGCCTAAATTAGGCTAGCTTATGTTGCATTTTATTTTAGTTTTAACATTTTGTTTGCCATGTTTGCTAACTCAAAGCCAATTTTTTGGTGTTATTTTATTGTTCATAAGCAAGTGCAAATTATTCTTACTTGCTAAGCACCCTCAGAATGGACTGGATTGTGCAATAACTCCTTTCATCTCAGAAAGAGAATAAAATCATCCTCTCCAAATTGGGATTCTCCAGTTTTTTTCTTCAAAAGCCAGTATTCCAAAACATAGGGGATGAGTGGTCTAGGATGGGCACTACATACCAGTAGCAGTTGATGCACCCCTAAGCCCCAATAATCAATTGAAATGAGTGGTCTTGGGGTAAGTTGCTTGTCTCAATACAAAATTGTGGGTTGGAGTCTCACCTGTTGCTACTCTTCACCTGCAATCAATTGGCATGAGAGATTGGCAAGGCTACAAGACTCAACAGTCAATGTGTCATAAAGCCAATAACCAACTGATTCCAAAGCATAATAAACCCATGATTAGATATTATTTACCCCCAGCTATGTGCTAGGACCAGGACTGGGATTGTGGACGAGTAGTCTAGGGGTAAGTTACCCATCTCACAATGGAAAGATTGTGGGTTTGAGTCTGACCTGTCCCTACTCTTTGCCCAAGACCAATTGGCATGAGAAATTGGCAACACTCATGGCTCAATGGTCAATGTGTCGTAAAACAAACAACTACTAGGACTGGGATTAATCTGTAAAATGGTGTGGTGCTGGCTGGCCAGTGATACATTATTTGTGATATATGGTAGAGTGTGCCACCCCTTGAATACTGCATATACATCCTTTCCAAGGAAGTATCAGCCTTGTGCTTCTTGGTGTGTGGTAAATCTCTATGCCTAATTTTTATAATGGTGTCTTGTGTATAAGTATCATGCCTATGCACATCATTGCATATTGTGATGTTCTGTGCAATGATGCATGCATACCATTGCACACTTATGGTGTTGTCTGTTATACAATGCACATTGTTGATATCATGATATTGCTATTATTGTGATTGTTCATATAGGGACCCACATATTAGTTGTCCCAAAATATGTGTAGAAAAAATGGGTATGATAAATATGGGCATAATAAAAAAGCATGCTGATCATGTGTTGGCTCAAAATTGAACTTGAAAGACATCGACCATATCTTAAGCATGCTTCCATGACATATTTCAACATGTTGCATTGCTGGTTTTGGCATCTCACGCCTAATGAAGGGTCATTATTTTAACACTGTGGCTACCTAACAATGATGTATGTATGTGTGCACATGTGTGTTCCAGATGTCGGTGTGACGTCACGGCCAGCTGGGGCGCCGTCCGGTGGCGATGGCGGCCGACTCGGCGCAGGTGGCGCTCTGTCTAGTCTGCCTGTCGCCGCCCGCAGACTCGGTCAGCCGTCGGCAGCCGCTGCCCGGCTCGGGCCGCCCCCTCTGTGACGTCATGACCGAGCTGGTGACGCGCCGCGAGACGCTCGACCGCGACATGCTGGACACTGTGTGTGGCCGGTGTCACCGCCTGCTGGCGGACTTTGACCAGGTGCGAAGAGCCGAGTGAAACAAGTTATGCACCAGTTCATCTGCATATGCATTCCACTTCTGTTTGTCCTAGATCATTTACCGCCCCATCCATGTTTTATCCATGCTTTTGTCCATGTCAGGAGGCAGTGATACATTATGCGCGAAATAGGGTGGAATATACCACTTGCTCAATGCTGAATTGACATAATTCCAAAATGAGCATCGACATCCCAGTTCTTGGTGCGTGTTTGTGAAGTCTTTATTCTTCGTTTCTAACTGTATCCTGTTTGCAAGTATCATGCTTATGCTCACCATAACGCATCCTGGATTGTGATAACGAACATCTCGTGCAGTTCCAGATGAAGGGATCACCTATGATGTTATGTGATGTGCTGTTTTACAATGACAATTTATAGCGTAGGTGTTTGAATCGTTATCATTGATGTTGGCGTCCCAAAATTAGGTACTCCTCACAATACGTACAAAAAATATTAACATTTCCACGGAGATTTTGACATTCTCCCGCGTTCGTTTTGACATTTCACAACTAACGATACAATATTTTAACACTATCCGGAGGTGTCGAAGCAGCGTTACTGAGGGCGGGTGTGTCCGTGTTGGGAGGTGACAGAGCAGTGTTACTGAGGACTAGTGTTACCCTGTCAACAGGTGTCGGAGCAGTGTTACTAAGAACAGCTGTGTTCCTGTCGACATGTGTCAGAGTGGTGTTATTCAGGATGGTGTGTCCGTGTCGACAGGTGTCTGATCAGTGTTACTGAGGACGGTGTGTCTGTGTCGACAGGTGTCTTATCAGTGTTCCTGAGGGCAATGTGTCCGTGTCGACAGGTGTCGGAGCAGTGCTGTGAGTAGGTTTTTTCGGGTAGAGGTTTTTTAGGGGTTGTTGGGGGGTGTTTTATGAAAGAAGAGATGCTAGAATCCAACTGAGCAGTGTTACTGAGGACGGTGTGTCCGTGTCGACAGGTGTCGGAGCAGTGTTACTGAGGACACTGTGTCCGGGTCGACAGGTGTCGGAGCGGTGTTACTGAGGACGGCGTGTCCGTGTCGACAGGTGTCTGATCAGTGTTACTGAGGACAATGTGTCCGTGTCGACAGGTGCCGTAGCAGTGCTGCTGAGGACGGTGTGTCCGGGTCGACAGGTGTCTGAGCAGTGTTATTGAGGACGGTGTGTCCGTGTCGACAGGTGTCGGAACGGTGTTACTGAGGACAATGTGTCCGTGTCGACAGGTGCCGGAGCAGTGCTGCTGAGTACGGTGTGTCCGTGTCGACAGGTGTCGGAGCAGGCGCGCGGTCTGCGGGCCACCATCCAGAGCGTGTTTGACCGCGCCGACCGCAGTCTGGTGGCGATGCTGCTGGAGCCGCGGCAGTCCCGCGCCGTGCTGGCCGCCGCCGCCCGCCACGGCGGCACCCAGCCGGCCGTGCACATAGAGATACTGCAGACCGACTGCGCCGACCGTCAGGTGAGGCTGTCCTCTGACTGTTGGGTGAGGCTGCCCTGTCCTGCTGACTGTCAGGTGAGGCTGTCCTGTCCTGCTGACTGTCAGGTGAGGCTGTCCTGTCTGACTGTAAGGTGAGGCTGTCCTGTCCTGCTGACCGTCAGGTGAGGCTGTCCCGCTGACTGTCGGGTGAGGCTGTCCTGTCCTGCTGACCGTCAGGTGAGGCTGTCCTCTGACTGTTGGGTGAGGCTGCCCTGTCCTGCTGACTGTCAGGTGAGGCTGTCCTGTCCTGCTGACTGTCAGGTGAGGCTGTCCTGTCCTGCTGACTGTCAGGTGAGGCTGTCCTGTCCCGCTGACTGTCAGGTGAGGCTGTCCTGTCCTGCTGACTGTCAGGTGAGGCTGTCCTGTCCTGCTGACTGTCAGGTGAGGCTGTCCTGTCCCGCTGACTGTTAGGTGAGGCTGTCCTGTCCTGCTGACTGTCAGGTGAGGCTGTCCTGTCCTTGTCAGGTGAGGCTGCCCTCTGACTGTCTGGTGAGGCTGTCCTGTCCTGCTGACTGTCAGGTAAGGCTGTCCTGTCCCGCTGACTGTCAAGTGAGGCTGTCCTATCCTGCTGACTGTCAGGTGAGGCTGTCCTGTCTCACTGACTGTCGGGTGGGGCTGTCTTGTCCTGCTGACTGTCAGGTGAGGGTGTCCTGTCCTGTGCTGACCAGTGTTGGATTTTCACTTCTCTGTCTTGGATTCGGAGTGTATAATTTTTAGGCTTGCCAAAGTATGGAGTGTATAATCTTGAGAAGCACTATGTAATGGAGTGTATAATTTTCCAGTTTGCCAAATTATGGGGTGTATATTGAAGCACCAAGTAATGAAGTATACACATTTTATAAATGATGTAGTGCATACATTTTGAAAGCAATGCAGTAATGTTTTCTGGAATTAAGAATAAAAACCTGGGGTCTCGGTAGCTTAGATGGTGGAGCGTCTGACTTGAAACTCGCGGCCGGCGGCATTTCCAGAGTCCACCCACGACCAATCGGTGTGATAGGTTGGCGACGCTATGCAACCTTGCGGTTGAATGCGTCGTAAAATAACCCGTGATTCTTCTTCTTCTCGGATAAAACGCCTTCAAATCATTTGTTCGGTTCCTATCCTAGTGTCTCACAAACAACCAGGTGCGGTCCACCTCACATCGTCTGAAGTCATCCACGTTACGTGGATGACTTATAAGGCAACTTCCTGAGCAATGGTAGAGAAAATGATCACAAAAGTATACTTAATCGATGTCAACCAAGTTTATATATCCATACCTGTCACTCCTGACATGCCCACACCGCACAACTAATACATATCCACAACACACCTCAAGAGCAGGACGTTCGCGCACCGACTGATATATGGGAGGGTCTAAAATGTTACTTCGGGATATGGGTTTCGGAATATATAATGGTTTAAGGAAAGTTATACTAAAACAATCCGTCTAAAATCTTTTATTCTCACGACCATGAAGTTTTTTTTAATGAGAAAGCTGATAAAATTTATTCAAGTCAATTCTTATTAATATTAAATGAATTTCCGATGCACTTTTTAGTTCATGTCTGGAATGTTTAGTTGAAGCAAGGAATGACTTGGAAGGATGAAAAGCGACTAGACGGGCGGGCAATTGCCGCTGTAAATCCGACTATCGTCACGGACGAGCGGAAATTAGCGTCTCATTTCCCACCATTATTGCTATGAAATACCAAAAAATGAAAATATGGTGAGAGGAAACTGCCAAGAGAATTACAGGGGACCTTTTTCTCAATGAACATAATCAGGATTATGGGAAGAAATTAATAATTGGATCAGAATGAGGCTTATAAGGTTGTAGAAGATTAGATCAACACACGTAAATCTGAATTTGTCCGGAGTGGGGAAACCTCGCGGTCGGAGTGGCATGAACACAACTATTCCCGCTTGTTGATGAAATTCGGAAACAATATAAGTCATGAAATCGAAAGAAGGTGAAATTTCTGGTTCTATGGAGCTTCATTTTGGAGCAAAGTGTTAGCAGGTTTTAAGAACGTTTTGGTACCATTCAGGCAATTTTCATGGGGAAGATCCTTCCGATATCTTTTATGTATATCGCTCCTGACTGCTTAAGAATATAGATATGAACGGTTTTATCTATCCCATTTGATGCAGAACATATCATTCTCCAAGGAAGCAAAAAGAAATGCATTATCTATGGCTTTTCGTGGCAATGGTTTAAATAGCTCCGGCCGGAGTGGGAACTGGAGAGCGGTGAATCCATTGAATCCAAGAACGGACCTTCGTACGCGGTCGGGCTGGTAAAGGTGAATTCCTTTATTTGGTTAGCGGAGCGTAGTGATTTTTTTCATTGAAGGAAGGATTTTCTTTAAAGCTCTTCGCTGCTATCCGGATGGAATTGACTGCGTGTTTGGCTCGAGGTATGAGAGTTGGTATTACCTGACTAGGTAGGTACCTACCTACTTACCTATATCAAATATTTTCACGGTTATTCGAGCTATTGATTTGCATAAGCCAAAGTTGTAAGCTTATGTTGTGTGACGGTATATCTTCAGATAATACAAGGGGCAGGGCATGATAATATTGATTGCTGCGATGTTTAGCCGACAAGCGTAGTAATGAACAAAACTAAACAAAAAGTAATGAACAAAACTTTGCTTTTGTCTGGAGAATCCTGTTTTCACTTACCACATTTTGAAGCGTGAATGTTTTTCTTTCAAAACGGGGGCTGGGCCTCTTCAGTGCACATTGACTTTGCAGATATTATAGATATGCATGCATTCAAGCATTATTTGTGCATTCATGAAATGTTCAGGGAATCGTTAGGTGCATCCTGTCCCCATTCTCCATTGAATACCATTATACTTTTAACTTTTCTGGTCTCTCTGACTTTCTTAATGAACAAATTTGCAGTTTAAGGTGATTTTATTTCTTGAAATTTTTTTTTATACAATAATTATGAATGTGTTTATATTGTAGGTACTTAATGATGTGACCACACATTTTTTTGGCAAGTGCAGTTGGGTAGCAAAATGACACCAAAAAAGTGGCTCGGGTTTGGTTCGGAAATATACCATGAAATGTAATGTTAAAAATGAAGAAAAATGTTGCAGCCTAACTGGATGCAAGAAAGCCTTTTTAATGGAAATTTTCTAAGCAATTTTTTCCTTAAAAAAATAACTAAATGGCCTATTCCAACCAAACAGCCTATGCTAGCCTGAGGGTTTTTTTTTATAATCCTGAATGATCCCCAAAGGAATTTGATAAATGGCTAACTTACAAAAAAAAAACTAATCTAGCATAACTTAGCCAAACCTAATACCTTTGTATGCTTCATGGAGGTAAAATGTGTGTAAAACTTGCGTGGAAAAGTAATAATGCCCGTGAAAATTCCTATGCCATGGCAAAACATGGCTCATATCCACCAGTATTTTGGAGATTTGGGGGAAGTGCTACCCTTTGTGGCTTACCAGTTGTGTGGATGCCACTCTAGCTCTTGGTGTTCAGCCATACATTCTTCTGGACACATCTGGACTCTGTTCTGAGGTTTTTCCACAAATGGAGAACATACACATGAAGGCATTGGTGTCTGTTTATTAATTCACCTGCACTTCACCAGACAATCACACATGTACAAATGGAATGTTATGGAATGATATGGAAGATGGAATGTTATGAAATATGGAATGGTCAGTGGCATTAAGATCATATTCAGACTGCAGTGATCCATATTTTGTCATCTGTTGACATCTGTTGTACTTGTGCATGCTAGCAAGCTGATATTCTTCCAATCTGGCTGGCATCTCATTTTCGGCTCCACTCCTGCCTCCTCTTGGAATGTGCCTGCAGATGACCTGAAATAACAAACGTGCATTATCCTCAATTATACTGGAAAGTGTATGTGGTAGGGGACCCAGTATGACTGAATCTTCCTCTCCATCCAAGTTATCACTATTGTATAATGACATCTAGCTGTCTTGCTAGTTAAGCATGTCTTCATCCAGCAATGCAAGGAGTGTATTTTTTCTGGAGTGTATAATTCTTTGGATGGCAAAAGTTTTTTTTTTAAAACACTCCCAACGCTGGTGCTGACTGTCAGGTGAGGCTGCCATGTCCCGCTGACTGTCAGGTGAGGCTGTCCTATCCTGCTGACTGTCGGGTGAGGGTGTCCTGTCCGACTGACTGTCAGGTGAGGCTGTCCTGTCCTGACTGTCAGGTAAGGCTGTCCTATCCTGCTGACTCTCGGGTGAGGGTATCTCACTTTCCAGTCAAGTGAGAGTGTCCTGTCCTGCTGACTGTCAGGTAGGGGTATCTCACCTACTGTCAAGTGAGCGTATCCTGTCTTGATCTCATGTGAGGGGCCCCTACCGTCACGTGAGGGTGCCTACCTACCGATAAATGATGATGTCTCGCTTTCCGCCATGTGAGGTTATCCCGTCTACCGTCAAGTAGGTGTGTCCTGTCTACCGTTAAGTGGGGATGTCCTGCTGACTATCAGGTGAGTAAGTCTCATCCCCCGGCCATCCTGCAAAGGAATCTTGCTGACTAACCAGGTGAGGGTGTCTTGCCGTCCGTCAGATGGGTATGTGTCGTCCTGCCAATTACCAGGTGATGGTGTCATGCATTGCTGATCATATTTGTTGCGCTTGTACTTGTTACGGTGCAGTCACACCTTCGTTTTTTGCGGAAGGATCACAAAATGTGTATGGCTAAGATGGAACAATTAATGGGCGCTTGGAAACTCGAGAAACTCCGCAGTGCTCGTCTCTACTGACACGGCAACGGCTGGTGAAGAAGAACGCGTTTCAAACTCATTTTAATGCTCATCACTGTTGTAATGCGTTTTCATCTCTGAATATGGTTATTCTTTTCTCACAGTTTTTTTTTGCACCTGCTAATTTCCATGAAAGCTTTTTCCCAGACTTTGTTGACCAAGAGAACAATCTTCCGTTTCTCTTTCATTTATTGCGCCCAAGCTGATGCGATTTTTTTTGTTCTGACAGGATTTGGTTCAGCCGCCCGCGGATGTGCCCAATGCTGGAGGCGTGCTGGAGCCTGCTACAGGAGAACCGGACTGTCCGAGTCCCATCGCAGCGGATCCCGTCCCGAGCCTAACCGCATCAGGTACTATCCCGAGACCCACTGTGGCGGATACTGTCCCGAGCCTCACCGCACCACATACTGTCCCGAACCTCCCCGTGATGGGCATTAGCCCGAGCCTCACCATATCGAGCACCGTCCCGAGCGTCACCGCATCGGACACCGTCCCGAGCCTCACCGTGGTGGGCACAGTTCTGCCGAGCCTCACCAAGCCCGGCGCCGCCCAGAGCCTCACGGCGACGAGCAATACGCCTGGCGACGAAGCCCCGCAGGTAGCGGCAGCGGCGGCTCCGGAAAGGGCGGCGACTCCGGAGCCGGCTGGTGGCACCGGTCGGCGCGTCACCGCCGACCGGTACCGCTGCGGCGTGTGTGGCCACGCCTTCGGCGACAGGACGCTGCTGCTGGGCCACCGGCGGCGTCAGCACATGCCACGCGCCAGTCGTCGGCCGGCCGCCGCGTCGTTCACCTGCGGCGTGTGTCAGCAGATACTGCCAGGACGGGCAGCGCTGCGGCGACACGCTCTCTCACATACCGCCTCTGAAGGGCACGTGTGTGCCACCTGCGGCAAGACGTTCAAGCGTGCTGCCACCCTGCGCGCGCACAGCATGCTGCACGACGAGCGCGGCCTGCGGTGCCCCTACTGTCCGCAGAAGTACACGTCGCGCCAGGACCTGGAGCAGCACGTGGCGCGTCACACGGGCGCCCGCAACTTCGCCTGTCCAGAGTGCGGCAAGACGTACCGCTTCCGCTCGAATCTGGCGCACCACGTGCAGACGGTGCACCGGCCCGTCGAGCTTGCATGTCGACTCTGCGGCAAGACGTTCAACATGCAGAAGAAGCTGAATCGCCACTGCAACATCATGCACGGCCGCCTGCGCTTCAAGTGTTCCGAGTGCGACAGCCAGTTCTGTTACGAAAGCCAGTTGCGACGACACATGAAGAAGTCGAAGCACTCGTCGGGCGCCGACAGCGTGGACCAATCGCTGGAGGCGTACATCGAGACGGTGGAGACGGGCGAGGACGGCACGCAGATGCTGACGCTGGTCATCGACGATGGTGTCGCCGGACCGCTCGGAGAAGACGACACTCGCGAGACACTGGTGCTATCTGTCGAAGATAACTTCAACCACGCGGTAGCTAATGGACCGTTAGATGGCAGTGGCATCGAAGTTGGTTGCGTGCGCGGCGACAGTGCCATTCTGGAGATAATTGAGGAGGACGATGACTCGAACGTTGGCCATGGCAATCAGATAATTTTCCAGAGCTAATTTCTGCAGGTGCTGGATTGTGCCAGTGACAAAGCTGCTGGACTTCCGCTGTGTTCCGGAATGCACGGGACGCACACCTGTAGTTAAATGTTGGAACCTGGTTCAATTTTGCCTGCACCCGGCGATGCAGAAACGGCTATTGTCTCAACAGTGTGTGCTTCAGGAAAGCAGTGATTATGCATTCATAAAAGGAACGTGTTCTTATCCAAGCCTCTGCATGCGAGGCTTTGATATACCCTCGGAATGAGTAGGAAAAGGCGTGTGCTTCACATTATCCACTACTTGATTACCTCAGACTACTTTTTCCTGGCAGGTATGAGAAGCGATACGACACTATGCTTTGTGTGCCCTGTTGCCATTGAAGGCAGATATGGACTGTTGCTGGCTGTCGCACAGTCGTCAGTTGGTGCTAGGTGTTCTATGGCTGTGAGCAATTGATACCATTGTGACACAATACCACGCTGAAAGTACAATGCCGGTGTTAACCTTTAATGGTGGATGCTTTTACCCGACAGGTCACGGCCGACGATAGTTGTGCTCAATGTTAGAATGTCTTGGCAAATATTTCCATCAGAATGCATCACATAGCGATGCTGTTTGGACCATCACTGGCCTCCCATCGTGCTCTGTCACGTGCTACACAACGTTATTGTTACGTAAGGCTCCGTGCCATTATTATTCACCCGTGTTTTCAAGCCATTGCTGTCCAAACAACTACTGAGGTGTAACAAGTGAAAGCATTGGGCTAGAATACGCCCCTAGAGCGCATTGTTGGGCTAATAGTTAACACAGAAGTAGAGAAGTTGTCACTGAATGAATATACGACATTGTGTGATTCACGATTTACTTATTTTTTTTAGCACGTGTTCTGCTTTAACTACCTCACTGGCTGCTAGACATAACATGGCTACAACAAAACATAACATGGCTATACATTCTACTTCGTATTTGAACGTTCTGTGGCGTTAGCGTAGACAATATGTGAATGTGTAATTATACATCATCTTATATCAACCATGCGAACCACTCACTGTTAGTTGTTAATGGTACCACCCCCGCTAGGCTTTTGCTATGCCGTTTGACTTTGGACGGATCGTCCTTAAACCCAAATATCTAAATGTCACGGCTTCACGGAAAGAATAATCGAATCATGGTGTCATAAATTTGTTAACACTGGAATAACAATTTTTACTTGGGAACTTCAAAATAAAAATAAATATTAGGGTGCATCCACGCCACTTGCTGCTCAGTATGTTTGGACGCACAACTGTCCCTCTCAGAGATAGTGCTCCGTATTCGCCACAAGTCGTTGCGCCCTGGGACCTAAGCAGTCGGCAGACGCTGCTGCGATGATCCCCGATGTGAGACTGATGCATTTAATCACGGTTCACCTTTAGCGGTCTCAATCTAATTTCAGACAGTACCCTTGCGGTGCAGAAGTAAATGTAGTGGGAATACTTGACAGTGCCTCCTCAAGAACAACCTCATCTCTGGTGCACGTACGTTGGTAAGCCGAATTTGAACGTCTATGCACCTGCTTTCTGCGCTCATATAGTTGATAACAGCTCAGTTCAACTCAGGTAATTCCTGCTGTTCCCAGCCGGTAGTCAGGCGCAATTAACAATGCTTCTCATCCCCTGATAATCGTCAATGCATTACCAATGAACGACAAACTATTCTGTAGCTACCCGAGGAACAAATCCCGCCATTCTGATGTGTAACGGCTACGCGTCCGGTCGTAGGAGATCCCGCAGCCCCTGTTATGCCGCCAGCTGGATCTGCCCTGCAATCGGACTGTCCCCTTCCTCGGGTCTCCAGTACTGCCTTGTTGGTCGGCTAACCTAATCCATCCGGCTGCCACAATTCTCCGTCTCTCCCTGTGGCAATCCTGGACCAGGTGACGAAGAAGTGCGCGGGCGCGAAGACACATACGAGTATATGCAGGTTTGATGTGCTTCCCGCTCAGCAAAAATGTGCCTTATTTGTGTTTGATCCAGCCCAGTTCTGCAATTTGATCCGAATGTGAGGCAAGAAGAAATGTAAGGCGCGGGGAATACCGTGTGTAAGCGGCACGATCAACCGAGATACCTCAGCAGGACCCCACACATACGCAATTGGATAATATGGCACTGCTTAAGCGGGCTGGTGAGATCAGGGAGGGTATTGGTCGAGCTCAATTGAGCCTACATTTGAACCAGGATATATTAAACCTTGCACATGCATCGGAACACACACACACACACACACACACACACACACACACACACACACACACACACACACACACTCAAACACACACGCATGCACATGATCACATGCACGTTCGTACTTACGCACACACGCACACTGTCCATGTGTATGTGCGTGTGTGTATAATGTGTTTGTATGTGCCCTTATATGCAAACTCAATGGGTACACATGCATAAGCTTGAATGAATCCATGGGTATTACCCATGCTCTCACATTTAGTATTCATTGCAGCCTTCACGTGCATTTTATAGAACCCGCACTTGCCGGTGTCATGCATGCCAGTAGCTAACGAGCACTTCAGCGATTGCCTGTATGGTGTGTGATGTCAGTCATAACTGAAATATTGATTAGCCTGGTACGAGCCTCGTGCTATACCACTATAATATATCAACCACTGGGTTAGAATCATTTGGAAGAAGAATGCTAATGGGCGTGCCACTGCTTTTAACATAATTTGAATCAGCCCCCGGAACCCACTTGTGCGAATAGCCAAGATCAAATGTAAGTAGGATCTTCCTGTGCCATCCCTGTTGAGTCACGACGTTGTTGATTTCATGCACGTTGGTACAGTGCTTCACACGGTTAATTTCCAACTGCTAATACTTCAGGGTGTGCACTTTCCATAGCCTGTATTTTAGCTTATTAAGATTCACGATTGTTTTATGGTTCAGCTGGACTATCCATGACTTACTATTTTCCCTATAAAATGGCAAATTTGGCGTTCTGTATGCTAATGTGTATGGAAAATTTGGGAAAAGAACAAGAGCACTGTCGAAAGTTCTATTTGTATTTTGGGATTTAATTGTATGTCGCTAATGCACATATGTGTTGGCCGACAACTTGAACAATCCAATTGAGTTACAATGTCGGGGAGCGTTGTTAGCAGACTTAATGAGTCTACCTCACGTTGTTGCGCTCCAGGGATACAATATGAAGGAGTTATGTAACGGCAAGCATTCTTGAGAAATGTATAATTATTGAAGAAGGGAATAAAGCAGTACATATGTTGGTTCTAAACATTGGTGCGGCCAAGATTTTCCTGTGGAAGGCCCGACGAACTAAAAACACGACGAAACAACGTTTTCGTTGCGCTTCGCGCGCCGAAAATATTTGGTTTTCAGTGTTAAAAAGTTCCTTATTTCATCTCGTGTATTTTTTATTGCTAAAGTGGGGGAGGGACCACCCCCTCACCCGCTCCCCTTTGGCTGCTCATCTTATTCGGAAATGAAAAATGAAGTTTCCTCGATTTCTAAAGCGCCATTCATCCTAACCAAACGTAACCAAACCTAACCTAACCTAACCTAAGCGTAATCTAGCCACTAGGTAAACGTCACCCTCCGCTATACACAAAGCAATAGGAATGATCAGGAAGGCTCAGACCTGTTCGTCCTCAGGCACTGCCAACACGACGATCACGTAATAATCGTGAATTATTGAAGTATTGAGCTTTTGGGGCCGTGTTCCAAAGAAACTTTCAAGTAGCTTATTTGGAAATTGATGTAAACTTACTCCTGGTTTAAGTGACTGGGCAAGAAGAGCCTTTTCCTGCCCCTCCTTAAGATCGGCCTTGGCACTACACTATCATTGGACAAGTATGGGAGTGACGAAACGAAGGATTTGAATTACTACGTCAGCTGAGATGGGTGCTTGTACTCGATGGCATCATGCCAGTACCTTGAACACGATCCAGCGTGATGTAAGTGCATGTTCTACAACTAAAATACCACGAGTTACCTGCCAACAACTATGAGGACATACTCCAGAATGTAGTTCCTTCGCGCTATGCTCACAAATGAGCCTTCCGCCGTACGAGCCTCAGAATGCTTGAACACGATCCACCCTTGTTTCGGATTCCGAGCACTAGTTTACTAGTTTTTATCTTTCGGTGACTTCAGCGAAGTTGAAATCCAAACTATTGGCTTTTTTTGTGCGGTAAGTTTTTGTGCGGTAAGTTAAGTTTATGTTTCCTGATGGTTTCAATGTTGGGCAAGTTGAGCAGTGGTGCAGCCAGGATTTTCTTCAGGGGGACCCAACGGCCAAAAATGCCAAATGCCAAAGTAACAAAGGACGCTTTTGGCGCACCAAGCGCGCCGAAAAAATAAAATTGGTTTTGCATTGTGGAATTCCCAAAATTTCGTTTCGGTATTCCATGTATACAATATATGTATAAAATTCGGCGCGTATCGAACACCTTCCCCTACTTCAGAAGGTCAGAGCGTGGAGATACAAACCAAGGATTGGTGGAATACATATATTGAAACAGGTGGGTGGTAATATATTACTGAATAATGCCGGATATTCGTCACCAAACCGTTTATTTACATCTTGGCAATGGCTGGGGGAGCGCAAGATGCACAGTGATAGCACGGTAGTTGGTGGTAGGGGAGGAGTTGAAGGAGTACGTGGGGGCCCAATGCTTCTCATGTTCTTACACTCGTCCATCCTGTGCGTTTCGTTCATGTCGGCATACTACGTGGCATGGCAAATCCACGTATGTCTGAACAAATCATAACACACAGCAAATTTGCTACATTGCATCATACCTATAAGCACCGAAGGACGCTTCCTAAACGGCTGGTTTTGCCAGATGAGAAATGTGACAGTGTTTTGAAATAGCAATGTTAATCGCACTTCTTTTCCCACACAAAGCTTATGTGACGGCCACCACACCTGTTCGACCTCACTACAACCATTCCTATAAACTCGCATTGCTGCTCGCGTGCTGCTTAAGTTTTGTACGCATTAAGACTGGATGGTTTCTGATTCCATCGCTGGCAGTGTGGAACATTGGAACCGTCATGCTGCTATCAGGCATTACTACGATCAATGTTCTCCCTTGCTTCACAGTTCAAAGAGGTGCATGACATTCCCTGTACATGATATGTGATTGGATTATCGTGCTTCCGGATGCAACTGATCTTGAACCTATTTTGCTTGATTGCAGATTACTTAGCTGGACCCTTGCGATTTGTCACCGCGGATTGGCTCACTGCCAACGTCGTGCATTTACTACCATGTCAGTGCCAATCTACGAGATATGCTTGCGCTGCACGAAAATTCAACGATGCTGATGCATTAGCACGCAATGTTTTACCAGCTGACCACTTTACTAATCCCATGTTCGCTGCTACATCCGTCAGACCGGCCAGACTCGTCCTGGCTCCTGGCCGGCCTGGGAGCCGGGCTGGCCCGGCCGACCGTCCCGTCCCGCGCCACTCGCGAGATTTCCTTCCCACCGACAGTCGTCGGGCCCGCGGCGCTTCTGGCTCGGGAATCGCGCGCGGCAGTGGCGGGGCAGATGGTGTCTCCTGAGGCCAGGCTGTGCAGTGTGCACTGTCTCCAGTGGCCAGAACATATACTCGTCTGCTGACCAGAGCGTACACCGGTCTCCTCTGATCAGACAGACTCCACAACGCCAACTTCGTCCAGAACACCTACTGTTTCCTCTGACCAGAACACATATCGTTTCATCAGGCGAGAGCACACACCGTCTTCCTTGACCCAGGGCATATCACCGTCTTCTGTAGCCAGTGACGCACAGTCTCATTTGGTCAGGAGCTTCACCATCTCTTCTGATTGGATATCTGCGGTCGCTTCTGTTCTGGGGTACCCAGTCTCATTTGGGCGCAATTCGAGAGGATTTCTCCCTTGCCAAAGTATACACGTCTCTGGTCGGAGGTGTGCTGTATTTTCTAAGCAGAGATGCATGTCTTCATTTGGCTGCAAAAGTACTGTCTCCTGGAAGGGCTGTTGCACTCTCTGGTGATTCACCCTCCCCTCAAACTAGAGGCACACCGTCTCCTCTGGCCGGAGATGAACGGTCTCACTTAATCGGAGACGCGCCGCCTGTCTGATTGGAAATCAACTTTCCCTGTGGCAGGGGATTCTCGTCATTTCTTACCCACTCGTTTACGGCCGCCATCATCGCTCGGACTTCGCTGGGCACCGCCTCCTCTGGCCAGAGCCTCCGCCGCAGTCTTCTCTCAGCTTTTCTGACTGACACAGTTCAGTTACCGACAGCCTCCCATGAGGGAGCAGGGTGCCCGTTTCCCTTCCGACCTTCCGTCGGCGAAGGTCGGTAGTCGTATCCCCTCCACTCTTCTTCGGTGCCACTCAGCCCGAGATTCTTGTCCCCTCCCTCCGTCAGTGAATCTCCAGCCGGGATTCACGTGCCGTCGCCTCTGCTCGGTCGGTGAAGCTCCAGACGGAGTAGCCATGGGTGGAATACTGGCCAGTGTTCCCGTCCCTTCTCCTCCGTCGGTTAATATCCGACCGGGATTCCCGTCCCCCCGTCGGTCCCATCAGTCGGAGACGGAGACAGACACAGAGACAGAGACAGAGACAGGGACAGGGACAGGGACAGGGACAGGGACAGGGACAGGGACAGGGACAGGGACAGATACAGAGAAGAGACAGGGACATGGACAGGAACAGAGACAGGAACAGAGACAGGGAAAGAGAGAGAGAGAGAGAGAGAGAGAGAGAGAGAGAGAGAGAAATAGAGAGAGAGAGAGAGGCCGTCCCTCCCCGTTCGGTGGAACGATGGTCGGATGTCCATCTCCTATCTCCGGCGAAACGCGGGAGGGAGTAGTCGCCCTCTCCTCTCTCCTCTTCGTCGAGGGGACTTTGGCTGGATTTCCGTCCCCCGCACGCGGCTTATCTCTCTGATGTGGTATCTAGTCCATCCCTCCGTTGTGTCTCAGGTTGAACGCCCCCCCCCCCCTCCGGCCGCCGCTTCCGCACCAGCCTCAATGCGTCCACATCCGCCGCGAACCACTGCGTCCGGCACCGTCTTCATCGTCAATCACCGGGCGGCGCGCTCAAAAACCGGCGACAAGCAAAATCTGGGCTGATCTAATGATTGGGACATAACGTCTCAGCAGTGGACAATTTGCCGCTGTCCGGCCCGGCCGGATCCGCATCCTTAATGCGGCAAGAATGGGCCTCTCGCGTGCGGTCCGCTCGACCGGCTGCCTGCGATCGAGTTGCCCGCCGACGGGCCACTAACCAGGCGGGCCGCGTCGGCAGATTTAGCCGTCGTTGTCGACACGGCCGAGCGAGGGTCACGCGCACGAGAACGTGATAGAACACGGACGCCGCAGACGGCCGGCACGATGCGCTCTACAGAGGATACCGCCGCCGGGTTCTGTTGGTATGTAATGGGCCGATGGCTTTGGAAATATCGCAGATGGTGAGGGTTCTGTACGAGTGCTACACTGGATAATGAATAAATATATATATATATATATATATATATATATATATATATATATATATAATACATAAATATATATATATATATATATACGTACATATATATATATATATATATATATATATATATATATATATATATATATATATATATATATACATATTAAAGCAATGTTACTGAATTAACATTCCTCACCAGATCGATCTGTATCCGAAGGCCTCATGACTAAGATGTATGCCTTAACACGCGCCCTGCAGGGCCTCTGAAAATAACGTGCACTGGAGGGGGGCGGATTCCGCCCCCCTAAGATCTCGGCTCCTATTAAGGCCAGAGCAACGAAATTCATAGGGTGGGTTGGCACGACAGTGAACTCTATTGTGCGAAAATTTCATGATCTTAGGTCAATATCTTCAAGGTCAAATGATGTCAAAATAGCAAAATTTTCTGGTTTTGCGTGGCTTGGCTTGTCATTGTTATGGATCGCTGTGATTGTGTTCAAGTTATCCAAAATTGGCATTAATGATGTTTTGGGCATTGCTAATGATGTAATATAGATGCCAGATCCGCCATTTGACCTCAGGTCACCCATATAGGAACACTATCAGGTCATTGCCTGCTCCAGTTACCGGAACCGGCTGCCCACCCGACTGCTCCGTTGAGCGCCTCAGCACAATCGGCTTCGCGAAGAAAGGAGTGAAATACATGAAGACAGCATGAAAACGCTATGGCACACAATGGCAAACAGTAGATTTCCGGATGTGTAGGGAGAAACATGCAAAGTGGCATCAATCGCATGAAATTCATTTGCATTCATGACAACATTCCAGTTGATCACGTTTGGTTCCATTAACCTGTCATTAACTTGACCTAACTTGACCTCGGCGACCTGACATGACTTTTAGATTATGCGGCATAACAATATGCATCAAGCGAGTCGCTAGTGTTGTCGAGAACACTTCCCTTTTGCCAATATACGGGAAGCGCATCAGCGCCGATTTTTGTGGTCTGGCGCTGCGAATTGTTTTTACTTTAACGGCCCCTAACTTGAAAGCTTTTCGGCCGATTTTCTTCGTTTTCTTTGCTTTAAACAATGCCCCGGTCATTTCTAAGAAGGCACGCAAAAAACTGGCGTGTATCCATCGGTACAATATCGAGTTATGTACAAAAAATCGGAGGGGATAGCGGATTTCGCCATCCCCTCCATGGCGTATGTTAACCTGTCATGAACTTGACCTGACTTTACCTCGGTGACTTGACATGACTTCGAAACAATGTAGCATGACAATGTACATCAAACAAGTCGCTAGTTTTGCCAAGAACAGTTCCTTTTTTGCTAATATACGGGAAGCGCATCAGCGCCGATATTTGTGGTCTGGCGCTGAGAAAATTGCTTGACTTTAGGGACCCGTAATTCGAAACATTTTCGGTCGATTTTCATTTTTCTTACTTTAAACAACACGCCGGTCATTTATTAGCAGGCACCCAAACAATGGAGTATATCGGCCGGTAAAATCTGGAGTTACCTACGAAAAACCGGAGGGGTGGGCGGATTTCGCCCCCCCCCCCTCCAGGGCGCGTGTTAAGGTATGTGTGGTTGGATTAGCGACGTGCTGAAACCTCGTCGTGGAATCTGAACCCATCTGGATGGATAGGGAACTAACATTCCATCTGTGAACCAGGTGCAGTAACCCTATTTACAGTGTCTGTTCTTCCTCAGGCTGTTGATTTTTCGAAAACATTGCGATACGAGATCACGTGATCTTGGGTGATCCTCAGATGATGGAAGAAATGCAAGCCAGAAGCGACACCATTATTTTGACAATAGCGTGTTTTCCCGTCGTTATTATTATAGACAGTTAATAGCATGGACAGTTATTAGCATAGTGATTAGTATATGCACAGCTATTAGCATAGACTGAGCACGGCGGACTACCCTACTTAGCCACGCGGCGTACAGCGCCGACATTGCTCACCTGATGTCACCGAGAGGCAGCCGAGATGACTCCCTCACGTCGTCAATGTCGTGACGTATCCAATGATACGCAGGTGCGCCTGGCAAGTAAGAATCGGATCATATGATATCTAGGATCACCGCAGTCCACTTTGAGTGCAGAATTTGGTAGCCCATTCAGCAAGCCACATCCGCACACGCTTAATTCCCTGTAACATACATAGGCAGCGGATCTTGCAACATATCCTGCTCTCAACAACTGGCAATACAGGATGGTAATGCTGGATACAAGTCTACTTGCATCCTGTGGCGACGCGATGGCCTGCGACTCACAGCATGTGTTCTGTCTTTCTGCATGTGCTTAATGTGTTGACTCCCCCTCTACTGTTGTCATTGCTGGTACCCTCTTTGGGCTTTAGGGCTCTTCGACCATAGTTGATCATTCGCTGCTGGTACCCTCTGATTGTGGTGTATGTGCAGTTGCGATTTTTGGCGCGCCAGCTACCTCGGTTATATTGCGCTCATAACTAACATGCTGGGAGTACTTCCAAAGTTAAAAGGAAATGTGTACAAAACATGACAGCTATAACGAGGATGGCGAGTAAAAACAAAACCGATCAGGACAATATTACGACATGGAGATGCTGTATGATCGATGAGATACAAGTCATTCAGGCGAATACCTGTCAATTGTCTTTGATATGACGTAAAAGGCATGCTTTACAATGTCGCACCGACGAGGGTAGGGAAGCTACCCAGCCTATGTCCACCCTATGGAACTTCGGTGGGATATACACAACATACACTTTAATGAAGTTGAGGAACTTATGGCATCCGAGATATCCACTTTGAGGAAGTTTGTCTGATATATTGATGATACTAGATGCCTTAAAATATCACTGTCGGATGGAATTATGATGTGTACAAGAATTAATGGTATGCCCAACCGTCACTACCGCCCGCAGGCTGTGCATCGGCAACGGTCTTTCCCTGCAAAAATATGACTACACATTTGGCATATATGGTCGATACGTAGTCTACACAGTGCTACCTCCACCCTTCTGTTTTTCCGAACCGCGGACTGTCAGTACATGCGTTGGTACCTTGTTTACAAACAAGGCAGACCACCATACAAATGGTTTAACTTGTTGAAGAAACACGGTTTTTCTGAAGACCAACGCTGCTGCCACTCTACCAGTATTGCTCAGTTCACCAGGGTGAACAAATCTGTTGCCATTATCTTTGTTCTAGCTGAGGCAGAAAGTCCTGATGTTACTTTGGCAGCAGCGTCTGCCTTTTCATTTCGAAGAACTCGAACATGGGTTGGCACCTACATACAACCGATACGGGATTGCTCTTGTAAACGAGTGGTCAGTCTATTGAAGACGCGTGCCACTTTGTAATATGTGTGGCGTGAGAGCGTGGAGTGGACTCGCAGAGTCTGAGACGATTAAAATATTTGCGTGGCAATGTCCAGAAATGAAACGAAGCGTCTACCATCTGCCGAATATTATATAGTAAGGACAGAACACTCAGAAATTAAAACATACTTTTACCATCTCAATGTCTCCACTGGCAAAAACTCAGCCTATTGGGCCTTTGACCCATCGATGTAAAAAAAAAAAACAATCGGAAATATTTGGAAACATTACACATGGCTAGACCAAGAAGTTAAGCGAAAGTGGATCTGGATTTCCTATGTGTCGGGAGTTATAGGTCGATACCGACAGGCATAGCCTATCCCTCAATCACTGAACCGTGTGGCCACTGGCGTCCGTGTCCATCGCCATTTCGTCCATGTATCTTTATTTCGTCGTCCTGGTGCTTGGTGTCCACCGATCTCTCAAGGAGCCCACTGGCCACTTCTTGCTTCGCAATGAATGAGCGGGCTTCGCTTGGTTTGTGGTCGAACGGGTCCCTCTCGTATTTTTATCTCGTCTGATCGCGTCACAGCCCGTCGGTCCTCATGGTGGTGCCGTGCCTCGCGGCGTCGCTAGGTCCACGCCCAGCTATCGGCCTCTCACGCGTTGCCTACGGGACGGCGTCCACCTAAACTGGCTGTGCTCAAGTTTCCTTGCAGCCGCACCGGGCGTAACGTGCCGACGCTCCGAGTCAGCGGTCACCGCCCATAACATCCTGGTATATTCTGCAGTGAACTGCTTCTTTTCGGAGTTTCCCTCCAATACTCGCGCTCCTTTCTACTCGTAATTTATGTCAGGCACGAGTACATGCAATATGCTTTCATACTCCACGTGTGCCTAGAATCCTTTACATAACAAGGGACCACAAACGGGCCTCAGCTTATCCTCTTTATTACCATTCAAGTAACCAAGTGAGTACGACAGAAACCGCAACCTTGCCGTTAAACCGCAAACCACCATCATGATAACTTCGGTTGACTTTCCTTCAATCTAGTGCCTGGTCCCGGATTTCCTACTGGCTTTCCACAAGATGTTTGCATACGCCATTGGTGGGCGGTGGTGTAATGGTCAACGTATCTGCCACGTAGCCAAAAGCTTGCTGATTCGAAGCATTCTGACCAAGCGATTTCCAGCTTGACGTGACTATTCGGCGTAGGAAATTGGCGACACCATGGGGATAAATTTAGCAACACCTAGGAATTTGTGAAGGCGACCCGTGACACACCAATAACCCCAATTGATATTGGGCAGTCATATTGTGTTCATTTGCATCGCTTTTTTCTTCCAGATGAATGGCTTTCGAAAACGTTCTGGATTAATATTTCCTAAGTAGAAATCAGTTTCAGGGCGCAAAATGACCCACTTTGTCCAGACAGTAACTTTGGCACAGCCAACTTTGATGTACCTTGACGGTATATCCATATGTTGGTATTTTTCGCGAAATGTGGCTGAAACAGAAAGCTTCTTAAAAGAACAGGAGCGCCCTTCCTCGCCACAGAAGTAATTTTGAATGTGTTCATCCTTTCTTCGTCCTGTATGAAGGATGACAAATGCATGTGAAAGCCGGGTTTATGTACGTTATGTACCAAAATGCCCCAAGAAATGAAACACCTGGTGGAAAATTCCAGCTGTCCGTTATTTTCCATATGCATGCAGCGAAAAATGCACCATCTTTCGCTGCAATATTGTTTACAATATTTTATTCCTGAAAGCAAATTGCTAATACTATGGATATGGATAGGAAGCATTCATCAAATTGAGCCCAAATTCTCGTTAATATTTCAAGGGAGTATTTCAAGGGAAAAGTACGTGTAAGTGAAAAGTACGAATTTAACATTGAGCTAATTGGCGTTGTACAGACAGAATCAACTTGAAGATGGCTCTTGCTACCCAACTTTGGGACAGTTGTTGCGTCGCTGGGGAGACTTTGTGCAACACAAGAGTGTGCTCTGACCAGTCACAGGCAGTACTTTGGTGAAGAGTTCCGCGTTTTGCTGTTCCTTGGCTTCAGTTTGGTTGTTTTAGAAAATCCATTGCATGCAAACTACAGAGCGCGTATAATTACATTGCAGGATCTCCACTACGGCATTTTGACTGGGGGTCACGGCCATTGGCGTATGCGGGACTCCATCCGAGCTGACCAGGCCGTGACCAGTCAACATTTTAGCGGTGGCCCTGTTAAGACTCGACACGGGACTCGAGTAACATGTTTGCTTGAAGGTAAATTCCCCATTCCCAGTGCAAAAAGAATTGAATTGTCAAGTGAAGTATCGGTTAAACTAACAACGTACTTTATGCGCGCTTATATTTCTGGAGCAATTTGCAATATCGGCTAAACTAGAAGGAGTTTGTTAATATTGGCTAATAAACGTGATGCTATGCAGTGTGACTCGGCAGAATGTGAGGCGCCTTTGCCGTGTGAAGCGCCATCCGCACCCAATCGGCACAGAATATCCGAATTTAGGACGACGATGCTCAGGTAGCCAGACAAGTAAAAAATTGCGAATTTTGGTGATTATCAATTGCGTATGTCATTATTATTCATATTCCACTATGTTCTAAAATAGGTTTAAGAGACGGGGGATTTTATGGTCAATATACTGGCAGGATAGTGCAAGAGTACTGCAAGCAAGAACTGTGCTGGGCTCATACCTTCACATCGACTCATTGCCATTAGGTGGTTATATTGTGTTCATGTGCATCGACTTGATCTTCCAGGGAAATTTGTTTTTGAAGACGTGCTGGATTAATATTTCCAAAGTATAATTCAGTTTCAGGGCGCAAAATGGCCCAGCTTGTTGTATGCCTGGAAGCTCTTCTGTATCATTGCCGGGTATGCGCGCATGTGAAGGTTACCTTGTTAGAAATATTGAAGGCCGTAAGTCGCAGCTATTTATCCTCATCTAGTGAAGGTGATGTGTGGAGGTGGTGTTAGCAAGTGGTGTCAACACGTGGTATCAACAGGTCGGTTCACCAAGTTGTGTCAACAGGTAGTGTCAGCAGGTGATACCAGCAGGTTGTGTTAGCAGGTCACGTCAGCAGGTTCTGTCACCAGGTGGTGTCAGCAGGTGACATTAGCAGGTTATGTCAGCGGGTGATGCCAGCAGGTTGTGTTAGCAGGTCACGTCAGCAGGTGTTGTCACCAGGTGGTGTCAGCAGGTGGCGTTAGCAGGTGATGTCAGCAGATATGGTTGGCCGGTGGCGTCAGTAGGTGATGTCAGCAAGTGTCGGCAGCAGGTGGTTGCAGCCTCTCGCGTGGACAGTTTCCAGTTGATCGAGCTACGACGTCGACGGTTTCATTGGTCCATTTGCCGTGGCATGATCCACTAATTAGTTTGCAGATCCTATCAGCAAGTTTGCAGAGCACTGACTCGTTATTCCAAAGGCAATGAGACAATCATAAGCCGATCAAGAGCTGGCTGCTCCGACTGGCAACAAGCTTTTACAGTTAGAGCTAGATTCGAGGAAAGCTAAACAATCATGCGAGCTGACGCCACCAACCTTTGAACACACAGGCAATGTTGGGGTAAGCTTTTTACGGGTGTTGCGGCAGGCATTAGTGCAGGCAGATGCAATGGGACTGGCAGTACATGCGGCGGTGCTGCACATTTATATTAGTCACGAAAGGTGAAGCAGTGGCCACTTGGTTTCCCGTGATGATGAACAGTGCATTAGTGGACCTACTACTGCGGTGGGTCTGAGTGGTAGGCCAGTGGTCCACCCAAGTTGTGGTCAGGCATACATAGCATGTCGGCCCAACTATGTTTTATAAAAACGACATGGGAATGATAGCGCAATGCTCCCACGGGCCGAAAACGTCCCAACCGGATTTTTACACTCCAGATTTGCCATTTCCTTGTCATACGGAACTAAAATTATTCCCCCGAGTGATTTTGTCTTGCCTTCTGGACCACTTCTTGATCACATACTCGATGATTATAATACAATTTGACAATATGCTAAGTGTTTCTTGTCCATATTTTATTGTCAATTCACCATTATGCAATCCTCAGAGGAAGTTGTGAGGGTTTTGAGGGTAGAATTGTGCCATCCTTGGCGGCACCCGAATTTAGATAGTTATCCTTGGTGCAATTTTGTTAGTGGGAAAAGTAGACATGTGACAAGTAGCTGGCCGCGATTCTCAGTCGGTTACAGCTGATGCACTTTGTTATTCATGCAGCACATATGCTTGAAAATAAATATATTTTTAGATATCTAACTTTCGTCGACCGTGAACTATCTCTTCGTTGAGTTCCAGGATTTCAAATTCACATTACTGCGAAAATCAGCTGAGTTGGGTGCGTACTTAAATAATACACATGCAGTTTTCTTTCAATGGTAATGGTTAATGGAATTGATTCCTAGTTCATGCTTATGCGCTCCGACATATTCCATAATTCCAAAAGTGGATTCCAGATCCTAAAGTGGTCTTTCGACGACGAAACGCATGTATGATGTTTGATCTCAGCGTTATCCTTACCTTGCCTTACCTTGTAGTCTGAATTGAAAGGCTGGCAGCCTGTTGGCCCCGTTCTCATCGAGCTCTTAGTACGTAGCCAATTTTCAGCATTGCCCAATTACCTCATGCCTAATGTGAGCCCAGTGGTCGTCCAGATTGGTTTTAAATACATTTAGTGATTTTTCCGCCACGACCGAAAGTAGGAAGAAATTCCAGTTTTTCACACACGCACATCGAATGCATTGCATCTGGGCCTGGTCTCGATACGAGGATGGACCATCTTCCAGGGCTGTATCCACAGGTGGTCGAGTCTTGCTGACGTGAAGAGGTCTTCTGAGTAATCGTCAGCTCCTTCAAGCATGGCCGAGTACATCTAGGAACATATAACCCTGACGACTTCTGCTCTTAAAGTGATGGTATACCTAAAGGACACATTTTTTAGGGAATTGTTTTGAGCGGAAAACTTGCACCATTTGAACAGCCCATTTTTGCATTTTCCTATTAGCTTTTGGTCAACACTATCGGAAGATACCCAAACCAGGTTGCCATACTCCAGGTGAGGATAGTCCAGTATTTTGAAGATCACAGGATGTGTCTGCGTCGAACTTTTCAAACGATCTGCTAATCACGCCTAGTATTCGGTTTGCTTTGGAAGCAGCGGCGGTAGCTTGCTTCCTGAACTTGAGTTCGGAGTCGATGGTAATGCTAAGATATTTTTCCAGCGACATTTGCGCAAGCGGAACCATATTCAAATATAGGTCCTACGCTGGTTATTCCTGCCCGTAGACTGATATCACACGGGAACATTTTTTACTGGGCAGCGCAGCACTTTTGACATGTCATCGACGTAAATTAAGAACAAAAGTGTACCAAGAACGGATTCCTGGATACTTCGCTAGTGACATGGATCCAGTAGTAGTAGGCTCTATGCAGCAGTTGTTAGTCCAGCACTATGTCGTCCAGTCAGAAAGGATTTCAACCACCGGAGCAGTCGGCCAGCACTCCACAGTTTCTCAGCCTGGCTAGCGGGCGCTGGCCTGTGGGATAGGGTGAAGTCTGTGTTTTTTTTTATAATCTAAGTAAACACCGTATCCTCCAATGAGCATCAGTACCTTATCCATATCTTTTATCCTGTATCCCAAGACACTTATTGGCCGAAATGAGTACATTGTAATTGTTCTTCAGACGATTCATCGTTAAACACGAATCTTAGATTATTGATCCTAAAATGATACACGAATGAAAATGAATCCACCAGCCTATTTATGGAGGGGCCATGGTCCAGAACACGATCTGGATGGGAGGGGAGGGGAGCTGTGCACGGTGGCCAAGGCCCCCAAACGGCCTAAAGGGGAACTATTTTTGGCGTCTTTCAAGCTGAGCTGTAAAGTGGCCTTGGGTTACCAGTTTGATTGCACATACCAGGGTATATATATTTATGTACCTACTGTTGTTTATTGGGTGGTTCACGACGCACTTTATGCACATTCACGACTAATGGCCCACACTGTTTCGCCGGTGGGCCGCGGGGTTGGGAAATGTCCTGAGAGGCGCTAGTGTCGAACCCGGGACCTCTATGTACCTATTGCTTATATTGTACTTACTGGGATAAAATATATGCCAAGATGAATAATTTTGTCCAGACCAGCAAATTTTTTCCTAAAAGATGAATACATTCTCGGATTACTAGGGGTCCCAATTCTCACCACAAAACATGCTAAGATGGACCTTGACATATACGGGAACATGAGTTCATCAAAATACAAGAAGCTGATTACCGAGCGTTTTGCGAAGTAAAATAAAAGCTATAGCTAAGCTAAAGAATCGCATCGAAACCCGACAATAATCATCCGGGGCCCCAGTAATTAAACAGGGGCCCCGAAAAAAAATCGTCCGGGCTTAGACAGTTGTTTTGACGCCTCTCGTCAGACCTCCCTCCAAATCCCGTAAGGCCGAGAAAAACGTTTCTGGCCTTAAAAAAAGTGTTGCGACCCAAAAATAGCGCCAGGAAAACCAATCGGAGCTCAGTAAAAAAGAAATCCTAAGACCTCCCGCAAAAAATATCGTCGAGTCGAGAAGGTTCGTCGAGCCCATGTCAGCATGCATCAGAGATCCGACAACTTGCTTCGGGATCCCGAAAACTCGCGCCTGAGGCTGGGACATTACAGTACGCGCCTCGCTTCGGTAGCCAGTCTGTGAGCATATTTAAACCAAAATCTGAAGTGCATCCTAGTTTGTGCATGCATGTGCATAGTTTGTTATCTGTGGGTGCTAACTAGAAATAACGGCATTATAAAGACATAAAGACATAAAAGATTAGTGCAACTATGAGCCACAAGGGCCCTTCTTGGTTGCAATCTGTACACTGAACCAGTTGCCCACCAAATCTGTCAGTCAGCCCTCCCTGTAATACTGAAAAGCAAGCCCTCTATTCTTATAATGATTGTCTATGCTGTTTTTAAAGATGTTCAATGTGCTGCTACTGACAATGTTTTCTGGCAGTTGGTTCCAGTGTTCTACTACCCTGTTGGTGAAGAAAGTCTGCCTTAACCTTGTTCTGCTGTGGTTCACTTTAATTTTGAATTTATGACCTCTAATTGCAACATTTCTGTTCAATTCAAACATTTCCCCAAGGTATCCCCTCTCCAGACCATGGACAAATTTAAAGACCTCGATGAGATCTCCTCTCAGCCTTCTACATCTAAGTGAAAACATATTCAATTTCTTCAATCTTTCCTCATATGTCATATTGCTGCTTATGCCATTAACCATTTTTGTAGCCCTCTTTTGTACTCTCTCTAAAAGCCAACAATCTTTTTCATAGCTAGGAGACCAAGCTTGGATGCAGTATTCCAAATGTGGCCTGACGTATGGACAGTAAAGCTTCCTGATCACTTCCTCACTTCTGTATGATACATTCCTATTTATTGCCCCGAGCATTCTCAGTGCCTTCTTCCTGGCTTCCTTGGTCTGTTCTGATGCCCCCAGTTTTGTGTTTAGAATAACACCTAAATCCTTCTCCTGTTGAGTCACTGATAGCACTTGGCCACCAATCAAGTATGGAGCCTTCATATGCTGCTTACCTACATGCATGATTTTGCACTTATCAAAATTAAATTTCATTTGCCATTCTTCGGACCACTTCACAAGTTCGTCTAAGTCTTTTTGCGGCGAGATATGCTCATCTTGACCTGTTATTGCCCTAAAGACCTTCAAATCATCCGCAAATTTCAAAACTTTACTGCTTAGGCCACTTTCAATGTTATTTACAAATATAATGAACAGTAGTGGCCCCAGTACTGACCCCTGGGGGACTCCACTAAGAACATTTTGCCATGATTACTTTGTACCATTTAGCATCACTCTTTGCTGTCTATCTGCAAGCCACAACTCTATTCATTTTAAGATGCTACCTGTAATACCATGGGACTGAAGCTGTATCATTAACCGTTTATGGGGTACCTTGTCAAAGGCCTTACTAAAGTCAAGATATGCTACATCAACCTGATTTCCCTGATCAAATTGTTCTGTGGCGAAGTTCAAAAAGTCCAAGAGGTTTGTGAGACACGATCGTCCTTTTCTAAACCCATGTTGAGTATCTTGAATCAATCTGCTACTTTCCAGATAACTAACTATTCTATCCTTGATAATTCATTCGAGTACCTTGCAGACTAGGGATGTGAGACTTACTGGCCTATAGTTTTCAACTTTCCCTCTTTCTCCTTTCTTGAAAATAGGAACTACATTTGCCCTTTTCCAATCGGTTGGAATTTCATTTTGTGAAACTGGTCTACAAAAATATTATACTAAGTGGAAATGCCAGTTCCTTTTCAGTTTCCCGCAACACCCTAGCATAAATTTCATCAGGTCCTGCTACCTTGTTTGGCTTTATTTTCCTGATATGATTGTAAACAACATCACTGTCAATGAAATCAACATCATTTGTCAGATCCCATGTCACTGAGCTATGGTGTACGGTCGGTAGATTGGTCATATCTTCCAATGTAAACACTGATTTGAACTGCTTGCTCAGCTCCTCAACCATCTCACTATCCTCACCCAATGTAGTCCCGTTTACTTCCAGTGGACCAATTGTGCTAGAAACTTTACTCAGCTTGTAGAAACTAAAGAACTTTTTACTGTCCCCATTACAGTTTCTAGCTAAATCCAGTTCTTTTGCTCGCTTTGCTGCTCTGGTTTTATGCTTCACAGTGTCTCTAGCTTTTTGATACGCCTTTAGATTAACGATATTTGAGGCTTCTTTAAAGACTCTAAATACAGTTTTCTTAGCCTTAATTGCTTTTATCAAGTCTGGTGTAAGCCATGCTGACTTTTCAACCTTTCTTTTGCGTCTTTGCTTTTGGGGGACATGTCTAATCTGAATTTCCTTCAAGTAAGATTTGAACTTTTCCCACATTTCACAGGCATTTAAATTGGACAATTCTTCTTCCCATCTGATGGCACTTAAAGCCGCTCTCATGCCGTCAAAGTCTGCTCTGTTGAAATTTGGAACCTTTACCAAATTATCCTTGATAATTTCCCCTACATGTGCCTTGAATCTAACTATGTTATGGTCACTTCTTCCCAGAGTTTCTCCTACAGTCAAGTCTTGAACCAAGTCACTTAAATCCGAGAGTACAAGGTCCAAGAATGAACCATGCCTGGTAGGTTCCGATACAAACTGGTGTAAGAACAGGTCCTCTTCAAGGCATTTCCTAAGCATTTTGCATGATGGGGAGCCAACACCAGCATTTTCATATCCCTTTAGATTAAAGTCACCAAGAATAAGGCACTTCCTCTTAACGTTTCTACTGATTTCCTCACAAATCACCTTGTCAAGCTCCAGTTGCTGAGAATGTGGCAGGGTTCCTGATCGGTAGAAAGCTCCTATCCTAAGAGCATTGCTGTTGCCTTTTCCCACAGTGACATCAAGCCAAATGGACTGCACAGACACATTTTTATCCCCACCTGCTACTTTTTGAGAACTGAATAAGGTATTCATATAGAGCATTACACCACCCCCTTTCATTGCTGGACCCCTGTTGCACGAAAACATATTGTATCCCTGGATCTCATAGTCCTGTAAGTTATCTCCAAAATACCCTTCACTGACCCATGCCTCCGTAATGCAAACAAAATATGGTTCCTCCTCAGCAACATAACACTTGAACTCATCAAATTTGGAACGGATGCTCTGAGCATTAAACATCATACACTTAACAAATCCTCCATAACCACCTTTGGCTTTTTCATACTGAGAAGTTCTTTTATCACTAGATGAACTATCACTCTGTCCCCTTGAATTGCTGCTGTCCCTATTTGCAGACTTTGAGGTTCTATTGCCTTGGCTGACACTATTGGAATATTCCTGAGTTGGCAATGCAATTTCATCCCTCCCCACCCCATTTCCTAGTTTCCCTGAAGGACATGCTCGTACACTTTGCCTAACACATGGACTCCCTTCTCAGAGAAGTGCAGGCCATCCCTCTGATAGAGGTCCCACGATGCATAAAACCTGCTCCACTCGTCTACAAATGTAAAACCTAGCTCATGACATTAATTCCCCATCCTCCATCATCTTAGAAAAGCTACACCCCTGATAACGCCTCTGGATGAGCACGTCATCTTTCAAAGCACAAATATTGGAGGCGACCTTGAATCGACACCTTCACCACACCGACCGGACAGATCCTTGGTGATGCCCATACATTGGTCCTTAATTGGTGCATTCATGCCCTGCTCTCACCTGCCTCTCCCCGGGAGAATTTCCGGCGACGTCACTGAATAGGCCACCCCCTGCCTCCACCCTTCGCTTCGGTACACAGTAACACACGGTTGGCGTTGGTCGCAGTCAGCTGGCTTTGTGTATGTTGTTGACATCCCACACTTGCATTGATAATACTTGAATTATTGTCACTTCATACACAAACAGAATGGTTGCATTTAAATTGGCATCAACAATTACAAAACATCACACCACCCCCACATTCAGTTGTGACCCAAACAAAATGATTGAAAATGTTAGGGCACGTCCCACCCGTTCCCTCCGCTCAACTGACGTATTTGTTTCTTCAGGCAGTACAACAAGAATTCTGTCCTGATGGAATATCATTTTTCTTCAGTGGACTCGACGTGCCAACAGTTGTTGTGACAAACGCCTTACCTCTTAGAGGCCACCACTCCACTCACACCATGACCTCCAACTCTAGCTAGCTAATGCTTCTTCTGGCCATGAAATCACGTACAAGTTTCTTGTTGCAGGAGCCCTGAAGCAGGTCCGTTTTTGGTAATTTGCGACGGTTATTTTGCTAGTCTGCTCCGTTGAATTCTAGTTCAAAATATCCGACAGCTAGAATAAGAAATATTTGCATACTTTGACATGTTTGCAGCCACATATATTCACACCAAATGCATAAGGGTACTAACGTGGATTGTGTATTATTGTATTGATTGTATTCACTTTTATTTTCAGTATGCTACAAGCTGCATTCCAAATCTGCGACCTCCGTTGACACTGTGCATTGAATATGGAAGGAATTTGGCAAGCTAGGTGATTTTCTAGTCAGCGAGGTAAACAAGGTGCAACAAGATTCTTTTTGTATTTATTTTAGGAAGAAATATTGTGCTAGGCTGAAAGAGGAGAAAATTTTATCCGGGAATGTGTACATTAGGGGCATATTTGAAGTCATGTTCATTACAAAAATGTATGATAAGCATGATGCTGTTTCCACGCGTGGATAAACAATACTCACCTCGTCGACCGTTGAAAACCGCCCCTGTGCATACTGTTGAAATGTCTAATTTTACAATTAAGTGCATCACTGTCGGCTCATGTATGTCAGTAATTTGCTAGCATGGCTCCATTGACCGAATAGCAGTACTTACTGCTTATACTGCATCCAGCTGGGCATATAGCTATGGCAACATTACTGTCGATTTTCCATTACTAACGTGTTAATGCATGGTTAAGCTAATCCAGTACTGTACTTGAAGATTATTAATATCTTAGCCAACACTGACTTACACTTCATAATCGCGCGTGTTTTACAAGTATGCAGCTGTTCAAAAAGGCAAGAATATTCGTAAGTGGCTGCGCATCCCACTTGCGCGTCTAATGCCCGGCTGGCCCCACCTATTTTTTGTCTGGTCGTGTTGCGGCAGGTTTTTCTTCTATGTCTTCGTGTGTATTACGTGCTATATTTACAAACAGACGGGCTTCTAGCATTTCTACAAATAATTAATAGATGCCACTATAACGTAACATAGATAACATAGTTGCGCTGATAAGTCGAATTTCCTTCAGATCGTTTTGCGAAGTTTTCCTTATAGCTTGACATCTTTTGAGCGTCCCTCCTTTGGTCTACTTTGCATGGGCACATAAATTATTAATTTTATTATGGCAATGATCCTGCCAGCATGGTGGCTGACACGACAGTTTCGGTAGCCATCAGCATTGAGTTCACGGAGCGACATGGAAGTCGGCAGCGCAGGGTGTGCTGAAAATCGGCTCTCGCACTTCCAACTTTGAAGTCGTTCTTACACTAATGACACGTAGTTACGCAGCGCATGCAGTTATTGAATGTGTTGTCCTGCTGTGACTGCGTCAACACCGGCGGACCTTGCTACTGATCGGTACTGGCTGCTGGCCGGAAGATGTGAAAGACATTTGGAGAAATCATGTGTGAATAAATAGTAGTATTGTATCCTTATTGAGGGTATTGATTTGCCACCATATGATATGACTCTGTCCCCGTTAGTATATAAACATCGGCAAGGTATATTAAAGCTTTGATGAGAATGCTATTATTCAGTTCAGCATTATCATATTGGAGAATCGATCGGTAACCATACAGACAACAAGAAAAACGTGAAAAAGACGCAAATGCTCTCCAAGGTTGTAATCATGCCTAGACCTCGTCTCTTGACAGCTGTTAACGGTCAATTTTTCATACATAAACTGTGCACTTCACCTGTCTAAGACATCCAAGGTAATGTTCGCTAGGTATGCTACCACGGAGGAAATGCTCGTCTCAATCCCTTATGTGTTATATGTGTATGTCTCCTGAGAATATTATCGGAGACGAGTGAGACCGAGTTTGGAACTCCGACGTCGCTCCCACCCGGAGGCGGGTTATGGCCACACCGCCACATTTAGCATTTGTCTTTCTGTCCACTTCGTCACACACACACACACACACACACACACACACACACACACACACACACACACGCACGCACGCACGCACGCACGCACGCACGCACGCACGCACACGCACGCACGCACACACGCACACGCACACGCACACGCACACGCACACGCACACACACACACACACACACACACACACACACACACACACACACACACACACACACACACACACACACACACACACACACACACACACACACACACACACATTTTTTGCGAAATTCTTTTCTGTCGGTAATTATGTGGCCATAATAGACAGAATGAATTGGCCATCTGCAGTGCGTTCTTTTAATTTTCCCGGTGCCTTTGTACATTTGTATCCACTTTCACATCTACCTAAGAAAGTAAAACGTCTGGGAAGATGGCCATGCATATTGCATCCAAGGATGAGCTATCTTCAGAAAGCTCCAAGAAGTTGGGCACTAATGATCTGGATGGTAATATAAAAAAATATATTCATACGAGGAAGTTCTCGACCTTGCATGGACAAATAAGTGAAGTTTTCTCGACCATCTGAAATCGATGTCTAGTCAGCTAACCCAGCCAGTAAGCTTGTTTTGAACAAAGGCGCTGTTATGGTTTGACTTCAGTTTTTTAGCATACGCTGACCAAGTACCAACTCAATCCTATAAAAGGCTTCTATGCCAAAAAGAAAGCAATACGTCAACGCCCGTGACCATGGATGGTCATGCCTGTAATAGATGACCTTGGGTCCCGCCACAAGCCCATTACTATTCTTTTTCGTAGCTCTATCGCGGTTAGAATCGAAGTAGTGAAGGTATCTCCTTGTCTTCTCATCAGTCTATTCGGAATACGGATATTCGCACTGCACGCTAGGATGACTAAGCCTCGCAATGCGGTAGGTTTCCAGGTGTTTGCAGCCAGGTGCACATGGGCTGCACTTTGCACTCAGCGGGAGGGCTGCGCCTCTCAGCTAACTGGCCCAAGAGAGCAGCAGTGCCACCTGCAACTGACATGCAACGCCACTGGAACGATATATGTGGTGAACACCGTGCTCCGGGGATTATCGCGGCAGGCGTTAAAAAAAACGTTTTAATGTTGGATGAATTTGGTTAGTATTCTAAACTGAAGGAAAGCTTCAAACCTGAGGATGCCATTTCTTAAAGGCTTATCTTGTTCATAGTTTTAAAGGGCGCTTTGATTATGCAAACCTCGTCGCTTGCAGGCCAGTTGCAGCACCCTCGTGCTACTTGCCCGGGTCTATGTCACGCGTCTCCATCTTCACACGCCCAAACACAAAACAAAGAAAACACCTTTGTCTGGCAATGTTGCCGCATACCGTTTCATGGATTGGTGGCTATTTAGCCCAATTGCGGCAGTTATACGCTGGTTGTTTCACTGTCACACCAGGCGCTATCAATCACACAATCCATTGCAACCGGCGTTTCACAGCCGCACCGTGAAACAACTGTGCAGCAGGGGCCGAGCCATTTCGTGACTGGACGACGTTGAACGAGCCGAAATAGCAGGGCTGCGGCAGCAGCGGCCGGACACCGTGCCCACGCAACGCGCTCAACTGTTCAGGGTCCCGCTGTGCGGTCAAGCCGCCCAACATGTATACCGTCTGGCAGTGCTCGACCATGGTGATACGGCGCTCCCAGGGAGTGTGGAGCACTGCGGGCACCATATTCTCCATCGTCGCCGATACACCCACGCCGTGCTGATACAGAGCTATTGCAGCTGAACTGGTAGGCCACTTCCTTGCTGGCTTCGCGCATGCTCTTCATGCGAGAGAAGCTAGTAATATCTTTGACATCACTGAGCTCGACAAGGTAAGCGTGCACAATGCCAAGCGGTAGAAATTTCTCCCTGGTCCAACCACGCCACACGTGTACACATATGAACGTCATGCACGAGCCAGCGAGTGGGTGGGCCGTCCCGCCTGCTAACTTTACGTCCCCCTTACCGACTTAATGCAAGACAATGTTAGTACTGGTTGTATGGTGCTGCACGTGAGGTTGTGTGGCCGTTGGTGCTTAAGCTTAGCGTTGACCCTCCCAGCTTAAAATAGTGCCGATGTCCATGCTATTATGAGCATGCTGCACACAACATGAACACATAAGTACATGAAGTTTTTTATGTAGGTTGCCCTTCTGAAATGTTTCAGACATCAAGCCAGCGTCGGCGGCGTCGCTGGCGAGTGGCGTCAGACGTTTTGTGGCGTCGCCCAGCGTGACGGCGTTGCCAGTGACGTCAGACGTTTTTGGCGTCGCCCCAGCGTCGGCGGCGTCGCTGGCGAGTGACGTCAGACGTTTTGTGGCGTCGCCCCAGCGTCGACGGCGTCGCTGGCGAGTGGCGTCAGACGTTTTGTGGCGTCGCCCCAGCGTCGGCGGCGTCGCTGGCGAGTGCGTCAGACGTCGTGTGGCGCCGCCCCAGCGTCGGCGGCGTCGCTGGCGAGAGACGTCAGACGTTTTGTGGCGTCGCCCCAGCGTCGGCGGCGTCGCTGGCGAGTGACGTCAGACGTTGTGTGGCGCCGCCCCAGCGTCGGCGAAGGCGTGTCGGCCCATGCCGCCCACGAGCTGTGACGTTGCCGGGCCGTATTAGGCGCGTGCAGAGCACGGAGCGGCGGTCAGCTCCGACCGCGGCCGGCCAGATTGTGGCCGGTACACTGCTCGTTAGCCCGGTGCATGGCCATTGACCGGTGTCATAATTGGCGCATTATCTAAAGCCACTTAGGTGTGGCAGCGCGTCGCTCAGGCTGCGCCAGTTCAGCGTGGGTTGGCGCTAATTGGGTGACGAAGGCGGAGGAGCACGCTGGAGACTAGTACGGCAATTGTAACTGGAACTGTAACGGTAACTGCAACTGGAATTGTAACCGTAGCTGCAACGGTAGCCTTGAGTACAAGTATAACCGTAACTGAAACTATAACTATAGCTGCAAGTACAACTGTAGCTGCGGCTGTAGCTGTAGCTGTAGCCGTAACCGTAATCTTAGCTGTAGCTGAACGTAGCTTTATCCGTAATTGTAGCTGTAGGTGTAGTCTCTAGCTGCAGCTGTAACTGTAACTGTAAGTGTGGCACAGCAGTCACATGGCACTGTCCGGTGTCGCACTAGATTGCAAGAAGAAGCGCACTGATGGATCCATACATATGGCATATACCATGCTGAGGCTGTCTGTGATGGTCTGCTCCACGCGACTTTTAACGTATGGATGCTTTTTGAGTTTGACAACTTCAGCCCATTTGGACTGCATTGCGTCTACGAGGTGCATATAAATCAAGTCTTCTCACAAGCTGCATTTAGTGCTTGAGAAAATCTCTGGATTTAACTTGGCCGGTTTGGAAGGAATGTGCTCCGACTGCTTCATTTTGATCCGGTATTATATGGATGCTTCTTGTGCTGCCTCTGTGATGTCCTCCGGTTCGGCCTTGCGCCGTGGACTATTGCTAGCCGTAGCGGTACGAATGAAACCGTGCGTAGTCTCCTAACATCCTAATAGCAACCCCTGTTATGGAGCTCCACAACCCTAAGAGTATGTTGAACGAACGTTAAACTTCATCGTGCAAGCACGAAAGGAGGAAGAATGCCATTTATTATGAGGAAAATATATGGTAGTTATAGGTGAAATGTTTCTCGGGAAACACATTTTTGCATTTTTGATGATTCGCAATATTGCTTCAAAATTCAGGAATTATTGTTGCTAAGCATATACCGAAATTATATCACACCAATGAGGCTCCAATAGATCATAGAGTGGCAATTCAGTCATATGACTAATGGGCAAAGGGCCGGTAATGACCAGCTGTGTATCCCGAGTGTGTGCCGAATATTCACGCGCTCATCAATGACGTGATTTGGCGGCAGCGATCGAGGGTCGGCACAAGGGAGGGGACCGCTCGCACCGGTAGTGACTTGTCGTGTTCCATGGGCAAAATGAGGCGAATAGAAAGCCGTCGGACGATCCATCATGAGGTCATCTGAGTGTACAGAGCGGCACCGGCGGGGCGTCCGACGGCATCGATTCCATCTGGCCGCTCCAAAGGGCGCCCACAAACAGGGCCGCGTGCCGCGCGCAGGGGACGGCGGCGGCGGCTCCCCTCGCCACGCGGCCACCACATCACTCGCATAAAAAGCCGGCTTCCCAGGCCGCGCCGTCCCAAATGAAATCCCCCGAGAAATTGTGTTTTAGATAGGGTAATTGCGCGGATGTAATGGTATTTGGTGTGGGACATCTCGAGTGACATCGGTGCGGGGTGGCCGGCGGTGTGATTTAGCCGACGGTCACGTGTCGACCACACGGCCGCGGCCGGCGACGCTCTGCGGCGGACTGCCGCTGCCGCTGCCGCGCCCTGCCGCTGATTAGTTGATTGGCGACATCAGCATGGCGCGCTGCCCTGTGAATGGTGCTGCCTGGAGTGTGGGAATAGAGGGGTGCAGAGGGGCCGCTGCCCACACGTTTTGAATGACACTTAGCGGTAGTCCTGACAGCGTCAGGTAGAATGAAAAACTTCAAAATGCCCTTGACACTCCCCCCCCCAATCCGACACCACCCGCTTCCGATTCCGAGGTAGTTCATACGCTTGTGGACGCCCCTGCCGTACGCAATTGCCGGTGGTGGCCACTCCCAGCACGGGAGTTACCAGTGGTCGCCTGCCATGTTTCTGCCCAGCGCTAGCCATGTGATGGACTTGTTATTTGGGGATGATCTAAGGTGGTGTCGTAAAAAATATGAAAGTAAATAATCTTATGCTCATCATGATTCAAACAAGCAAATATCTTCAACGAACACGGTGTATTTCGGCTTTGTGAACTGTGGTAACTTTGAAGCCATACAAGTGATGTCAAGTGTCGTGAAGTGATTCCGGTTAATTACTGATCGACGGTGTAATGCACGTGTTTGGATTAGAGTCTCTTGGGTCACCTCTGAATGCCACGATCGGATAAATGAGGTGGAGAAGATAGTGTGAAGATAAAGATGACTTGGATATAGTATGGTATGGGGTGAAGCGAGGTGAGTGGATGTGGTTTTGTTGATCGACGGGACTGCAATGCAATTCCATGAGCATCATCAAAACCAGTTACGCTTGCTGGCCATTGGGATCACGCTTCTGAAGTCAAGCGACTAATTCGGGGTCGTTTCTCACTTTGCATACGTTAAAAGGGGCCATTGATCTAAATTACTAATTTTCTCCTTCCCAATCTTACCAAATCTTAATCATTGGGCCTATAGGAATATAATATGAGATAAAAATAGATAGATAATGTATCTTTATTAGATAAAAATGGCTCTCGACACAACTTTAGCCACCAAAAAGGTAATTTCTACCCTTATCAATTTCACCCGTGGTGCCCGTGAGTCGGGGTCTTGTAATTTGAGGGCGATGCTGGCAATTTACTTTTGGATCCACTTACACAGGAATGCTGCCTCCAAGTGCAAGGTAGGATGAGCACTAAACACTTCATCAACACGATTGCATAGCATCAATTCTTCCAGAATGAATACAAATTACTGGCAAGAGTATCTGGCGAAATGAGCAGGAGGATCGCACATTGGACACTAACAATCAAAAGTTGTATATTGCCAATACAGCTATTATTATTCTTATTAGTGTTGCAATTTATGTTACATGATGCAGGCTGGGACGACTTCGTGCTGCCAAGCTATACATTATGACTTAATTGTAGAAAGTTGATGCTGTTGTTGCATTGCCTGCCATACTACGTACTCAACTCGTGCTCATAGTTTGAGACTGCAGCATAGTTTGGACAAGGCACCTGCAATGCCCGTCAGGCTCTTGTTGCACTTGTGTGCTCAGTAAATGTGGTAGCACGCAATCCTGGGGGTGGGGGCTCTGATTCTATATGCACTCCATATTTCGGAAACTCCATTTATATACGTTGACACACCGTTCCTCTTGTACTGAAAATTCACCAAATGTCAGATCAACTAGTACTGGTTAGATGCTACGGTTCTCCAACTGATAATATTTGCGATTGCTGTTACAGTTTTGGAAGGCTATTAGAAACTGAAGTCCTGATAAATGGAAGTGAGGGTTTTTAGCTTTAACAGGCCTATTTTCCGCTTATTCGCTCCTTCTTTCCCACATAAAGCATTCCAGTTTACGCTCCCCCACAAAACACGGCACACAGCACACAATGCAGATTGTGATGACTAGTTATGTGGTTACTTAGGTCGTGTGGAAAGATTGTACCGGGTCAACCAATATTAAAAGGGTGGTGTCATTAGACAAACAGTGACCCGACCACTCAAACTAGGTGGAAATTAATTTAGAAGGCTACAGTTGTACTTACCAGAATTGTAAGGCTACGAAGAAGTGTGGGCGAAATGCTTGCAGTGCTATGCAAACACTCGGTACACTTCGGCACCCAGGACGCTGCCATGAGGTGCTCGAGAGGTGGACAAGTCCAGCTCATGCCACCGCACGGGCCGACGACATTGGTGGATAATCAGTGGCGCCGTTGCCCGGTGCGATCTGTGAGGGATGCCGCTATTTAGCTTCCTCGATCTCGACCGCTTTATATATTGAGTTAATGTGAAGATTAATCATAATTACTTGAGTGCATTTCGAAGGGGATGATCTTGTTGTCGCCTTTCCACCCTACCGCCGGGAATATATTAGATCGCTATTGATCACCAATTTAATCTTTTCCGTTGTGTTCGTTTAGGTCATTCTTCACTTCACCCAGAACAGTTGTTAACCCAGTTAGTTCCCGAAAGCTAGTATCACACGCTTGTTTGACGCCAAATGCGATGCCAATGAGAGATTCAGCGCCTGGAATTATATTGCGCTATGTCCGCGTAATCCTTTGTGCAATACTTTCTTCATGGTGTCACCAGCGATTATTTACTGGCGGCGCTTCATTTCGGCACATGCCGGTCAGGCAGACCAGGTTCAGACGCAGCTTACACATGCTCAGGTGGAATAATGCAGAGTTCTTATAAGGCAGGTTGACCGATTTTCCTCCGTAGTGATATGGGCGCTGTATAACCACTGCAGTTGATGCGCCCTAAACCCCTAATAACTAACTAACTCCGTAGTGATGGTTCCCAAAGTCGTGGTGAATAAAATAAAACGGGCAACGGGAGTTACTCCATAGACTCAACACGGAGATTTCGTAGGATTCCCTTTGCTGCTCAATTTTGTGGTGAGAAATACAAGTTGTGGGAAAGATAATCATACATCATACAGCTATATATAAAATAAAGGGAGAGAAATTGAGATAGACGGATGCGGAGATGGAGACAAAGACAGACAGAGATGAAGAGAGAGAGAGAGAGAGAGGGCGGGAGGGAGAGAAAGGAAGAGAAAGTGAGTGAGTGAGTGAGTGAGTGAGAAAATACAGACTGAGACTGAAATTGAGACGGAGATGGGGAGGGCGATAGCCGAGTTGCCAAAATGCCATGACCCGCCCTCCGGTTGGGGCGATGTTTGGTCTATGCGTTTCCTAGGTTATTATTGGAAGATACACACCATCAGGACTTTGTCCATCATTGCTTGGACGACAATAAGACTAATACGCAATTCGCGTTATCTTTAGTCCGGTTAAGGTGTGATATTCCGATTGAGGTGTGATTAAAAAAGCTTGAGGCACAAAAATTATATTTTTATGTATATCAAAAAGTACGGTGTTGCATACAGAATTATAGCTTTATGTGCCATGATTCCAAGAAAAGGCAAAGCCGGAGCGAGTTTACACACCCACTGGTATATATCAAACGAACCACATCTTATTGAATGAATCTTTAGCGTATGTAGAGATACCTTGATATGTGACCAACCACCGAATTGGACATTTTGATTCCTTAGGTCGTCAGCAGGTTACCTGCAATGGTCAAGACGGTAATAATTATGGCGAGAAATTATGGATGCAGTACGTATCTATCCGCGTTTTCTGGACGTGGTTTCAGCGCACTTGCTACTTCCATGGATTATAATGTTCTCGGCATCTCAAACGAGGATCAGCTGCATTTATGTATAAGTGTTTTATAGAACGAATCGTACTCAAGACACTACCTATGCGCTCTTTTACAATCGAAGAACACTACACTTTGTCAGTTTGTAATAGCATTTGACTTGACACCTGCCAAAGTGGTGTGTGTGTGATGCCAATCAATGTTTAGCATAAGAGTGCCGGCTTTCGAAGAGAGGGTTCAGTTGGAAGCACATGTGCGTGTACAAATATTTCCGGGGAGGTAAATGGTCTGATTAGTATACTAACATGCTACATTTCTAGCATGTTAGGAGGAGGGGTGGGGGTGGGGGTGATCCCCAGAGTTACGACCGCGCCGCCAAGTCAGTCATATTATCCCACTGCTTTAACATTACTGGAGGGGGTGGGGTCTGGTGGGCTCGGATGGTGGTTCCCCAACCACTAATGGTCCCCCAGTCAAAATTCCGTAGTAGAAACCCGGTGGCAAACTGTTCCTACTGATAGATGCAGTACTCCAGAAATGCACGTTGTCAGTGACATGGCCAGGATTTTCATGAAGCGGGGACGACGAAAAATATAATGAAACAGAAATTGCCTTCCGCGAAGCGCGTCGAAGATTTCTGGTTTTGCGTGGTGAAAATATCAAAATATCTCGCTTGTTCTAGTGTATTTTTAGATGCTAATTGGGGAGGGGAAGGCACCCGTCCACCTTGGATGCGCCTCTGCATGTGGTCCGCAGTAGTGTAGTGCAACAAGTGTTGGCATAGGACGCCTCTAAACTCCAGCTGACGACGGCGTCGCACCAACAGCCACGACCAGTGTAGCGTGCCATACGGCCGCTCGTTGTCTCACCGGTCACAAATTCCGCGCCGCAACCATGTCGCACTCGTAAATGTGCCATTCCGAACCGCATTTATAATTTGCACGGCTGTAGCGCCTCGGGCCGTGGCGAAATTAGCGCTGTCGTCCGACGGAGCCACCGGCGTCCGGACGGCCCGCCGACAAAACGGCCCTTTGATCCGCACGTCAACATGGCGGAGCGTTGCATGCGCCGCGGTCGCGGCATTTTGCCTAATGAGAAGTGACTGTGACACCAAAGCGCTGTCGGCGCTCGCCGGCGGCCACGCCGCTGTCTCCGGCACGCCCGTGCACGGCCGCCTCGGCCGGCCCCGGCGCCGGCAGCCACACCACGTGCGGCAAGCTCGGCCGGCACCGCCCTGCCCGCAGATAATTACATATTGTCTGTTTTACTTTCGTAAAACGACGGCGCGGATCAAATCATCGTCAATTTGGCAAATGAAACAATCAAACTAATAGCGCTGGTAATAACACTAATCGGCATCGTGTCGCGTTGCTATTGATTTGCGAGAGACCGGGGAGCGACAATGCTAATTCCTGGCGGTGCATTTTCGGTGGCGGCCGACGGTGGCAGCGCTGCAGAGTCGCCATTCGGCCGTGTCTCGGCGCCGATCAGTCCCATCACTCCGTACAAATCCTAATCGGAGAGCTGAATGAACTGCCGCCGGCAGGGCGGCCGTGCTGGGTCCGACGATGATTGGCTGACTGTTTGCACAGTGCCGCCAAATCTGCTCTGCCCGGTCGATGAGTAGGTGTATTAGAGACATGAACTTCCTGTCGTGCGAGTGGTGGAAATGTGGGCGGTATATGACAGCTGGCCGCATGCTGGCCAATGATCAATTGGCTGGTATGGAGTGCAGATGTCTCTCCAGTCGAGTTGTTCGTCGGTTTTTGTTCAACTTCCACCAACTGAGAGCACTCCACCTACTAATCTTCCCATAGGACTAGGGTTAACACATCTCAACTATTTCATCCCTAATTGTAGTAAAGCCGACCAACAAAACTCAGCAAGTTACTTGCATGATGATCCAATAATGTTTGGCTTCTGCTCCTGTGGTCGACCAGAACTTCTGGAGCGTCCCATGTGTCAGGAGTGGGCGAAAGTAACATTAACACTTCAACACGACCGTGCATTGGAAGCTATCAAAATAGATCCACAGTAAACGCACATGGTGTAGTTTAAATTCTTCAAGATTGATATTTAAGATGATTCGACCCCATCGTGTGCATCATTGATGAACCAGCTCAGATCATACCCTCGCATTTCACACCATATTTTATGTGAACAGACTGGATGGTCAATCCATGGCTAGTAACCACCGGTTCTTCTCGTCTGCTCCCAGTTCTCAGCTCGACAAAGGCAGCGGGTTCAGCAATGCCGCGAAATGAACTCAGTATGCATTTTGTCGGATGGAGTTTCCAGTATCGCCTATTCTTTGAGATTATTTGTTCAGTGGTTGAACTCATTTCAGTTGGATTAATTGCATTCTGAAGTGCAATGTCAGCCGTGCTTATGAATGTCGTATCATAAACAAAGGCTTTACTTCAACTTCAGTTGCTTTAAATGGGTGTGCGGTTCTTAGAATAACATAACATTTTGCGTTGGTTCCCTTCCGTAGCAATTAGTTCACACAACTTCCAACACTGGATTCAGCAGGATAAAGGAAAGGAAAGCTTTGGAGAAGTTCAATTTATCTATTGGTTTCTAGTACCATGACCTTCAAATAGGTCATAGTGACATGTTACAAGTACTGAATCTGCAGACGTGCCAATGCTTAGAAACTGTTGGACCAATTCTCATGGAACTATGTAACTAACCAGTGTCATCGGCTTGTTCTAGTTGCTCAATGTTCTTTTTTATGTAGTTTGTGAGTAGGTTGATGTTTACCGTGCGACTTTCTGGGAAGCAGTTCGTCAACTTTTCAGCCAAGAAGCTTCTACACATGAACATGTTCGCAGCACATTATGCGGATATTTTAGCGTCATGGAGTTTCTTGCTATCCTATTAAATTATCGATGACGTTTGTGGCGTTCACGTTGTCCAACTCGGCAATATCGATAAGATATCCAGACGTCTACACTCTCTGTTTATAGTTCCCCCAATTCCCACTTTGGAATCTTGCTTATTGACGCGTATATCGAATTTTATTCATTTTCGTCCGTATCTTGAGCTGATACTTGTCTCGCATGTAACCGCGTGACTATTTTCTCATCTGCGGCAGCTGAGCCACATTCACCAAGATAAAGTCATGCTGATGCATAGATTCCACCAGCAAGCTGCTGCCTAGCATCACGAAGTGTGGTGCGGAACTACCTCGAAATATAAATTTATATTGTTCCACTTGATACTGGTTTGAGCAATCTTATTCTTTATGATCATGGTAGTTAACTAACCAGTTCAAATTAGCACTATATATTTAGCTTCGCATGACGCCTTTCGCTTGATAACAAGCGTGGCAGTTGTAAAATAAGACACTACTTATTTTTGCTGAAGGGAACATACATTCAACCGGAGAAGAAACTGAGAACCGAGCTTTAAAAAAAAAACCATTGGGAGGGTTTAACAGTACCAAAGCTGATGATTTCAAGCTCGTTGGAGGAGCTGTCCTGTAGAAGTACCCGTTCCAAGTTAAATAGCTAGTTATTATTTGACCGCACATTGGAACTATGCGCCAAAACGCTGCATACGTTATGTTGTGATGGTCTTATGTGCCACTGTAGTGACGATTAGACTTATGCAATTATAGTTTGGCTACTGACTTACTTGAACATGATCAATCTCCCTTCGGATCATTTTTTTAGTCGCTTTTACACAGAATATACGTCGACCGGATGTATACAAAGTCGGATTTAGTTGCGGGATCTCACCACACGCAACAGTCAGTGGGCAGTCGAGGGGGGGGGGGCGCAAGGGCCCCTCAAGGCGTCGGTGCAGGGCCCCGCAAGGATCCCTTTGGCCGATGTGAAGGGTCCATGAACCGACGAAAGGGGCCCCGGGCTGACAGAAAGGTCCCGGGGCGATGAAGAGGGTTCCGAGTCAACGTAGTGTTGTCAGGTAGATGTTAAGGACCCTTAACGTCTTCTTGGGCTAGGGTAATTTGAAGGGGTTCTTGATTAACCGAAGGGGCCCAGCTAGTTTGAAAGGCTTCCGAGCTGACGGAGGGGGCCCAGAGCTAACATGGAGAGCCCTTGGCCTGTCGGCGAAGCTCAAGCTGAAGAAAGGGCCCCCGTCCATTCTCTACCACCTGCGCCCGAATGTCAGCAGCCGAACACCAACAGCTTCTTTGGCATTCTCTGGAACTGAAATTCACGAACGGACTCTGTTTATCGGGAACCATGCATTGCACGTCCTGTCGTCGTTTCATTCCGTTGTCAGTGGCGGTTCAGGGATGTTTAGGACATGCTGACGGAACGGCAAGCTTTCCATCTTGCATTGCATTTCCGTACAAGGTCTCGTGGCTGTTGGCGGCTGCGGATTTACGAGCGTTGCTGGCTGCCCTTCCATTTCACGCCCACCACGTAAAGCCTGATTGCGATGTTCAGCCGTAAAATTGCCCAGCGATATCACGTGCACTTTGCACCGACGGAAATTGCAAGTGGACTGCCAGCTGGAATGCACCGCGTATGCTATCAGTATCAGGTGCGTGTCTGTGCGTAATGTGCGCCGTGGGGGCACTGTGTGCAGTGTGTAACGACGTCACCAGCTGAGAAATAGATCATAGAGGCGCGCCGTTTGCTTGAAGGGTTGCCACTCGGGCAGAGCCACCATGGGTGACAGCAGGCGCTCGCGCTGGTGGGTGGTAACGCCGCCCCGCCGTGTGAGATCCGAGAGAAAAACGCCGCCGCTACAAGACATTTGCCGCCTTGTTTATTAACGTTTCAGAACGATTTAGGGATAGTGATGTTCACACATTTACCGAAGTGAGCCTTAGTAATACTGTTACACAACCCGCGTCAAATACATCAACAAGAACATCATCAACAAACACAGGCAGGTCCGAAGTGGGACAGGTCCGGTGCTGCGGCCACCCTCCGGTGGCCCACCGAGACTCGCGACTTTTGAAATGGTCTGCACCCCAACGTCCAGCAAACAACGAATCAAAATATCCATCTAAATGGCACTTGCACTCCACACTTTCAGCTTTGTCCCAGAATGCCGCTCGTTACGCTAATTGCCACGCCATCAATTGGGGGTCGAGGGCGGAGTTGCCGACGGCCAGCTCGAATCGTCTCGCAGCTCCGGCTGTTCTCGCCGCAGTCCCATTGGCCCGTCCGGCTGGCAGCCAACAAAGCCAAACACGTGCAGGCCGGCGGCGCTCTCGGAACACCGCCGCTGCTCGCCTGCGCACCCACTGATATCCCAAGGAACACTGAGCACACGAAGCGTGCGACCCGGAGCACGCGCCGGCAACGCATGCTGCACCACACCGATCACAAGCACAATGTAAACAACACACGGATACAACGGTGCGCCCGTGCGCAGACTCGAACCGCCTGCACTCTCCCGTCGGAATGTGCCCGGTGCTCTGGAATGTTGCGAAGTCGTTCGTCACGTTATTGCTCATGTCAAAAGCTCAGCCGACAACACGGCCCGTGACGCACTTTTTACCGGCAGTAAGACATGTGTTATATCAAGTGGTCGCCTGCCTTGGCGTTGGAACAATTCTCCTTGCACAGAATGTACGAGTGATATGACGACTGTGACACCCAGAAAATGCGGGGCAAGTGTGCGTCGCCCACATGTATGTGCGGAACGGAGGGAATATAATTTTGGCTATGATTGAACGCTTATCGGCCGGGAGCTGGAAACGTACCACAAGACAAATGCTCATTCCTTACGAGGCTATATCCTTAGGTACCTCTCCGACTCAAGCGAAACTTCCTACAGCTAAGTGGTACCGCACTAGTTTGCAATTTATCGTCTATGTAACGGTTATTGCATGCATTTCCATAGGAGACATGTTTGCATATTTTGACCAAAGAGCTGCACTGATGGTGCAGGCTTCCACCCATCGTTGACAACTGAAATGAGTTTGAGTCCGTTGGTTTGGTTTTATGAAGTTGGTTTGAGGATGGCACCAGTGACTGTAGGAATTTGATAAAATGGTAGGCAAATTTATCTTCCTCATCAGACGGACAAACATTCCATCGGACCATCAAGATAGATGGTCCATCAAGATTCGGACCATCAAGCTAGATGGTCCGATTTAGGACCATCTATCTTGCACTAGTTTTTTTCGCACCCTGTATTCGTTTGATATTAGGATATGGCTCTGCTGGGATACCTTGATAACATGGAGTAGTTTTTGACATGGATAAAAAGGGCAAAAATAAAAGAGCATGATGCCCTCAAGGGCACACAATTTGACATTTCGGCTTGAAGCCATTTCTTGCTTGCATCACAATACGTTTAACGTCAGATTGGAATAAAATCAGTACCACATCGACAAAATTGATTCTGCCTTGTCATGCACGATCAAGCTGTGTCATAAAAATAAGCAATATGTCCAACCAAGGAGTGGGGATAAGGCAGTCCGATCAACATCCCTAATCTTTACTGATCATAGATTCACTCCCTTGAGAGCACCCAGCACAGGCTGTCGAAGCAGGCCAGCCGGACACAGTGTCCACATGCTCAACTAGGAGCGTCGCGTTGATCTATGGGAAACAAAACCGCCGGCACGGGCCGTACCACCAGAGCAATTTGGTCGATTTCACAGCGTAGGGAGAGAGAAGCCTGTTCCACAGTGCACACGCTGCACGGAACACAGTGCACGGGTGTGGCGGCGAGCGGCGCCGCCGCCCCCACGTGATTCACACGGTGCGCCCCACAAATGCACGAAACAAACTCAATTCGGCGAGTACACGGTGACGCACGACCCCATTGAGCAACAAAGACCGGCGTCCGGGCGATGCGGTCGCTTGTCATGGACGTGCTCTGCGCACACGGCGTCCGGCCGACAGTCGACTGCGGTCGGGCCGGGGGTCCGGCGCCGCCGTGCCCAGTCGGCCGCGGGTCACCACGGTTGCAAGGGTCGCCGCAGGTCACGGCCGTCTGTCACAGGCTATGGCACGCTGAAAGATAGCCGCGCGGCGGCTGAAACGGGACCACCTGGGAACAGAGAGGAAACGCTGCGTCAGCGGAGGTGTTCGCCCTTGCAAGCTGCCTACCAAGCGCGTTCGGTGGATTCAATGTGTAGCTTAGGTGTGGTGTGGTAGCTATATTAAGCGGGTGTCATCTCATTTGTTCACGTTACGTTGCCGTCGCCTATTTATGTGCATCGTCGCACTTAGTTGCTTTTTGGATACATTGTGTGTGTTTACACATATAATTGCCCGTTTTGCGGATACGGTATGCTGACTGCAGCCGCATTTAAGCTTTCAGCTTATACATCAATAATACACAAATGCAAGACCACGTCTTGGCGACGGTTGGCCCATTGCACACAATTAGATGTGCCTCGTCGTTCTTATAAGCCATGGACACTAAAAACACATTACCGAAATGTGTTGATAATGGTTATTGATTAACTGATTTCCGGGTTTCGGTGCACTGGGCTATAAATGGCCATATGGTGTTGGCATGATATATATTGTACAGCGAGGATGTGGGCGAGGCGGATAGCAAGAGTATTTCGATCGGGGCTTGTCGTTGGAACGGAATTTATGTCTTACATTTGGGCTATGTTCTAACTCATCTTTAATTGTTAGTGGAATGAGTGCAGCCGATAAAAGAACGTGACCAGAATAATGGTGCACGATCCCAACATTATATTACACAGTGCAAAGTTGACACAAATCCAAACTTGTTTCAGGCTGTTAATTCCATATCTTACAAATAATATAATGCCACTTCTCACCTACATCTTTCCATGTTTGTTTCTTTATTATGAAAACCGAGCGTTAACAGCTTCGCGGTCTTGTTCGACCGTAGTTTGTAGCATAGAAAATATTGGTAGCATACAAATAAGAGCATTGGTTCAATGTTGTACTTCTTGCGTGCCTGAAAATAGTCGGTGCGTTTCGAACAGTTATCTACCCTTTAGTGCCAGTGTTTGCATTGTCACCATAAGCCGTCGTTAGGGACGCTGTATGAGCGAGTGTCGGGAGACGTGATCAGGCAATTGTTGCGGTGGTGTGTGTTGTGATTACCGGAGTGGTTCTGGGGCAGATATTGAAGTTGACACATGTCATTGTTGTGGAACGTTGGCGACCCGATGCTGAACACTATAGGCGGTGAGACACGACATGCAGCGCCACCGATGCCACCGTCAAGTAGCTCAGCACGTGCATACCGCCACGGAGCGTTTACATTCATAACATAATGTGAGTAGTTCAGCAGCATTATTGTGATAAACCTGTTTCATTCGTAGCTTATGGGCATATTGGCTGTCAGTGGGCGCACTCCGCCCATCATGGAAGCTTACGAAAATCAAAATGTTCAGGTCTCTAGTTCTGTGTAAAAAGGCAGGTGGAACGTTGCAACAGATACGTTATTAAGGCCTGAGGAGCGTCGCAGTCGGATCTGAGCGGAGACCAGAGACCGAGACCAGAGACCGAGACCGAGACCGAGACCGAGACCGAGACCGGAGACCGAGACCGAGACCGAGAGGAGACTGAGACCGAGAGAGAGATAGAGAGGGAGACTGAGATAGAGAGAGAGAGAGAGAGAGAGAGAGAGAGAGAGAGAGAGAGGGAGAGGGAGAGGGGAGGGAGGGAGAGGGAGAGGAGAGAGGGAGAGGGAGAGGAGAGGGAGAGGGAGAGGGAGAGGGAGAGGGAGAGGGAGAGGGGAGAGGGAGAGAGGGAGAGGGAGAGGAGAGAGGGAGAGGGAGAGGGAGAGGAGAGGGAGAGGGAGAGGGGAGAGGGAGAGGGAGAGGGAGAGAAAGCGAGATAGATAAAACGAGAGCGAGAGCGAGATGGGGGGGGGGGACGCGCTCAGATTTGACCTTGCTCGTAGTTACTACGCACATGTAACACGCTCCCTTGGCGGGGTGCCAGTGTGATGTTGCACAAACGGGGGGGGGGGGGGGGCTGCACCAGCAGTAGTGGCGTGGCGGTCACGAGGCGTGACGTAGCGGGGGGATAAGATCTGACCGCACTGGGCCAAAAGCTGGCGTCAGCACCATGGGCGCACCATATGCATGATGGGGTCTTTGACCTATTCCTGTCTGCACTCCCGGCTCGTGCAGGGGCGAATCCAGATAGGGACGGCGTGGTCAGGGGCATGGTTAACATCTCCCACACCAGTGACTATTCCAGGACGCCTGGGGCAACCTGGAACCTACGAGGATCCATGTCCACTCTGTCTCACATCGTTCTGGGTACCCAGTCCAGTGTATAGTTAGTTGGATGGTTGTTGGGGCTCAGGGGCGCATCGACTACACCGGTCCTGTGGCGCCCGGAACATGTACAGGGTTTTCACCACCGGCAAACATTTTCCCTGTACAAATATCTGGTTCTCCTGTTACCGGACTCGGGACCGTATCTAAGTACTGTTAGCTGGTGGAAGGTATCCGAATATTGGGATGGCATAATGCATTGAGATGATACATTTAAGTTTCCTAGAAGTAAGGCTGATCGTCCCAGGAATCCAGTTTGGCGTCACTCGGGTAGAGTGACTCTCTAGAGGATAACTAGACTCTACTCGTTGCCTAGAGGATAACCATCAACCTTATCGAACCCAGACTGACTTTTGCGGATGCTGTCGCTTTATTACCACTTGGTTATGCTCTTATTAACCCAAACATATCACATGAAGATGAGTTCATGTGCATCTAAACAAAGTGCATTACATTGAATAGGCTGGTGTATTTCGCCTACATCTTCAGAGATCGCGGCTATTTTGTTTTCCGCTTCAGACGGTTCTGTTGGCAAGGCTTCTTTCTCTCTGGTTGTTCTTCCAAAACAGTTTTCACTCCAGCTTAAAAGCATCCGTCTTACCCAGTTCTTTTTAATTTTGAAGATCACTCTGGCATCCTTCTAATTTCGTAAAGTAGGCGCAGTCTGGTGCTTCCATTTTGAAATTAACAATTTGGAAATAGGGTGAAAACCCAGGTCGTACCAGCCAAGATAGAATCACTCTAATTATTGCCTTCGCAGAAGCTTAGCAGATTGTTCTGCGATCATAACACTGACGTCGTTAGTACTGTCCAATCATGCTTAATGTGTACAACAGGATGGCAAACAAGTTAAATAAAACCCTAATTAGATCTGTCCATGCTTTCCGCCTTTGAGAGCACACCCGTATATCCACACCTCTTTGATATTCATGAAAGCCACTTAAGTCTATTAGGTACGAAATAATAAATGCGTACCAAAGATCGTGCGTGATTGCAACGCGCAAGTAAGTGCTGATAAATTGCACATGCCTCTTACAGCTTAACGCACATCATGTACCTACATACCCGCTACATGTCGTATCAGATGGTATCTAGAAACTTTGCATAAGTTGGATTCCAGCAAGAGGGCGGTCACGCTCGTACTATGACCGTTCGCAATAGCCTCCGATGGTGACGTGGATGCAGCTGGTCCCATGCGACACCTAGTTCATTTAATATCCATGCCGTCGCCCCTCATTCGACCGGTGCGTCGGCCGTGCGTCGGCCAGTGTGACCGCCCCTCCCCATCGCGCAACTGGACCCGATGGAACACCGTCTGTGCGTCGGCCAGTGTGACCGCCCCTCCCCATCGCGCAACTGGCCCCGATGGGATGCCGATGGAGTCCTGTGGGACGCTGTCTGTGTGCTGGGTCAGTGGACCACCCCTCCCTATCGCGCAACTGGACACGATGGAACACCGTCTGCGCGTCGGCCAGTGTGACCGCCCCCTCCCATCGCACAACTGGATCCGACGGGACACCGTCCGTATATTGGTGAGTGTAATCGGCCCTCCCATCGAGTAAACCGAACCCGATGGGACGCCACCTATGCATTGGTCAGTTTTGTTATACCCCCGCTGTTGGATCCGATGGGACACAGTCTGTGCATGGGTCAGTGGAGCCCCTTCTCCGGCGCGCGCGACACACTGCAGGGACACCACTTAACTCGCTCCGACGTTCCAGCTACCTTAATGTATCTCCGGCTGCATTATTTAGACGGCAAAGAAGGATTGGGCCGGCGCGTCCCCAGGGGTGCCCAGCCTTGTTTATACAGGGACGCCTCGGACTCCGCCACGGTCGGCTGTCGAGGGGGCTTCACGTGGGTGGGACGTGGGGTGTTTATCGCCCACAGCCAGCAGTGCCCCCACCCGTGTCAGTAGGTGGGGGACAGCGGGTGGTGAGCGGAGGCGTCGAACAGGGTGCACCGGCGAACGTTGATCTGGCACCATGCATTGGATCAGTGCGGTGAAGGCAAACTGGACTAATTCATCGAGATGCTGCTCAGTTGGAAGCGTGCGAACAAAAGGTGGCGGTGCTTGATGCAGGAGCCTATTCTTCAATCCATCACTACCTTGCACACAATGATCACAATTGGCTGAATGCATTGTGACACAAGACGGTAGTGTTTTATTTAGTGATGGCAAACTGACGGGGTGGCAGATGGAACACCTTTGTTTGCCAGGACGTGGATGTTCACTAAGTGCATGCTCAATGGAAAGGTTGTATCGCTATGGGACATACACATCGAAGTCGTGCCGCTGAAATGTTGCATCGTTTTAAAACCGCGTGAATAAGTGGTCAAGTAAGCACTTACAGAAAGAGAAAGGCACTCTAGTCTCGGTTAAGATTGGGGTGCATATCCTCAGATTATCAGCATATGCTTACCTATCCAGCTACATATACCTTAGAGTCGCTCAAAAGCATTTGCAACATGGTGCACTGTTCACCAAACTGGGCTTATTCGAGCATCAATCAATATTCCATCTGTCTACAGGCATCCTCCAATTAGCTGTTCACTGCAATTAATCCGAGACTGGACCCAACATTCTGCTAAAAGGCATGGTATGATGGATGTCCCATTGTTCAGACGCACGTTCTGGCATGCATATTAACAACGGGCGTTAGTGCACATCATTAAGCATAATTGGGCCCATGAAATCATACATGACAGCCATCTGCGGATTGCAGTGAAGCTAGCTGGGTGTGTGGCCTAACTTGTGAAGCTTGTTTATCTGTACTGTGAGCAGTGCGGCATGGCTAACAAGCGTGGATGAAACAGATGTAGAGTGGGTCGAGGCCCTCACGAATTATTTTCAGTAGGTGAGTCTAGTGTACCCCCTGGTTCGTGCAGCTTGATATAAATGCACCGTCAGATATTCTTTGAACATGCTGTGGCATGTGGCTGACACTTTCGATGAACACGTCAAGAAATCCTTTGGGCACTTTCGAAAGTTCCAAGCGATTTAATGTAATGCACTTCGTGTTTATTATCGTGCGATGTACATTTGCGTCCGTCTTGCTTTCAATAGGAGGGCATCTTTGCATAATTGCCCTGCCTGCTATTACTGCCAATTGAATAGAAAATGTCTGGCCGTCTCAGGCAACGGCAGGCCATGTGTCTTCCAGACTGATCTCTCAAGAGGGCGTCTTAATGGCCAAAATCTGTAGCGCCGTCAGATGCCCGAGGTCCAGATGCCCACGTCTGGCCCTCCGCTGCCCACGCCTCCCCTCCCCTGCTGACCGGGCAGCTCCGTACAATCGGCCGGGACATGCAAACGGAACGTTTTATTCAATCGGCCCGATGGCCACCGTGGGTCTAGAAGACATCAAGGTCTCGAATAGAAATGGACAAATCCCTAAGTGAGCCAAACTGCTGCTTGTGCTCTTTGGGAAATTGAACGGTCGATGGACGAAACAAATTTACAAGATTGAGGATCCTTCCGAATTCTCTCCTAAATGTCAACGAAATTAAATTCCAGTGTATGAACGAAATCGTTAAAGCACAACATTAGAATAATAAAAAACGCGCCCGATAATAAAACTTTAATCGATGCACTTTGCCAAATTGCTGAGATAATTCCTAACTGGTGTCCCGTCCAGATATACGAGGTGCTTCTTCTCCAATTGAGCTCTAGGACGGAACGAACCGGGACCACTCTGTAGCAAAAGGCTTCGTGAGTCGCAACGGGCTGAAGAATGGCAGCACTGGCGGGCAATTCCCAAATTGAATAGCTCGTAGTGCTAGTTAGCCTTGCATACAACCGGTGTCCGTTTTCCTAATCTGGTGATTATCGAGGTGCACCCAATTAACTGTTCCTTTGAGTGCGCAGTGTGAGCTTACGTTGAACAGGCAGATGCTGTTGCGCATGTACATTCTTGGAATCCTTGCATTCTTAACCGGCAATCGTTCTTTTTCACCACCACGCCACTAATACGGAAATGAGGAGATGTATGCTCCCGTTCGCTTGCTCCTGTCGCCTTTAGCAACATATATTTGGTGTGATTTTGGTTTGTCTCGGCCAGATAAATAAAAAAGAATAGATATAATGCTCTAATCGAATGTTTTAAAATGTTCTTCGAGTCGTTTCCCTAATAATGAACAAATGTGCTGTCTTTCAATTCATTTATGTATCAATTTTTAATATATTTACATTCATACTGTTGAAACGGTTGGAGTTGTTTTTACCCCCCCCCCCCCCACCACCACCACCACCACAGACATCCGGTTTATTAGCTTCAAAGTTATGATTGGCCTGGTTGGATGTGGGCCCGGGGCGAACCCATAAGCCTGACTGGGGTGTAACTAAACAAACCTTCCAATTTGGAAAATGTATAACCATATTTAAACAGCTAATATTCGTCGTATAAATATTTCATAAATATTATGTAACAATATTTAAACAGCTAATATTTGTCGTATACATTTTTTTCCGATTCGTAATAGGTATGTTTAAAACAACATTTGTGTCATAAAATATTCTTAGAATAAAATGTCCTCATCTGCGCAACAATCAATTCAAGCAATTATACGCATATATCCAGCTGTGAGCGTGCACAGAGGATTCAGTCGGAAGATCTATGCACTGGAATCCAGCTGCGAGGGTTCATGTATGAGTCCAGGAGGTGGGTATACACACGTGGGTCCAGCTATGAGAGTCCACACATGAGCCCAGTCGTGAGAGTCCTTGTATGAGTCTAGCTGCGATAATGCGCACAGGGATTCGGCCGCGAGAATCCATATACGGGTCCAGCTGTGAGAAGAACCTTGGGCTCTTTTATGCCGCACTTGACCGTTTGGTCGTTTAGCTTCAGCAGCCTCTCAAGCCGATTGGTCGCGGGTGAACTCAGTAATCAGGCGGTTGTGTGAATCAGAGTCCGCGATCTTGTGACCACGAGTCGAGCACACTGACCACCAGGCTACCGCGGCTGCCAGTACAGCTGACAGTCCACGCATGAGTTCAGTCGTGAGCCTGCACACGAATACAGCTGTAACTCCATATAAAGCCAAGTTGTGAGTCCATATATGAGTCAAGTTGTGAATCCATATGAGTCACGTTGTGAGTCCATATATGAGTCAAGTTGTGAGTCAATATATGAGTCATGTTGTGAGTCCATATATGAGTCAAGTCCACATACAAATCCAACTGCGACATTCGACGCGCGAGTCTCTAGCAGTGAAAGCTCCCGGAGGTCAGTCGCGGAAGTCCACAGCTGGGTTCGACCATGGGAATGTTCAACTAGTCAAACTATGTGAGTTCACACATGAGTCCAATTGTAGGAGGGAGTCGACACACGAGTCCGGCCGTGTGGGAGTCCATGCATGAATCCGGCCACCGGAGCACACACACGAGTCCACCCGTCAACACAGATAGAAGCAGCTACGGAGTCCATAGGAGGTTTTCACATAGTGCTGCCGCAGAGTCCACAACCCATTGGAGACCAGGCGTGCGTCCAATCCGTGCCAGCTTGTGCCAGGTGCTGCAGCCTCCCCTGGATATTCGTCTGTATAATTCAATGATTTCGCCTTATAACGACACTATAATGCAGGCTAACCCATTAACTAAATAAAGCCAGACTCCCTGGAGGACCAATAAAACGTTAAATTCAATTGTGTTTCCATTACCTAGATGGGTATCAGCTATACGAGTGGCTTTTATTCTGATTGCACCGCAGAGTTTGGCTATGAACAGATGGTACACGGAATTAGGGGATGTATTTACAAATTGGTCCGCGGCGGCGGGTTGCTATCATCCAACTACCTATCTAATATGTGTAAAAGCATCATGAATATTGAATTGCCTTATATGTATACGTTCGGCGTCGGCGACTGGTGCCGTAGCTCGGCGAATCCAATCGCCAATGGACGGCCGACTGAACTCACTGGGCCATTGTTGAGCTGTGCTCCGACATCAGGCCATCCGGCGGTATGCGGCGATAGTACGTACAAAACGCGACACGCGAGCATCCGCTGACCAGCCCGCAAAGCCAGGCCGATGCGAGTCAAACCCACCGGAAAGGTTTGTGTCAGCTTGGTGGTGGTTTGTCCTGCCCGTGACGTGACAGTGTTGTAGTCAGACTGCCTTTAACGTGGCAGTGTCGTAGTCAGACTTCCCGTGACGTGACAGTGTCGTAGTCAGACTGCCCTTGACGTGACAGTGTCGTCATGACGTGGCAGTGTCGTAGTCAGACTGATCCGCGGCGTGGACGTCTTGTGTGAGGATTCCTATGGTTTGGCAGGGACTGACATCTATGTTTGGCTTGTTAGCAACTGATCTGTGCTTCTTAGCCAGTCAAAACCGGAGTCAGCCCTTTGGAAGAAAAAGAGCGTATGCAGTTTAATTGACTATGCAGTTTAATTATTTCACGACAGCATTGCTGGCAACGATTCACTAATCATCACGGTATGCCCAACTACTTGACATTTTTTGGTCAGCGAATGGCGGTTTGATGGAAGTAATTAGGAATTACTGATAATCAGAAATATGGGCAGCATACTTATATTAGTTACCATTGGTGATCGAACGCATTCTGAAAGCTTCTTTGCCACTACACGCTATATAGTGAGCATGTGCGAGACATACTATTATTTAGCTTCAGTAAGGTTTTTTATTACACTCGGTGCCTATTGATAATTCATGTAGGAAATCGCCTGGAATTTGTGAAGGTGTTGAATATTGTGGGGAACCGAAGTTAAAACAACAGCGCGTTTATGGGAGTTTCAACAAATCTAACAGTCATTGAAACACAAAAGGTTATAACTTTATTCTGCTAGGAGCTAGCAGCATAGCGCCCAGTGAATTATGACAACTAGTGCAATCACATGAGGTCGTGGGTTAGCCAGGCGGATAACGAATTTCAAAGCTCGTGAATGTGCACTGAGCAGTAGCGTACCGTCTTTTGCATCTTCTGTACAACGTACCGTCAGGTAGTAACACGGTACGTGCAAACGGACAATAGCGAGCCTGGCATTTGTGTGACGTCATGAAGAATGCTCATATTCGACAACTCTCTCTTGGTTTCACCAATTCTGCGGCTCCGTTGCTGTTACGTACTGAATGGCTACTGATCTATCGGCTTTCCGCCTGACCGTTCCGTGTTCTATTTCTGGGTGTTTTGTGCTGTAAGTGTTTCTTTCGTGCACCGCGCTATGTCTGCAATGTTCAGTGTATTGCGGTCGTTACGCTGCGTTTCAGTGGTCTAAGCGTCGCTTCAATTACACGACTTGAGCACGTTTGCGACAGATGCACCACAGGTCTACAAGTTACAAGTTCCAGTCAGGTCGGCACTCGGAAATTATCTGGATGCGGATCCTCTGTGGAAATGTCTACCGATTGCAGAAACCAACCAAATCAGCTCAAAAGCAATTGCATTGTTTTTGATCCGACAAACATTTTCCTCACCACCTTTGGTCGCGAATTAAGTGGACATACATGTCACTGGTGGAAACGCGCCCGTCAACGCACGTTTTGCCGCCAGTAGCTTCGATAACAAGGCATTGTGAAATGTCCTGCGCAGTGTGTAATGAATGTGACGTGCCAGGGCTAATAGTACAATATGACGCATTTAGTGTACAATGGCTATGGAATTCCTGGGTTGATAATGACTATGACCTCGCTTTAAAATGGAGATGTTGAACGGGAATATAGCAAGCAAGAATACGTACGACTAAAAAGCCTCCAACCAGCACGCATGTCTGCAAAATGTGCAAGTATTGCCCATAACCTTGGTAGAGGTACATTGAAAGCACTCCTGTGATGCTGGAATAAGCATCAATATGTGGCAGCTTCAATTCAGCATTCTCAGAACTACTCAGATTACGATTTTCAGCTCACGCAACGTCGCCTCGGAGTTTGAGGCGTCGCACCACCACACAAAGTCGGGACAGGTAGCGCTCTGTACATCCGGAGCCGTCGCGTCGGCACCCATCGCATCGGCCTTCTCGGGCCCGCGGCTTGTTCCCTAGATCCGACATCTTCTCTGTGTGCACTGGGCTATCGGACATCCTACTTCGTTGAACAGTTTTTTTAACAGGTGAAAGCCGCACTGCAAAGCGCGACCACTTTCCACCAGGAGCCTTACCTTCAGCTAGTCGCGTTGTCGCCGCGGCCGTCCGACTTTGCCCTTTTTGACGGGCGGAAACAGCTTGTTGGCGTCTTGTTCGCAGACGGGCGCGCCGTTCACCAGCAGGTAGCGGTCGCCGCGCGCCAGCGTCGCGTGACACTTGGAGCAGGAGAAGCAGCGGATGTGGTACACCAGACCGCCGCCGACGCGCATCACGAACTCAGACGCGGGGATGCCCTGGCCGCAGGCGGAGCACACCCCGCAGTGGCCGAACATCCTGCCGGAACAGGTCAGCGTCAGTGCCGAGGTCACGGCTCGTCTGACATACTCGCCCAGGTGCGTCAGATCAGTACTGGGGCAAGGGCCGGTCTCAACACCACTGCCTAGGCGGGTCAGGTCAGTACCGGGGAGGGTAAGAGAAGTCTCACACCATTGCCTGGGAAGATCAGGTCAGTATTGGGCCAGCTCCGCAACCATGCATGGTCAGTTCAGATCAGTCCCAGGGTCGGGTCAATCCAACACTTCTGCTTGGATTGGGAGGGGGTTAGCGTCTGCACACGGTGCAAGGATCAGAGAGGACACCTGACCGCGTAACACAAGTCAGGGACATGACACCTGACAGTAGAATGTAGGTCAGGGAGAGGATTCAGATCAGACGGAGGTATCACACGTGGTGGAGTTTAGGCAGTGGATGCATAGTCGTGGGGTGGTGCAAACGAAGACAGTCGCATTTCTGCTGGGCGCTGGTGGTTACGGCAGAAGGGAAAGTGGAAAGGTTAGGAAAGAAAGTTAGAAAGAGGAAAAGTTAGACTTTGTTGTGGAAAGCATTGACCAGTGATCAGTGCTTTGATCAGTGATCAATGATTTAGTCAGTGATCAATGCATGTGACAGTGATCAGAAGTCACAGTTACGGACGGACAAATGAAAAGCCATTCTCAAATACTTTTTGTTTAAAGAACAATACTGGCAGTCCACAAAATGTGTGCAGTATAATGAACATTTCTAGGAAAAAAATAATGTTCACACTCCAGGACATCGGAATAGTACGCCCGCCTCTTTCGACGAAGGCGAAACATCCTGAAAGAAGAGGAAATACACTGTCCCAGGGGAATACAAATCCATGCAATTTCCTGCACTTTATCGCGTTCTGACCCGCCTCTCAGAATGATTTTGCTTCGGGTATCAAATGGAAGAGATGGAAACTCTGCAGGGAACCGCAGTTGAGAGAGCCGGGAGAAACTGAAGGAAGGTCGCTGAGAGTCGAGAGAAGAATAAAGAAAAACGGAAGTAACCAAAGGAAGGTTTGAGAGCCAGGAGAAGAGACGAGATAGCCGGGGGAAGCTGACGAAAAGTCGCTGAGAGCTGGGAGAAGAGTCAAGAGAGTCGGCAGAAACCGAAAAAAAAGTAAATGAGAACTGAGAGAAAGACGAGAGAACCGATAAAAACCGCAGCAAAGTCGCCTCTGTTCGGCGAGACATGAAGTAATTTGTATTTGTGGTTATGCACTGTTCGAAGTCCCGGGGCATCATCGTGGGAGGGGATGAGCAGCATCAGTTGCTAGAAATAAATATAGATATGCTTAGAATGTGCCCAGGGGTGGATTTAAGGGAATGCACAGGGGCATGTGCTCACCTAAAAAGAAAGAGACAAGGTGGCGCCTCTATAGGAGTGTTTGAGTGCACAATGACCTCACATATATTTTTTTCACCGAAGGTGCCCTTCTGAGTAGGGAAGTTCAGTCTCCACGGACACGCGAGTGCACCCTCTTGATGTTTTTCTCCATCAGTTGGGTCCGCCCGGGGAAATTGCGCCTCTCTACACGAGTCATTCCTGGATCTGCCCCATCGCGATCAAATTCCTGGATCTGCCCTTGAACGTATCATGCAAGCACCATACACGCAAGCAACACGAAGTCTATTTATAACAGCACGGCATGTGTTTAGCCTGCCATGGCACACGATGTATCGCCCACAGCATCGCATGTGCTTCGGCACCGGCTTGAACATGTTCGAGCTCACAAACCAACAATCTCTAGACGCTTTGAGTAGCGGCAATATGCGCTGAGCATGCAATCCAACTCTCAGTTCGTCATTCGTGGCATTAAATGCTCCATTAAACCGGCTAACGTCGCACTAACGGTCAGTTAGTTCCAACGCCGTGACGTCAAATGTCCGCTGGTTCCGGTCGGCACCGGCCAAACCTGTCGTACAACGGGGGTGGACTGTTGAAATGTGCGAACGAAGGCTGTCACTGTTCACCTGTCGTGGATTGACCCGGTATGGGACCTGTCGTGGCCGCAGGTCCCAAACCGGGGGAGCCCCCCTCGGTCACACCAGGCTGCCTGTTGACGTGGCACGTGCTCCGCCGACTAATGGACACTGAACGTCGGGCAGATCAGCAACGCCGACAGGTCCATCTACATGGCCAGCTGCGTGTCGGTGGCGCGAATACTCTGCATATTGAACCGCTGGCGAATGGCAGTTTTGCAGGCCCTGAGGCACTCATAGCCCTTGTAAGGCATCCAGAAAATGAACATGCATCATTTTGAGGGAACATCCATAATACTCCAAGTTACCATATGAGTATATTCCAAACAGATCTCTGAGCTCATCAGCACCATCATCGGATTCCTAGATACTGCGGGGAGGAATCTTAGTCGATGATAAAGTGGACTGTGTTGAGAGGCGTACGACACGTCTCTGGAGCACCAAAAGACACGCTCCCTACCAACACATGTATGCTCAATGATCACGGCGGAACCAATGAGTTGCTGAGGCGCTGCGCCCGACATAATCTAACGTCAAACTTGTGGCGTTGACGTGGATGAACGGCTTCAACGCAGCCTCTGGCACAGACATAGTTATTAGGAAGTGGGGATGGCCCCATATATTCGAGCCGGTGTCCTTCTGGCTGGATAGAGATCCCTTTCTGACTCGATTATTTGGGTTAAGGGCTCGTTGACTACATTGTCATCTATAACCCCGCTGAGTGGAGAAGGCAACCCCCTCCAGCACGCTGAAATCCCCTCCCAGCGACTTTTTTTTCAGACGAATGTGCCCCCTAAAGAAAAATGCACTCTCAGGAACTCACGGGTGCGCCCCACCCTAGAAAATTCCCCAATTAGTGACGCCCCTCCATTCAAGCTGGCAAACCCTGAAAATAATCTTCCATAACGTTCCTGACGCTCCTACACCACTGGCCTCTGGCCTCGAAATCCGACTGTGTCCGCCGCTGCTGCCTCCACGTCTCCCTCCTCACACCCACCGGCACGTACCCTTGTCACATGACGCCGTCCTTGTGCTCGAGAACACAGCTACGGACACTACAATCCAGCAGCCCAGCGCCAAGCGTTCTGCGGCTGTAGTAATTCCGACTCGGTGACGATTTCCCGATTAGAAGTTAGCACCGGAGGATCATTAGTCTCAATGGCCGGCCGGCGCCAAGGTAAACGATATCGCCGCCGGCCATTCAGCCGACACCTACGGTGACATCATTACCTGCCGCTAATACCGGCCGGCGCTGGAGGGGCGGCCGACAAGCGATGGGGCCGGCGCCGAGGGGCAGGCTAATTGCCCGGCCGGGGGCGGTCTACTACCGGCCAGCGGCGCGTCGTCCGGTGTTGTGGTGCTCAACACCGCGCATGTCGATCGCGGGAGTGACGGCGTGCCGACAGGCCCACCAGCGGGCACAGTCATGCTCTACCGCGACCTCAGACACGGCTGCATGACCACTGCAGTCGATGCGCCCTTAAACTTCCGACCCTAAACACAGATTGGTTCAACCGGGACCTCAGACACGATCCGACTCCACCGGGACCTCAGACATAGACTGACCGCACCGAGACCTCAGACATAGACTGACCGCACCGAGACCTCCGACACAGACCGCCCCCACCGGGGCATAGACCGGCCTCACCGGACCAGACCGAGCCCCGCCAGCAGTCCTCGTACCAAGATCGAACCGCGTCGGCAGTCCTCACACCAGACCGAGTCCCGTCGGCAGTTTTCATACTGGTCAGAGCCCCTTCAGCGGTCCTCGCACCGAACCGAGTCTCGGCAGCCGCCCTCGCACTGAAACCAGCCTGCAGGCCCGCAAACTGGTTTTGCAATGCCTCCCAGTGCGATCGAATCTTCAATGGACTGTCACATTTTTGCATAACTAAGTGGTGTGGTGGGGACCGGCGGGCACTAGTAAGGCTATGGGGTGCTTGTCCAACTCTAGGCTAGATAGCGCAAATTGGCACCATGACAATATCTGGCGGTACATTATGAGAGGCCCGCTGCAGTTCCTGCGGAGCAGTGACGTCACACAGATCGTCTTCAGATGCTGGTCTGAATGTTCTATTGTTCTCGAAAGATGCAATTAGTAGACGAGGATTTGAAAAAATGGCGATGTGTTGGCTGGTGGATATGATACAAAGAATGGCATATAAAACTGCATATTCCAAACCAAAATTGAGAACATGGGTTTGAAATATGGGACGCGTGTTGAAGGGAACAAAGCAGACATAGTAGTCAGAGTGTGTGGTTATATTAATAGACTGCGTAAGGAGCCAAAAAGGCAAGACTCATTCGCCGATGCCATGAGGTCTGCCATCTCCCTGTCAGTTGGCGAAAATGAAAGTATGTGTTCTTATCGTTTCGCATGAATGTGCCTTTCAGAAGAGATATTCCGCTTCCGGAAATATGGGCAGATACAACCTTCCCCCTCCCCAAAGAAAAACCAATTTCGCTATCAATCGCTCGTTGTGTGCATGCCTGACAAGAAGCCAAACAAGAGGGCAGCACAGCACTCCGTCAACGTACAAACAGAACAGCATATCACACCGTCAGCATGCAAACACCGACGTAACACATCACTCCGTCCACGTACTAACAGAACAGCACATCACTCCGTGAATACGCAAACACGGGGACAAAACATCACTCCGTCCACGTACAAACAGAACAGCACATCACCCCGCCAGCACACAAACACTGAGACAACACGTCACTTCGTGAACGTACAAATAGGAGAGCACATCACTCTGTCAGCTCATAAGCACGAAGACAGTACACCAGGGTTGGTTTGATATCTTGCGATCCTGGATACGGAGAGGAAAAAGTGAGTTATCGAATTTGGATACTAATATTATTTCGCTTGATGGTGCCGTACATTCCAATTTGTGCATTCAAATGAGTGTTGGGCGTTTTATAAAGAAGCAGTAATTCTATAGTCATTGTCAATTGGCACGATTCACGGTTGGGCAAGAGAAGATATTATAAGTTCTGAAGAGGAGAATGTTATGGACGACACAAATCCAGGAACAGCCTATTTTTCCAAGCCTGACACTATGTTAGTCCATAAACACGACGACAGTACACCACTCCATCATTGCACAAACACGAAAACAGCGCATCTCTCCGACAGTGCACAAACACGAGGACAACACATCTCTCGTCGGTGCATAAACACGAGGACAATACATCCCCTCCGTCAGTGCATAAACACGTGCTGATAAACGGTCGCCACTCGAATTATACGCGTGTTGTCGTACCGAAGCCGTTCGAAAATGTCACACAGGGGAGAATGTGCAACGCCCGGCCTGCGGCCGGGGAGGAGGCGGTGTCGACCGTGGCCGGCCGTCCGGGGGGCCGTGGACGAGGCACAAACACGCTGCACCTGGCAGCCAGTCATTACGGCCGCGTAATCGGAGCAATTGACCCGCTCAAAAGCGGCCGGACACCAAAACTATAACGGCCCCCTGGGCCGCGCCGACTGGCGCCTAGCGCGGCCGCAGTGTGGCTCACATCGTGGTCGATATGCAAGCCGGGCAATACCTGCCGATGTAGTATACTTCATGCGCGGTGTATGGATGAAATGTAATGTGTAGGAGATACGACAGTGGTAGACGGCATGGCTGAAGAAGTCAGGGTAGCAGCAAGCGAGGGATATCACAGCAGGCACAGGTAGTCATCAACGGTAGTGGGCACTATACTTTATACTGGTGGTCAGATTATCTGCCATAGTTGCTGGTATTATGCATAGCAGGTATTGCGAAGTGGATAGATCTATATGTGAGGAGACCACACTGGTCGATAATAACAGTTATCCCACCTGATGTGTCACGCTGCCGGGGATAACGATCAGCACGTTTGGCAGGCAATACGGTCGGCGATAACCGGCGGAAGGGATCATATCCGGTAAGCAGTGGTGGGTCAGCCAGGGATACAGGCCATGTCCGACTTTCACCAAAACACTAGAGTTGATACTCGCAAGCAGTGCTTATATTTTTATATACAGAAAGCTATTCCTTTAGTACAAGACCAACCAGAAATAAGATATGAACTAAACATTAAGCTACAGGAGTGACAATTCGTATCTTGCTGGGAAAAATCACCGATCAGCTTCCTTTTCCAGCCAAGTATTTTCCAGTTGCGTGGACCCTAGTCGCAGGAGGACTATAACCCAGCAATCGTTCATATTGGCTGCAGCATTGCTAATGTACCACGAACCTTCATAACAGACGTCCAGTAGAACGAAGTTATCACGCCGGCGGTAAATGTTCTACGCAATTGGAAATGCAAATGAATCCTCGATTGCTCGAAAACATAGGTATCAGCCACACGACCTCAGATACATGGTGAATAATCACAGCCAACCAACATGCATAAAAATGCCCTAGCAGAAAATAAATCTGCGCTGTAGTTTTAACTAGCATAGAAATGGATGCCGGTGCACTGCGCCGTCATCCCGATGGCGCTATCAGCGATATATTGCGAGTGCCTGGAAGAGCACCCGGCCTGTGTCTTTATACAACGTCAGGAGTCGAGTTCTCCGTACAAATAGGGCATTTTAGACAGTCTCCAACAAAGCACATCGACGGTATCATTCCATCTGGCGGCCTACATATAGTGAGCGTTTTGTCAGCTGCCGTCGGAGCTGCACGGAACGGTGCACGCGTGTGCACCGACACCGTACATGCCAACTGCACGGTGCACTCGGTGTGCACAGTGCACCGTACGTGCGAGCTGCACGGTGCACGCACACTGGCGCACGGCTTGAGTCTGGGTGTCGGCTTCACGTGGAGACGCGATATGGATGGTGGCAACACACTTACACTCACACCCACATCCACAACCTAAGCCTGAACCTAAAGCTTTACCTAGAAATGTCGCATGGTACATACTTCTTCTAGTGGTCTGACACGATTTTAGATGGTGTTTTTCTTTAAATCCGTTTCCAAAAACCATCGTAGATGTCATACGACAGTGTGGAAGATAAGGGTGTCGATAAGGATGAATCGGTCCGACATGAACTGCTCATTGCCGACACTACTCTTCATCACCAAGACCAGAGTCGGTGTTCCGCACAGCACTTCGAACAGAAAATACGACGGAAACGTTGTAATCCCGTCACCAATATCACGTTTTAGAATCCATAGTCGGCACCTCAAGGATATCCGCGAGTGGGGATTTGCTGTTGGCTACAGGTGGTGGTTAACAGCCAATCTGCCGGTGGTCTACCAGCTGCAGCTGACCGCGGCCGGCTGTGGCTGACCAGCTGCAGCTTGCCGTGGTCGGTTGTGGCTGACCAGCTGCAGCTGGCCGTGGCCGGTTATAGTTGACCAGCTGCAGCTGGCTGTGCCCGGCCGTGGCTGACCAGCTGCAGCTGGCCGTGGCCGGCCGTGACTGACCAGCTGCAGCTGGCCGTGGCCGGCTGTGGCTGACCAGCTGCAGCTGGTCGAGGCCGTCCGTGGTTGACCAGCTGGAACGATAGCGGCAGTGAGCGAATGCAGTGACAGCTAGACGTACCAGCGCAAAAGATCTCCACAGCTATCGATCATCTTCGGCTGCCGGGGTATTGTTCGGCGTGGCTGTTTATCGGGTCATCACGCGTAGGCGACCGGAAATGTGAGTCGACAGGCTACGACGCGCCGCTGTGATTGTGTGCGATGTCTCTAAAGACACTGGTCCGGCTGCTCGGTCCGTTATTGTCGGCATCTTACAATCCGGCTAACGACGACATGCACTCGATCTAAGTGCATTGTCTTGTTCATGCTCTTCAGCTTGTTCTTCTTGTCACGAGGTGACATGCACAGCCCAAGCCATCCTCGGCCTTTGATGTGGAATGCATATGTATAGCCAGCATGCAAGGTGCTAAACAACTAATTGATGTGTAACAATATGTGACCAGTAATACCATTGCAAGAAAAACAAAGGTTATGATGGCAGAACTTGAAATAAAAATGCAACCTTAAACAAGGACGATATTGCTCATTGGTGTACTTGAAAATCTTACCAGATAAAAATCGTTCGCCTCGAAAAGTTTCGATTTTCGTTCCTTCATACAAACGTTCACTGGCTATTTCTCATGATGACGGTGTAGGGAGTTCCTTTTACAGGGGATATGCCCACTATAGACCGATAATGTCGACAGATTTGTGGGATGTTTCAAGAGAATTGCAACTACATCAGGGGTTACAATACATTTTGACTGTTGCCTGTGCCGATTATATATATCTACAAATCTGGAAGTTTGACGACAAGGCCACACTGCATTTTTATAATGGTTCCCATGTCATAATTGTTCCTGCATGTAGCCTCCACAACCTCCAAGTAATTGTAAGTAGTTCCTTCCTCCATGATCTCCAAGTAATTGTGAATTGACCACAATGCTTGTGGAGCACGTTTCAAGTGCCTTGGAGAAAGAGTTTTGACACTATGTGGCAAATACCGCCACAGATGAAAACTATAAATTGCCACCCACTCGGGGCTTACTATTTCTCTGGCATCGGCCTTCTGCGGTTGCGTGCAAGCCTCTAGACCGCTAGGAAACCGTTGCTACAGTTCGGTACTGCCCGGTAAAATTCAGACCCGGACATGCTTTGCGTGGAGGAGCTCGGTCGGCTTAAGAAATACTAGCATGCTATTTACATTAGATGCACGCTAGCGTATATTCTGTTCTCTGGCACAGCTACGTCTTAATTTAAATATTAGCGCTGGCTCTGGCATATTTTTTTAGTTCATGTCATGAATGACAATAACTGACTTATTTACGAGATAATGCAGGACTCTGTGGTAGGGTTTAGGAACATATTAAATGGATCGGCTATGCAGTCACTATCAGGACTCCTTGTTAGGGTTCAGTGGCGAATTAAATGCACCGGCTATACGGCAACTTCCAGGACTACAGGAAGCAGGGAGTTTGGAATAAATTTTCCTCGGGTAGAATACATATGAGAAAAAAAATCGAATTGTAGAATCCATTCTTCAGGAGGCTGGCGTCCGAAACATGGGCGGATGGAGACATTGAGCCTTCCGACATTCCCAACATTTGACACCTCACGACTAAAACGATCAAATGCAAAATAACATTTTGTACTGAATGCTTTGTAACCGGTGCAATATTTCCAAACACATTTGGACTTATTCGGAAATAACAATCGTACGAAACACCGAAGCCAAGTCAAAACTGTATACGTACAGCGTGTATTGTCCTGACGTTCAGGACTTGATATGACGACGATTAAGTGCATCATCACTCCAATGATGATTCACTTATGTGCAAGTGAATCATTGGACAGGTAATGTCACTAGCCTGTAAGATATGTCGAGGAATACAACATGCAGCACAGTTGACACTGCAATAAAACTCTGGGAAGTAGTAGTGTCTTTGAAAAACCTGCATTATTTCATCCCATCAATAGAGCAGAACGAAGTGCCTATCTCATGGGCTCATGAATCATAGTAACCTATACCATATGTAAATTAGTATCCAAGTATGGGACCTGCTGAGAATGTCTTCCTCACCGTACTTCGGCCGGCTTCATCGCTGATGTTTTGTGCCGGCCAGACTCGGTACTATTCCGAAGCGATCCGAGCGGCAGGGTGAGCCGGCCTCCGAACACGTAGGTCCCCTCGGGACCCAGAGATCCCCGCTCCGACAGGTCCCGCGGGAGACGACTGCACAACGCTCGGAGGCGCGCTGCACTGGCGGCTATGATCGCCGATCAAATCAGAGCCCGCCGCCGTCTGATAAAATAATATTATCTCGAGAAGCCGGCGAAGAGCTTCCGCGGTCGTTTGGAAGTCGGACGGCGATCAAGCAGCTGGGGAGACACTGCGGTGGGTTTTTCTGCCGCGTAGTAGGCCCAGCTATGATTTCTAACGGATGGGATGGTGCTTCTCGTACTTCAAATACTTTTTTTTTCCAAAACGTAGGCTACCCTGCCACCTAGGAACTTCTCCTATAATCCTGATTAAAAATATCAGGCCTGCACTTCCGGAAGGAGCCATCACGCCTTTAACTTTTCCTTTGGTTGAGTTTCGTTACTACGGGAGCTAAAGTTCAAGATTATCAGTTAAGTAGGTGCTGATCACGGGAAAGAGTAGTGCGCCCAGCGTGAGCATTTCTCCATGAGAACTTTTAGCGGAATGACTGTACGAACAACTTCATTCCTTGATTAATGCATGCATGCATGCATGCTCTCCAACTTGAACCGCCATCTCCATTCCTTTCTATCAGTCTATCTGTCTCACTGTCTGCCAATCTGCCTGTCTCCGTATCACTGTTTCACTATTCTCCATGTGCCACCCTTCCCCTCTTTCTCCCTGCCTCTCTTCCTCTCCTCCTTGCCTCTCCCTTCCCCTCCCCTGTCTGCTTCTCCCGTAGCTGCCAGCCGGCGCTATGCCTGCCATGATTGAAGGTCACTAATTGCCCAGTACCCGCCTCAAGACGGGCTCATCTCATCAAAAATCAACGCGCACGCCGGGAAAGCTGCACATGTACGCCGAGAAGACCGGCCGGCACTCAGCTCTGTGACGGGGTTGCCCGCCTGGCACGCCGGTCGTGCGGATGCCCGCAGCCGACCGATGCCGAACTGGCGCGTGCCGGCCAGCGGGCCGCGGCAGCTCGCGGCGGAGACATCGCTGTAGATCTGTATGATACGTGCCACAGAGCCCACCGTCTGCCACGGCTGGGCTCGCGAGCTGCTCGCCGCCGCCGGCGAGGCGAGCCGATTTGCACGCGGGCCGGTCGGGGGTGAAATACGCCCGCCAGCGTACAATGGGCTCCGAGCTGGCACTCATGCACCGAATGATGACGGCTGCGATGCATGTGGCTGCAGAATCCCGACACCGTGTGGCAGCAGAGGAGGCCGCCCGGCAAACTTCGAAGAATTTCAACGCTACAGTTATTTGTGCTATAGTCCTGATTGTAAAATGCCCTAAAATGGTTCCACGACCATCAAACTGGCCTAATCGATGATGATGTGCCAGCAGTTCGTTGTGGTTCGATCCGCAGGAAAAATCGGAACCCCTTTACCCGTTTCATACGGCACCGCGCGGCAAATATAAGCAGCTGATAATCATCGTTGCCGCACTTTCTCCTGGATCAAGCTCTAATGATGATGATCGTGACATGGTTTAATCAAGCATGACCTGAAGCTCGAGGATATTCATGTGGCGCCTCTGCTACCTAGAACCTTACGTCTCTGGTGTCTCGCTTTTCAATCGATGTCCGCGCACTTCCTTGTGCAGCTGCCTGTCGTAGTCCAGGCAGAGGTTTAGTTAGTACTGGGGCATTGCCGTAACGGGTAGTAAGCATGTTGTAGGAATCATGCATTCCGTTCACGGAGCACATTGTGCAAAGCCGTAATGTTGTGCGTTAGTTAAAACTATCAACATTTGCAAGCAGATCGATGCAATTGAAGCATTTGTGAAGTCGCAACTGCAAGTGCAGCAACAAACCAACACGTGGTTAATTGCTGGCCGAATAACTAACATGGCTCATTGTTATCTTAAATAACTGCATGATTCACACCGGCATTGAGTATACTTAAGGACCCGTTGGCGTGCCTCTCCTCGGTGCGCTTCTGGAACTTCGCCTATAATTAGTGGTAGTCAGGTCTGGCCCTGGCTTGCGTTCTCTGGCCACGGACACAAATATTGTGGTATTGAGCGTGGCTGGACGTTGGTGGGGTTTCTTTCAGTCAACACAGGCGGCGGGCATTGAATCAGCATGGAAAACAGGCGCCGCAAATCGATCGGCGAATATGATTAATTCTCACCTTTGTCGGTTTTATGTGCACATGCCTCGGCGCAGGGCCGCCAATAAAAGTAATGCCCCAGCCATAATGATTCGGCGGCCCACCAGTTTGCACCCGACAAAAGCGTCATCGAATATGGATGGCGGAGATACATCACGGGTCATGCGGGGCTCGGGCCGCCCGTCAACGCTCTAAAAACGTATATCGACCCGACAGAGGGCGCCCCCGCAGCTGGCCGGGCCACGCCGACACCGGGCCGCGGCCTCCAAACGGGCCCCGGTGCTCTCTTGTTATCGCGCGCGCAGCAGAAGAATTAGCTAATGGCGTGTCTGTTTAATGCATCTGGAATGACACAAGTTGGAGGGGAAAAGCGGCCGACGATCATCAGGAAATGGAGCACGTGCACTGTTGTCGACCGTCGATGGCAAGGAGTGTGTCGACACATCCGGCACAATAACACTGTTTGTTTTATCCAACGTGTTGATGTCGACCTTCTGGCTGTGGCAGAATTCCAGAACATACCGGTGAAAGCCCGACAGTCACTCATGCTTGTCCCGTTGTTCGATACGATAAATTTTTAACACTGGCCGTTGATCTCAGAGACGCCTTTGATCCCTGCCGATCCAGACCTCGCTCTCCGACGACAGCGTCTCGTACCCAGTCAGAATTTCGCACTGGAACAAACCCAGAGCCACACAAAAGTGGCTTGGGTTACCTGACCTGGTTCTAAGGCAATGGCATAAAGCTAGTTCGCGTCAAGCCTTGCGGAGGCCTCCAGATCAGTCAAGGAAATATATTGCGAGCATTCACTATACAAACGCATTCTCAATATCACATAACTTCCCTATCATCTTAACTGGTGGGCGTGCCTCCCCTTCCCTAGTCAGCGACTATTCGCTAATTCCTTGACATTGTTGTGAGTGAGTGAGTGAGTGAGTGAGAGACAGAGAGAGAGAGAGAGAGAGAGAGAGAGAGAGAGAGAGAGAGAGAGAGAGAGAGAGAGAGAGAGAGAAAAGAGAGAGAGAGAGAGAGAGAGAGAGAGAGAGAGAGAGAGAGAGAGAGAGAGAGAGAGAGAGAGAGAGAGAGAGAGAGAGAGAGAGAGAGAGAGAGAGAGAGAGAGAGAGAGAGGAGAGAGAGAGAGAGAGAGAGAGAGAGAGAGAGAGAGAGAGATAGATAGATAGAGATAGAGAGAGAGAGAGAGAGAGAGAGAGAGAGAGAGAGAGAGAGAGAGAGAGAGAGAGAGAGAGAGAGAGAGAGAGAGAGTGAGTGAGTGAGTGAGTGAGGTGGTGGTGGTGGTGGTGGTGGTGGTGAGTGAGTGAGTGAGAGAGAGAGAGAGAGAGAGAGAGAGAGAGAGAGAGAGAGAGAGAGAGAGAGAGAGAGAGAGAGAGAGAGAGAGAGAGAGAGAGAGAGAGATCTGGTCCACACGCGCGACATCTGAAAATCCGCGCGCATAGGAAACCTTGAGGCAGCGGCCAACTTTCCAGATAAATCGTCGCAGAACAGGGCAGTGCACTTGTCTAAGCTGTGGATAGGTGCTTAGCAATTATTTATGTGGATGTATTTCATTAGTTTTTTTTTCTGCTAAGCATTTTCGTAGCACGCAAATTATACTATATCAACCTAACTAAGCTGCCGAGCGCCATCTTGTTTTTAGGCGCGGCCTCGTGGCTTCGATTTATGTAGTGTAGAGGAATAAGTTTTGGTCTTTTTGGTGTTAAAGTTTAGGATAGAGGTTAGGATTTAAATAGTTACCTTCAATTACACTAGGATATTAAACGGGGAATTGTAAGGGAAAAATTTGCTTTAGATTTAGTTTCAATTACACTAGGTAAATCTCCATAAGTACATTAGAGATACTAATGCTTTCTAACATACTTTATTTAGTTTTGTGGGGGTGTATAAAAAAGTAATTGTGGTAATTGTAAGTGTATATGGGCCTTTCATTTTTGATAGAAATAGTGATATTCATATACTTTAAAGTTTGACATAAAAAAAAAAATTGTATCATTAGTATTGCTTAGTTTGTTTATTCAGTTGGAGATACTTACTTAGTGTATTATATATCATCATAGGAGGTAGCGATTTATAGAGACTACTAATTGGCTTTTTTTCCTAACAGTACTTTAGATGCTAATGCTACATAAGCTGCAGGCTGGAGGATAATTTCGACCAGGAGGCAAAGGAAAAGGGAAAAAATTAATTAACCAAAAAAATTCAGATTAGACACATCCCCCAAAAGCAAAGACGCAAAAGAAGGGTAGGAAAGCTAGCATGACTTACACCAGACTTGATAAAAGCAATTATGGCTAAGAAAGCTGCATTTAGAGTGTTTAAAGAAGCATCAAATATCGTAAATCTAAAGGTGTATCGAAAAGCTAGAGACGCTGTGAAGCTAAAAAAAACAGAACAGCAAAGCGAGCAAAAGAACTGGATTTACCTAGGAACTGTAATGGGCACAGTAAAAAGTTCTTTAGTTTCTACAAGGTGAGCAAAGTTTCTAGCACAATTGGTCTACTGGAACTAAATGGGACTACCTTGGGTGAGGATAGTGAGATGGTTGAGGAGCTGAGCAAGCAGTTTATATCAGTGTTTACATTGGAAGATATGACCAATCTGCCGACCGTACACCATAGTTCAGTGACATGTGATCTGACAAATGATGTTGATTTCATTGATAGTGATGTTGTTTACAATCATATCAGGAAAATAAAGCCAAACAAGGCAGCAGGACCTGATGATATTTATGCTAGGGTGTTGCGGGAAACTGAAAAGGAACTGGCATTTCCACTTAGTATAATATTTTGTAGATTAGTTTCACGAAATGAAATTCCAACAGATTGGAAAAGGGCAAATGTAGTTTCTATTTTCAAGAAAGGAGAAAGAGGGAAAGTTGGAAACTATAGGCCAGTAAGTCTCACATCCCTAGTCTGCAAGGTACTCGAATCAATTATCAAGGATAGAATAGTTAGTAATCTGGAAGGAAACAGATTGATCCAAGATACTCAACATGGGTTTAGAAAAGGGCGGTCGTGTCTCACAAATTTCTTGGACTTTCTGAACTTCGCCACAGAACAATTTTATCAGGGAAATCAGGTTGATGTAGCATATCTTGACTATAGTAATGCTTTTGACAAGGTACCCCATAAACGGTAAATGATACAGCTTCAGGCCCATGGTATTGCAGGTAGCATCTTAAAATGGATAGAGTTGTGGCTTTCAGGTAGACAGCAAAGAGTGATGCTAAATGGTACAAAGTCATCATGGCAAAATGTTCTTCGTGGAGTCCCTCAGGGGTCAGTACTGGGGCCACTACTAGTCATTATATTTGTAAATAACATCTAAAGTGGCCTAAGCAGTAAAGTTTTGAAATTTGTGGATGATTTGGAGGTCTTTAGGACAATAACAGGTCAAAACGAGCATATCTCGCTAATGCATACTTGATGGGTCCATACTTGATGGGTGGCCAAGTGTTATCAGTGACTCAACAGGAGAAGGATTTAGGTGTTATTCTAAACACAAAATTGGGGGTCAAACGCGGAGCCGGCACTTATAATGCTCGGGGCAATAAATGGGAATGTATCAGACAGAAGTGTGGAAGTCATCAGGAAGCTTTACTGTGCATATGTCGGACCACATTTGGAATACTGCATCCAAGCTTGGTCTACTAGCTATGAAACAGATTGTTGGCTTTTAGAGAGAGTACAAAAGAGGGCTACAAAAATGGTTAATGGCATAAGCAACCTGGCATATGAGGAAAGATTGAAGAAACTGAATATGTTTGCACTTAGATGTAGAAGGCTGAGAGGAGATCTCATCGAGGTCTTTAAATTTGTCCATGGTCTGGAGAGGGGATATCTTTGGGAAATGTTTGAATTTAACAGAAATGCTGCAATTAGAGGTCATCAACTCAAAATTAAAGTTAACCACAGCAGAACAAGGTTAAGACAGACTTTCTTCACCAACAGGATAGTAGAACACTGGAACCAGCTGCCAGAAACCATCGTCAGTAGCAGCACATTGAGCATCTTTAAAAACAGCATAGACAATCATTATAAGAATAGAGGGCTTGCTTTTCAGTATTACAGGGTGGGCTGATTGACAGATCTGGTGGGCAACTGGTTGGGTGTACAGAGTGCAACCAAGAAGGGCCCTTGTGGCTCATAGTTGCACTAATATTTTATGTCTTTATGTCTTTATGCATGAAAAGCCGACAAGGTGAGTAAACCGGTGAGTCCCCGTCCGCTCTCTGCCCTTGGAAACCAGCCTAACCTCAGCCGGAATGCCACCATTCCCTTGGCTGTCATCGAGCCGCTACAGATCCTCGTTCAGGACCACGTAATTGGAGTGGACCCGGCCGGGTCCACCATGGAGTGGACCCGGCCAGAGGCAGAGTCTCGGCCCGCTGGGCCGGTGGACCCGACCCATAATTACCCAGCCCATCACTTCACCGATGCACGTTCTCGGGCTGAGCCCCATCATTCCCGGACTGTCGCTCCATCGCTGAAGGTCCTCGGGCTGAGCCCAATCATTCCCGGACTGTCACCCAGCCACCGAAGGTCCTCTGGCCGGTTCAAATGATTTCTTAGAATGCCACTCATCGCTGAAGGTCCTCCGGTCGAATTCCATGAATCATCGCTGTCACCCTACCGTTGCTTACTCTCGGCAGTTCGGCGGCATTCCCAGGCGTTGTTGCATCGCAGAGAGTGACGGAGCGCGAGTCGATTGTAATGGCAAGCACGTCGGACGATACGGTGTTCGAACACGACGACAAATACTTCCAAGGACAGAACGGAGCCAGCTGTATATTTCGTCCCAGTCGGGAATGCCGATGAAGGTCTAGTTTGTATATTTCCAATTGCTAGGACTGCTCGATCTCACAAAAGAAAGACGTTTCATTCAGTACGAATCAGCCCGAGATCAGTAAACCATTCCCTCTCGTGAGAAAACGTTCGTGCATGAACCGTGGCAGCTATTCGGCACATTCCGAGCCCCGCGATCTTCCTTCAACCTGAGTCCAGAGACCTTCCTGCACCATGAGCCTCGATATTTTCTTGCAATCTGATCAGCGCGATCATCGTTTGTGAAATTTGCCCTTATTCATTCCCGCTTCCTGGTTGCACTATCCAATCGTGCTGTGCAGCATATGTTCCGCCCAGGATACCAAGCTTCGATAAGTTATGCGAGTATATTTATCGGCCAAGGCAGCAGAACAAATTCAGTTCCCAGGTCGAGCTGTTTGATTCTACTAAAAAATATAGGAACTGGCTAGTAAGGTTCGAACTCAGCTCTAAGTTATCGTTGACAACCAGAGTTCTTTGAACTCAACGATTCATTGCACTGCCCTCGTATCTTGGTTAATAGGGTTAGCGTTTACATAATAGGCTTAAGACGGACGGATGTACAGTAAGCCCTCAGGGGGACCGAGCCGCAGTCGGAAAAGCACTGTGACACAGCGAATGAGACAGCGTATCATGGCGACGCCAAGCCAGATTGTTGACAGAAGGCCCACATACCCGGTGTTAAATCTCACCAAAAGTTCGAACTTGCGCCTTTCGTTGGATGTGGTTATGACCTAGTTTCCAAGAATATTACGACTTTTTTGAATATTGTAAAGTACGCCTTACGTTGGCCCCCACCAGGCCCGCCACCTCCACGTCCCATGTTCTCCAATGTACATAATTCAGCTTGCCGCCCTCGTTTCACTCAAACTAATCGGTTACTGCGACTTGACCTGTATCTCGCATACATGCCGTTGTCGATGCCAGCTCACACCTGGCTACGTCTTGTTAGTGACATGTGCAACACACAGTGAGCAGGAGTTAGCGTGAGCCGTGCTGAAGGACCAAGTTACCCTACGGACTAACCCGCTCAACCACACCAGCTTTCCCTTGCTCAGGATTAAATGCTAATGTCACCGTGGGCGTGGCCCGTACAATTTGACGCAGTTATCGGGCAAACGGTGTCATTGAAGCTTTCCGACGTCCAGTCCTAGCACGCGGTTTCGAAATCAAATAAGAACAAAGGAGCACCAAGTATTGCGCCAGCTGATAGCAGCGTGCAGCTGGGAAGGAAAACCGGTCAGTCTGCACAGGCCTGGCCGTAGCGGTACGGCCCGTACCAAACCTCTCCTGCTACTGGCACACAACACAGGCATGGCCGTAGCGCTACGGTCCGACCCAGACCGCCGTCACTGGCACACAGCATAGGCATGGCCGAAGTGGTTCGATCCTCACAAGACCCCTCCTGTCACTGGCTCACAACACAGGCCCTATTGGTACGGTCGGCACCAGAGTCACTGGCACACAACACAGGCACGACCGTAGCGGTACGGTCCGACCCAGACCGCCGTCACTGGCTACAACACAAAGTCCAGTTCCTAGTGGTACGGTCGGCACCAGAGCCCCGTCACTGGCACACGACACAGGCCCCCGGCTGCTGTGGTACGGCCTGTACCAGAAATTACTGCTCGCTGACAGATCATCAAACAGTCGCTGCAAATAATATTCCATAAAACGCTGTTCTCCTGTCATCCCCAAATGTCCTGTGCCGTACGCCTCAGTATCCGAGGACCAGAGTGGTGCCATACGCCCCGCCGCCGCCGTGTCTGCCTGTGCTCCGCTTCAATACCACAGATGTGTCACTTCCGACACTTCCAGTGGCCTGCAGAGCATCGATGCTGGGATTACAAGGTTTTCTCTGTGGTCTGCAGCATCAGGTGCATGGATACAGGACCGATTACACTGCCGCAAGGCCCAAATCGCAGATATGCAGGATTCTTACTGCAAGGGAACGTCAGCTCAGCTACCGAAATATGTGGCGCAGGTGACTTATTTGTCCCAATTTGAGGACATAGCATGTCAGTCGTGCTCATTTTTGCTGACACTTCATGCGAGGGCAAAGATGGACGTGGGACTTTGTTTCATTCAAACGTTAAGGTTGACAAAAATGTGCGTACTTGAGTACATTTAAATGTGTAAAGTATACCCCAAAGCCTACCACCGAAACACGAAGTATTGAGTTATATCCTCTGTGGCTAAGTGATGTTTATTTGACCTACTCCATTCCGGAAAAAATCCCAAAACAGGAACCACGCACCTGCATATTTTGTAAGCATGGAACAAATGTATCTAACCACTAAATCGTTCCCCAAAGCATGAACACGGTCTTCAATGTCCACCGAACGTCTCTTGCGCCCCAAGGAACTACTGGAAGCGCGCTAGGATACGCAATGAGGTAGTTGCACGATAAGCACATTCTTGAAGACAAAGTTAATGAGATCTTGCATGCTAATTACCTTCGTAAAATAAGAATAAATGACGGGAGAAGTTTGACCTCTTAATGTTGCGCTACTTTTTTAAGATGGTCAAGACCTTACAATGTTCAAGAATATAGCTTGAGTGGAATAAACGTTTCTTGAACCACTCATAACTAATGACCTTGTAAAGTGTAAATGGTACAATGTCGAGGTACCAATTCAGTGTTAAGATTAAGTCATTACTATTATCAATGACATGACGCTATCGTCGGGTCTGCTTCGAGTGTCAATGCCTGTGTGCAGCATTTAGTTTTTTTATGCGGATTTTGAGGAAAAGCGTAAGTGATTGCTTGGCACTGTGCTTAACGGTGACACAAATGATCAATTATACATTTTGGAACTGTGGGCTGCGAGCAGATGACAAGGCATGTCGGCATTGCGATCATTTTATAGGGACGGGTTTACTAACTGATGTATGCGGAAAGCAGACCCGCCTGCATTGTGTTCACTCGTGCCCTCTGCACGAATCGAATATGTGAGCAAGATATTCGATATCTTGTTCAGGTTAATTTACGTCTTAACCTGAATATCGCGTCAGTTGGCGTGGACATTTTGAACAGCAGACCCTTTGAAGCGGTGCATACTCAAGTTTTACGGCCGATTATCAAGTGGTTAAATGCTGGACATAGGAAAGAGGTCCTGAAGTTACTGTAAGTGGCAGACTCATCTCAGCATAATGTCTGCAAAGGAACATCAACGTGGTCGACTATATCGAGAACTATCGCGCGAACGGAAGGACTTCGAAACGATATTTACCTTCAGCTACTGCAACTATGAAATTCATTTGATTACTGGCAAGGTATGTTAAGTAGCCTAATTAGGTACTGTAAAGTTTTATCGGTGCACTTGGTAGGTAGCTCCCAGGTAGTTGCGTACCTGGGTAGCCATAGGCCAACTACCGGCACTAGATGTGTACGGCAGTGCCGTCAGGGTCGTATATATTTAACCACACTTTTATTTGATGACATAATATGTTTGTGCGTGTTGTAGTATGTCAAGCAGTGCACAATAGGTGAACTCGTCAAGTTTTAAGTGACGTTCCTTACAAAGATAAGAGTTTAAGAAATGCTTGCATTATATGACATTTTGGACACGGTCCATGATAACATACATGTAAGCCAATAATCGAATGAAACCTGCCCAAGGCCTATCGAGTCGTGCCCTCACCTTGCCTGCCATCACACTGCATAGAGTATAAATAACAAACGACACGTGAACAAGCTATGGTCAACGCTACTAATCAGGAGACAAACGAACATGGGAAAAAGAGCAAACATGAGAGCAGACTAATATTTTGCAGACGCCAAGGTAAGACATGCTCATTTGGAATTGGCTTAATGTCACGGATATGCAGTGACTCGGAACTTTTGCGATCGGGATGGTCTTTAGCTTCATAAAGTATATCTGCAAAAAGCGGCACCGAGTGGGAAATAATGTCATAATTAAGGTGTTCTTCCATGAAGTGATCACCTGTTTAGGTGTCTTCGGTGAAGCTCTTGGCGTCATAGGACTATAGGCTCATGAAACCGTAATCGGATGGGTCGGAGCGTTTCACCATCATATAACACACTTTCGTAAGACTAGACCATAACACAGGGGCGTCGGTAGCTCAGTGGTTAACCTGAGCGTATGGCAAGCCAGAGGTGTGGGGTTCGATTCCCCGCGATGCCCGCCCTTCCTGCCAGGCTGAGGGTCAGGCGACACCAGTGCGTGCGCCTCTGAGTGCGTCGTAAAGTCACAATCCAATCCAAAGACTACAACACAGGTTGCATTTCAGTTGATAAGCTACACCGGATGTGAAACACTTTCCATTCCGCCTCGACATGCAGGCATTACAGGTACGACTGCAGGATGGGCATATGGATCTGGAGAGGTTGACGTGACAAATATGCTTTTTTACATTGGTACTCGTTGTACAGGATAATGCGCAATTTGAAATTTAACTGTCTCACGAAGGAATTAATTATCATATAATACAAAATAATAATCATATAGCACAAAATAATAATCATATAATATACAATAATTATCATATAATACAAAATAATTATCATATAATACAAAATAATTATCATATAATACAAAATAATAATCATATAATACAAAATAATAATCATATGATACCGTATGTATCGTATAATACAAATCCCAAAATATCATATCAGACAAACATTTCTTGACCATCCTGGTAATGAAGGTCCTTTAAAATGTTACGAAAACTATATTTCATTTGTGCTCAGGATCATGCACTTGAACTGTAATTCGAAAAGATTTGGCCGGCACGCGATTTTGGTTGGGCACTGTTGGCCAATGCATTACCTATGGAGTATGTTTGCACGTGCCCAACGCCAACCAGACACCGCACGAACTCAATAATGGTGTCAATGATCTCGTACATCGCGTTGAACGATCGTGCCGTATTTCAGCCGCCCAACGTGCCCAATCTGTACACAATGCCAATTTCGTTTTAATGACGCACACCTTTTTGCGCATATGGTGCGTACAGAGACTTTGTCTTTACGAATATAGATATTGACTACCGAAGTATCTGAACACATACACTTTTTCCTCCAGGGCTGCCCTCTGGAGTGAGAGGCGATGAATCGGTTCCATCCTGGATGGCTGGATATAATGTACTGATAAGTACCTAAAGCCAGTGTGAAACATGCACACTCTATGCTGCATATCCCACCCAGACAGCATAGCCGACACGAATTCCTCGCGGCCTTCACTGCGCTGGCCACTGGACAGAATAAACTGAGGGCCGAGCTGATCGGACCTCCGTGGTGACTCATGCCGCTGAATTTTCAGGACACCAACCGTCGCCAGTCATTGATCTTCCAGGCTGTTGCATCACGCTATCTTGCACCTCTACAGCCTGGTGAAACCAGAGTGGCGAATCTGTGACATGTTATGCATTTACTGCATATAAACTGATTGAAATCGAAGCCGTTAGAAGAATAGAAGTTCTACTTCCTTGGTGACGTAAAATAGTTGCCAACTTTGGGCATGATACACTCAGCACCTATTGATAGCTCTTTTCACATATAAAAGGGTGCATGTCATGAATATGCGGTTGGGAAGGGCAGACGTCTTTGTTCCATGGGGCGATTAACAAACATTACCTTCATAAGGTTGACTTCACAGGGATTTCAACACATTTCGGCTCCAGGAGCTGCTTTTTAAAGGTCGATAACGGTGCCGTCCATCTAGAAAGAAAAATATATATAGCTAAATATCTATCGCACTACAGACAATTTTCTTCGGTCTAACCAGCAATGCCGGGGGCGGGGGAGGGTGGCAAATATTTTATTTTGTTCTCTCCGCTACGTATTATTGGGCGGTGTTGTTTTAGGCAACTTGCAGACATCAAAATCAATGAGAAAAAGTGCGGTCGTAGAAGAAAAGCAAATTGTTGAAACTAAGGTAGCATAATTCGAAACATGCATTATTTCCTCCCTTGTTTCATCTCCTAGCTCCGTTCCCAAGCTTAGAACATATTTTTTCTTCACTCAGTCAATTAAGGTAGCCAATGCTTTTCGTAATAGGGCAAAAATGTGATAAAGCATTCTCTATGTCGACGTAATATTGATCAGATTCATAATGTGCTGATTTCAAAGGTCTGATTTCTAACATCCCGCTGGATCAATAGCGTTCAAATCAAGCATGCCTCGGTCAGGATTTGTAGATGATATATATTAGAGGGAGGGGCTGCGATCATCTAATTTTCCCGCCATGCCATTGGTACCTGGTACAGCAGGTCTTCAGGTTTTCCCACTCATTCCCGTTTCTTTAATGATCCGTTCCCATGCACAAGCAGCATGCATCGCACACTGCACCTTGCTATTCTGTAATCTTACAATCACGTTGTTCTGACTCGAGTGCCTCAACTTCCCTTGGAACAGGCATTTTTTTCTTGGTTGAAAGCTCCTGATCTAAAACCACAGGCTTAAGAACAAGGAGCAGTTACTATTTCGGGCAGCGGAATTATTTCTGAGGAGACGATTCTGGGTACTCGAGTGGGTCCCAGTGTGCATCCGTATCCGTAATGGTTAAGTTGAAATAGTATCGCAGATGTCAAGAAACTACAGCTGGTGCCCGTGCGCCGTCATAAAATATGATATCACATCGATGGTTTAGAGTATCCGCCACGTAGGTTCGCAAACCTCATCAAAATAATGTGGTGCATTTCCATACGAAGGTCACGCAAGCAGTTTTTTACTCAGCATATTTTGACAAACAAGAGGAGTGCAGTGCCAGCCGCAGCTGCGTTGCGCACCTCTAGTGCATTCCATGCCAGGGGCCGAGGCATTCCATACCTACTCGGCCGGAAAACGGTGCAAGTAGGTCTCCATTTGAATATCAGGCCGCCCTGAGTGAGCATTTGTCACAAGAGTGCACTCTGAATACGGGTCAGATAAGGTGGGTATGCACGGGACCTGTCACGAGCGCGCGCGAATCTACACTGTCCGGACACGTCCGGACACTCCCGGAAAGTCGGCCGCGCCAGCCGGAGTCGCGATGTGTTCCGGTCGGGGTCGGTATGCACTGAGCACATCTTAATCAGAGGTGTTGCCACAAAACCCCGGCGCGGTGGCGCCGCCCGCCGTTTTACCGCCCTCACTTGAGCAAGAGCAGCTGCTGCGGCAACCGGCGTATAGCGCAGTTCGACGGTGTGGGCGAGTGATTTTCACTTCATTCTTATTCGCTTATTCGGTTGTCATTCTCCATTGTTCCAGTGCGGGGAAGGTTTGCATGAGCGGATGACGATAAGGGTAGGGGATGGTGGTGACTGCGTACCATGCAAACATAGGCGCCGTCGCGACAAAATGTGTGTGCGGAGGGGGTATTGCGGCTTATAGGTACATTATTTCCATGCAGAGCCGTAATATAGTCGTCATGCTACATAAAAATAGAGATATATACCAACCTCAGTGGTGGCTGAGACCATGCTGTGAACCACATCTGCAGCATCCTGATGACTTTCACCTTTCGCAGTCTGAGTCGGCCTGTCCAGCGTACCGTGAATCAGCCACTTCTACGCCATTATCTAGGCCACTACCTGGTCCGCCAGTAGCCCGCAGGCTGGCCTTCGAGCTGTACCGAGAGGCGGCCGATTTGGCTGGTCCTCGTCTTGAGGGCAGGGGGCCAGGCGCACGGTGCGCCGTGGCCCTGGTGTCTCGCGACCGTCCGGCCCCCGCGCCGCCGGCCGGCCCCTCGCCCGGTCGGGGGAGCGTCCAGCTGGTGTTTGCCGGTCCGCGGCGCCACTCGACGCCCCGCGCGCCGCCTTTGTCCCATAGACATTCCGCCGCCGGCCGGGCCAGCGCCGGAGCGGCCTCGCGTTTTGTGGTATGAATTCATTACGGCTCGCCCAGACCCCCGCTCCCAGTGTTGGCCCGCGTCCGTCCAGAGGTACTGAGCCACGTCCACTTCTGAGGTGCCGGACCACGTCCGCACCTGAGGTGTCGGACCACGTCCGCACCTGAGGTGCCGGACCACGTCCGCACCTGAGGTGTCAGACCACGTCCGTTCCTGAGGTACAGGACCACGTCCGCACAGTGGTGGTGTCGGACCACGTCCGCACCTGAGGTGCCGGACCACATCTGCACCTGAGGTACAGGACCACGTCCGTTCCTGAGGTACAGGACCACGTCCGCACCTGAGGTACCGGACCACGTCCACACCTGAGGTACCGGACCACGTCCGCACCTGAGGTGCCGGACCACGTCCGCACCTGAGGTGCCGGACCACGTCCGCACCTGAGGTGCTAGGCCACGTCCTCTCATGAGGTACCAGGCCACGTTCGCACCTGAGTTACCAGACCACGTCCGTTCCTGAGGTGCTGGGCCACGTCCTCTCATGAGGTACCAGGCCACGTTTGCTCCTGAGGAACCGGACCTCGTTTACTCCTGAGGAGTTGAGCCGTGTCCCTTCCTGATGAGTCCGACTATATCCCTTCTTAAGGCATCGGGCCGCGTAACTTCCTGAGGAATATGACTGTCCGTTCTCAAGGCCTTGGACCGTGTCCCTGGGGAATCGGACTGTATGCTTTCTTAAGGCATCGGGCTACGTCCGTTCCGGAGACAGAGGATCACACTCGGTGCTTGGGCGGTACACCGCGCCCCTTCCTCGGGCGGCGGGCCGCACGATATCCGAAATACCTGCCGACGCAGACAGATGTGCGATAGCTGGCGTGTTATCTGTACAAGTGCGCCTGTGAAAGGCTGCGGAAGGCTATTCACCAGACGTCGCTACAATGTCGTATCCGTGAAATATTGTCTAAGGAAGCTGCCGCTTGTGCAAAGCAGCCGACATGACTTGCTGGGGTGGTACGTAGCAGGCTGTCTGTGGGAGCCTGTCTGTGGCAGCCGGTCTGGGACAGGCGAAGCAGCAGAGGCTTACTGTGACATAGTACATGCGGCAGGTTGCGCGTGTGGGGTCGGCTGTAGAAGTCTGTCTGCACGTGCGGGGCCGGCGGTGGAAACCTGCATTTCACGGGCTATGCGTGCAAGGCCGACTGCGAAAGTCTGTGTGTCTATTCTGTGTCTGTGCGGGAGTGTGCAATAGTCCGTCGTGTGTCCGAGCACAAGCTTGTGAGTGTCTGCATGCTATGGTTTCTCTGTCACAGACTGTGTGTTTTGGTCATTACTGACGAGCAGATTTCAAGTGATTAACAGGATTCTGGATATATCGAGATCGGATGGGACAATATGGTTAACGTTGCACTATTCTTTCCAGAGGCAGATAATCAGTGTGAAACATGTGCTTACATCACAACCTTACCTACCACTTCATGTTTTGACTGGGCGCTAAATGATCTCGAAGTCGGCGCGCCCTTAAGCCCAAATAATCAATCAACCACTTCATGTTTTGATAGGATCGGTTGCACCTATGAGGACTAGTCTATAAAGGACGTACCATTCCCTCACCGATGTGTCGCCAGTATCACCATTATGCATGGGCTGTCCACAGCTGGACTATACGAGGCGTAATCCTGCGCCAGTGCAGAATGCGAACAAGAACACTGGTGGATAATTACATTCTGCCACGGGTGCTGGAGCCCCCGTGAGAATGGTGTTGAGTGACTCTGAAGCACCATCGGGGTTGACACGGGACACTTTGAATGGGCACCGTAATCATTTGAAGCCCTTAGAACTGTCAAATGAAGCACCCTCTAATTCATCGTGCAATTATGTACTCATGAAGAGTCACTGCTGTTCAAAACGCATTGTCATCAAGGATCTAACCAATCGCAAACCACAAGTGCGTCCCACAGACATGATGTCGGAACAGAACGAGAGCTCAGTCAGAACACATGGTCGCAGCCAGAGGGAGCCGATATTTTATAAAGCTAGATGGTCTAGTGTCGAGGCTGGCACCCCTAAATGGATCGCCGCGTACGGAAAGTAAAACATGTGCGACATTTGTGCATGCGTCAACCGACAGCCACAGGTGTTAGAGCACCTGGGGTAAAATGAGAATCGGTTGGCTTCGAGCTGAAGTGGAATTTTCCACGGTCGTACTATTGCTGATGAGTGCTGGTGAAAGTAACGTCATGACTGTTATAATCACACAACCGTTATCAATATCGCCTGCAATACGCTCCAAAGATGAGGTAGCATGTTGCAAATTGCTTCGTGAACACATGGCTTGGCTTCAGGGAATTTCACACATGACTCTTTCGTCTTTTAATGCAGTGTAATTAGGAGAATATCTGTATAACTTAACAAACATGACTGGAGATAGAGCGTAGCGGACTAAAAAGGATCTGTGGGCCAAAAATAAAGTTCTAGCGAAGGTATTCTTCAGCGGAGGGAAGGACCCACCTCCCCATTGCAAAAATTAAGAATTTCTCATCCAAGTACAACTCCATCCCAATTTGCACAGCCTCAGGATTTCTCGTAGAATGTTGACCGTGCAAACGCACAGTACGGATAGTCAGAGTATTTATTATGGTTGTAAGCATAATTTGGATGGCATTACCACATACATAGCTCAGAACTCCATGGAAGGCACCGATAATATTATTTCGGGATTCTACTCGATCTATGCAAAGTGAGGACGAACAAACGTGAATAGCCTCTGTATTCAAAAGAATTACGACGCAATCACAATGGACATTTTGGTGCGTTGGGAGCGGCTTTCCATGGTTGGTTTGTTATTTGGGCTCACGGGCGCATCGACTGCGTTGGTAATACATCGCCCAAGCGGCATTCCATGGCACCGATTATTTGAGAAATAGTAGATTCGGAATTAATGTGCCATGGCACACATGGCTCCATCCATTCTTCCTTTCGCACCATTTTCCTAGCCCGAACAAATGCCAGGCAATATAACAAAAAAAAACCTGGTATGTACTGCTGAACAGCTTGTGAACTCGGTATGTACAAAGCGTGGAATATATCGTGTCCGTTATCATGTATAGATCCAAATTTGAGCATTATTTCGAATTTGAAAGCCGAGATATTCCATATGTTTCTAGCACAATGGAACGTATAATAAATCATATAGTGCATGGAGAAACGTCAATATTTTAACTGTCCTCTGATGGGTTGGTGCAGGCTTGGACAATGCAATCAGTTCCTGGGGTTCCGTTTAACCACACATTTGACGCGTGTGGTGATTGTGATCGATATCAGTTTTTATTTGCGCGCGCGCCAAGTTAACCAATTGCAGTGCACAATTATGACAATAGAAGGAATACCTTTCGCGGAAAGCAACTCTATATACCACATCTGTATTCAGTGTAGATTCGATAGGCATTGGTTTGGTGTTTGGTCAGGGAGAAAAAAAAATGGTTTGTCCCAGCTAAACTTGCTATGCGGATGTCAGTGGGATGAAGATCAGGATATGTGAAAGGCTTGGAGGGGTGAAATCGTGCACTGACGAGCCTGCTGCAACTCTGCAGCCGTCCGATAAGTGTCGTTCACCTCGGAGCACGCCCCAGCAAGGGCTCCTATATGGCCATTGGCCGATTACCGGTGGCGTGTTGGGCTGCCCGGGCACCCTGTCAGCTTCAGCAACCCAAGGATTGTCACGTCTGACATGACCTCAGAATGTCCACAGTCCACGTGATTAGCCTTGGTGTCGGAATCAGTCTCTAGGTTTTACGCGGAATGGTCCAAAATTAGTTCGGTTTTCAATTTTGTAATACATAGCAACGACTAAATTATAGTACAACTCACATGAGCGTGATGTATATGTGCATGGACATAATTTCACCAAGATTACCAAAAAAAATTGTTGGGGGGGGCATTGAGTGGATGAAATTGGAGGACTGGTCGGTTGAGGGGCCCACTACACATTATCCCATGCTAAGCATGCAATTATTAGGGGGCACGCTAGTTTTGAGGGGGTCGTGACCTTTACCCAAAGTATTGAAAATTTAATCCTTGTATACAATATGCAATATGCATATTGTACATAAAATATGCACCAGGTTTGCCGTAATTTATATAAGTGTATATAGCATGTGGCATGCGCAACTCACCACCTAATGGCCTTCGCTCTGTGAATCTATTTGGGCCACCAACTATGTTCGTCTACTGACAGAATCGCACACCCATTGCAACCATGTGTATGGACATCAGACTGCTTTCACTATGTTTGAAATGTATTTAAATGTATCACGCCGCCGCAGTTAGCAGCTCGATGTTATATATTTATGTAACACTTACATCACATTAATAATATTTATGTCTGCAAATTACAAATTACCTGTCTTTTTTAATAGGCATTCAGAGACATCTCGAGAGAGAGAGAGGCCGTCTTCAGCCCGTTGGTCCGCTGTTTCATATTGCCAGGTGCACATCGGCACGCTTAGTGACTCGCTGTCATCCAACAGCCTGCATCTCTCGCGCTGGTCCACAACGAAACGCGGCACCTGCCGAGCACCCCACGAGGAAGCGTCCAGCGATCTCTTCGTGTGTGAATGTTGCCGACTGGATGTCGATCGGTTTGGTTTATTGCGGCGACGTATGATCAGCACCAGTCACGCGATATCTGGAAATCACGCGCCTGAACGCGGGCTTGCAAACACAGCTGGCTGGTTGATGACGACAGAGCGAAGGGTGACGTCTCCGGAGCGGCACCGGTGTGGTCACACCCTGGTGCGACCACACCTGACGCGGCCCCTCGGCAACAACCACGCGAGGAAATTGTCTCCGTTGCGAACTTAACATGCATGCATTTCACCCAATGCTCCCGTCGCCTGAGGTGCCGGCGGGTGGAGACCGGAGTTCGGGCTGGTCGGTGACCGGCCACACATCCCTACACGTGAGCCGACGATTCTGGCCGGCATGTCAGCCGACCACTGCATGCCCAGCGCGAGCACAGGCTCGTCATCGGGGCTGGTCGGTAATCTGCTGGCTGCGGTCGACACCACCGGCTTGTGGCGGCTCGACGCGGCCGTCCGATGCCCAGTTACCGCGGCGCGACAGCGATAGACAGCTGTCCGACACCGCAGACGATCAGGCCGGCCATTATTTAGACGGCAAATTTGCCGGAAATTACCGAGCTGCAGCGTGTTCTGGCGGCGATCCCCGGCGATTTCCGTAATTGGCCTAATACGGCCGGCCGACTGCGCGCGCCCCGGGGACATTAAAAGGCAAACGGGATTATCGGTCGTAGCGAAATGCGCCCGCCGTCGGCCGCCGCCGCTTCCAATTGGGACTGCCGTCCGTCCTGCAGTGATGTTCGTGAGTTTCGATGCGGCGAGTGGCGGCGCACGTGCTGCCGCCGTCACTCACTCGCAGACCACCTGCAGAACTGAGTAGGGCGGGGAGCAGAGCAGCAGAGCGCTGCTCCAGCACGGCTAGTTACACCGAGCGGATCAGGACGCGGACGACACCGCCGACAGCCCCCGTGGAAAACATGACGAGACTGCTCTAACAGTTTGCGGCGACGTGTAAATCCACCCGCTGTGCTCAGCAGCCTCCGGCGGTGTGCAGATCTACCAGATGTGCGACCAGAAGCTACTTTCCATCCTATCTTATCTTATCTTATCGGAATTGGTTAACTTTGATCCTTGGGGCGCATCGACCATGTTGATCTGTGACATTAACTTTGATCCAACCTGACCCACGTTGATCTGGAATGATTTAAACTATGATGCTGAATATGTATCATTACAGATTATTCAGTGTCAGTTTTCTATCATTATTACTCTTATGACGTTGGAGATAAAGGAATACTTACAAGTTTTCTTTGTTTCCTAACTTTGACGTCGCTCTTGCGCCCATGAACCAATAACTAAGAGCATTTTAAGTTCCACCAGCTTCGGTCACATGGGCGAATTGACAAATCAGCTGGCCGCTGTACGATGCTAGGACGATTTGCCTTTTAATCACAGCATGCGCCCCATAGCCTTGTCATATGTTGCTAAAAGGATTGAATAGCGTTACACTGCAATCAGCCGATCACACAAGCCTCCTGATGGCATTTGTATGCCCCTTGCAAGTCGCCGTGTTGCCCATTCGTTTATGACACCCGGGGGAGGGGGAAGGTATTACAATATTAAATGCATGTGACCATGCCGTCACCACCTGGTGGGAGAGCTGCCCTCACCCACCTGACGTAGTCGGGCTTGCAGAGGATCATGCCCGACTTCATGAAGCAGGAGGCGCTGTCCGCCAGGTTGGTGCCGCAGCACGTGCAGCGTAAGCACGCCTCGTGCCAGTAGCGCTCCATCGAGTGCAGCATGGTCTTCTCGACGATGCGCACGCCGCAGCCGGCACACACCTTGGGCTCGTCGTCGGCGGCGCCCCCCGGCCCCGGCAGCGGCCCCAGTCGACTCATCATGTTCACCTGGCTCATGTTCAGCGCCACCTTGCCGGTGTTCATCATGGGGCTCTGCGGCCCCATGGGCCCGCGGGACGCGCCTGGGAAGCCGCCGGTGGCGGCGCCACCGCTGCCGCCGCCGCTGCCGCTGCCGCCGCTGTAGCCGAAGTGGTTCGCCTGGTACACAGAGTTCATCTTCCGCGTCACTTTCACCGACCCGGCCGTTTACTGTCCTGCGCTGTGCTGGTCTGGCATCAGACGTTCGGCCGGCTGATGTCGCACTATCTGATATTCCGGCATCCGCTGTACCACCGTCGGATGCGCCACGGTGTTGTGTCCCGCCGACTGATGTCTCAGGATCTGGCGTCCAACCGTGCGGTGCCCGCTGCCGCTGCCGAGAACAGAGAACACAGTTATGATCGGACATGGCTGTGACAATTGATGCTACAACCATACAGAATCCGGAGCCCAACAATCAATGGTGTATTGGGTTTTCCATACATGTTTTTCTTTCTCAGTTTTCCGTGTCAATTTCTCAGTGCACCATGTGTGAAAAAGCATGCACATTGGGCATTGCAACATATAACTCGATCATGCTAGCAATGCGGACAAATATATCAAGGTGAGTGCCCGGTCGGTGGGTGTTCTGCCGATTTACTCTTGAACACAGGAAAACTAGGTACGTTCCGAACGACTGTATGTAAATTGTTCTATTCGTGTAGGGGATATATGGATGGTATCGGACAGCAGCGAATGCCCAACACAGAGATATCTCGAGATTAAATAGCCTGGAGGCGAAAACAACATTTTTTAACAGCGACAACGTTATCCTTTGTCTTATCTGGAAGGTGTTTACACCGGGTTTCACGTAAGCGCAAGAACAACAATTGGCCACCTACGTGGTGCTGGTTTTCCATTTCCTAGCGGGTGGTTCTAAATACACAAAATGCAGTAAACGTGTAATCCGAGTTGTTTGTATAGACCATCATCTCCTTTCCCGTGTTCAGATGGAAACGATCAGATGGCAAACGTTGACCTTGGTGGTGATGCAAAGCTTGCGCACATGAGCAGAAAGTGGTAATACATGATAGATAAATTGCTTCATCATCATGCTTCCTGAAAGTTATTCCTACATTCTCGCATGCAGATGAAACAAGTTTAGACACTTGCCTCACATATGTACCCTCACAAAAACTGTCATCTTATATGTACTACAGATGGTTATGTTAGAAGGGGATTAAGATGTGGCGAAGAACCTCTCGATTTCTCCCAATAGTTCCCCTGTGAACATGGAGGGGGACACAATCGGCTTAATCAGCCAGGGACGAATCCAAGGGCATCCGCTTCTACTAAATTCGCTCCCCCCCCCCACGAGCAGTTGACCAGGAGTTCCTCCTCATGTTACCCAACGACTGCAAGACACCTTTTGTTAACCCCCCCCCAACAAAAAAAAACGGTCAAGTCATTCTTCCCTAAGAGGGGGAAATCCAAGAGGAAATAGGAAGCATAATGATAGAATGTACTCAGTGTTGAAGCAACGAACAATGTGAGTCTCGAGGGAGGCCAAGTAGTATTTTGAAGCCTTTTTTAATTCAACGACCATATGATCAATCTTAAACCCGTCCAAAGTCTTAAGCCTGCCCTTTCTCCCCCCCCACCCTCCCCCGTTCCTCTGCCAATGTAATTAGCACAACTCAAATTATCAACTGTCCTAGGGCGGCGAACTGCTGGGATGCGGCAGGCAGGGTTGGGCTGTCACGCCATAGATATATCACATTATGACATTTTTTTTCCTGGTGGGCATAGTTCCGACGGTTCCTAGTGTGCCAATGTTTTTATATCTGTAAGCAGGTGATGGAGTGAAAGCCGATTCAATGCACTCATCCGCGATGCTTGCACGTCTGCAGGCTCCTGAGGGGAAGAGGAAGAGCGGTGTGCTAAAGTTGATTAGGGACCGAGGTGAAGCCTTTGCCGGTAGTGGGAGAGTGCACTCGGGTGGTCTGTGGAGACCACGTCCACTCCGGTCTGGCCTCTTCCTGGGGGAGGGTGAGCTTGGTGGATCCTGGATGGTAGTCCTGGGATGCACGGCTGACAAAAAGGTGGTTAACCAAGGGGAGCCAAGGGTGGTCCGGCGTTCCGTTGGCTCCTATTTTACTGAAGAATTCTCCAATCGGGTACCTCCTCTTGTTTGTTTATTTATTGGGTTGTTCAGTGACGCTAGAGTCGAATCCGGGACCTTTGGTACCCAGAACCCAACACCTTAAGCACTCGGCCATCCCTGCCCCCTGGCACCTCCTCCGTCAGGTATCCAATGACTAGGGAGGCTCCATATGCATACAATACGCTCGGAGGGTATGGGGGCCTGCCAGAGCATCTTTCTCCCAAAGAGTTACATGTTGAAAAGCGTGCCGAACCAACAGGGAGAGGATGTAAAAATCCTGCGTCCACACTCCCTTGCCAAGGTGGCTCGCCGGCGCTACCTCTGAGATAGATGGCGCCAGTGCATCTCGGTATGCATGTGTCTGTTGAGATTGCATCGGACATCCGTTACGCACAGCCAGCACCTGTCCGATATGCACCTATTCTGCGAATATGCACATAAATTGATTGGGACACAGGACCTCCCCATGCCACAGGTATGACAATTTCTCTTCTGGAAATGACCAGTACGTGCATTTTAAGAACGTGTCCGGCATCGCCCGGATCTACCCTACACCGTACAAATCTGCTCAAAAATGAGCACCGGACAAGCTGTCCACACGTGCGACATTTCTAAATAAGCACCCGAATAAAGCGGCAGGGGCTAAAGCACATTCACGAGTGAATCCGGTTTATCATTAAGTTCTTACTTGGCATATTTCCTAAGTAGGATGTACACTTCGTCAAAGTGTAGATGGTACGCAAAAAACATGCCCGTTTGGTCATGGTTCAAAACTGCTGCAGTGGTGAACTGACCGTGGTTCAGTATCTACTGTGCCTAGACAAATCCAAGATAGTGTATCAGCCTTGAGCTGTCCCTTCACAAGCTTTATGATAGTTCTCCGAAGAAGATAAAACTGTCACATTATCAACGCCAACGCGTTGTAGACATATGCGGGCCATCACACATCACACAGTGCAGGCAACTAGCCCGAACGGAACGTCCTCACGCTGGCATGCATGAGCACACATAGCATGAGCATGACTGAGCGTGGGGTATGCTCCCCACTCCAGCACATTCGTCTAAAAAAGAACGCGCATATCTGAGGTCTGTTCACCGGACTGCAAAATCTTTATTCAATCGGCGATGCGGTCCAGCCGGTGGTGGCCTGGCTCGGTCGTGGTCCTGCAAACTGCCGGCTGACAGGCGATGGGGGATGGCGGCGGCGGTGCGGGGACGCTGCGGCCGGTGGCGGGTGCCTGGTCCCCGGCGGAGCAACATCTCATCCGTGCGTGAGAGCG